>OW203771.1:11840555-12087198 GCA_934045905.1 Leuctra nigra | reverse complement strand
CTCGTCCTCGTGACCCTCGTCGTCGACGCGGCGCCGATCTCTTCGATCAGGACAACGTTTTAGGAGAAGGAAGTAATGAAGACGCTTTTAATGTCTTGGACGAAGAAAATGATGACGAATTAAATGTCTTGGACGAAAAAAATGAAGACGCATTAAATGTTTTTGATGACAACGAAGACTCATTGAACGTCTTAGATGATAATGAAGATTCATTGAATGTCTTAGATGATAATGAAGATGCTTCGAATGCGGTAAAGAGCGACAACGAAGACGTAGCTCTGAATCTGTTTGACATTGAAAATGATGCGAATGTGGTTGACGCTGACGAAGGCGTCATGAATCTGATTGCAATGGCGGACAAGGATCAAGATGGCCGCCTGAGCTATGACGAAGTGCACGAGTACTTGGGGGATTCGGCGCTGGAGCGAAGCAAGCGTTCTGTTGATCTCAGAGCGATGGATCTTAATGGTGATCGCTTTCTTACAGTCAATGAGATCGATCCGGCTTAAATAGTTTGCTTTCTTTAAATTGCTGAACTTTCATTCAAGTGCTACAAACATATTAGATCTTCTTATAAAGTCAACAATTTAAACGAGTTGGTTTGTCAAGAGTACCCATTTGTAATTGGACATTTTGTAATCCTCATCTAAAAACTGTCACAAAATGTCAAATGTTACAACATTTTTCACAATACTTTAAATTAAATAAATTTTTATATTTATATTTATTTTCATTTTTTTTATTTTTATAATTGTATCACCATAATCAATTTGTAGTGAACTTTAATCAGTGTTAGCAATTAAAAATAGTTACAATAATGCAACTTGGCGAACATGTTCCATTCGCTCAAATCTTATCCAACATCAATTATTAAAATGAATATTTTCCTTGAAGACTCTAATATTTAAGTCACGTATCGCATGTAATCATTCTTCCAACCAATAAATACCATAGAAAACCTATTTAGTGCTATATTTATAATACACTTTTAGGAAATAAAAATTAGTATAATCGATTTAATTCAACTTAAAATATGTTCATGACTGAAAATGTAAATAAACAAACAAATAAATACAAATAAAAAAACAGCTAGAATAACCTAATACCAGGTTATATATTTTAGAAATGTTTTTAATTCCTTCAACAGTCAAGATTCACAATTCAGTGTTCATGACCTGGTTCCCAAAATGTTGCACCGTCAAAGTGCATTTTGTCACGAGACAACCTTTTTGTTCTGTTCTACATCTTGGCTAATTGAGCAATGACGGAGGTTGAATGATATCAATTTGATACTCAGACAATGATAATGAATCATCCTGGACGGCAGGAAGAAGGTAGTCGTTGACCTATGGTATAAATCTCTCGACTGAGGAAAACCTGGAAAAACTCAGTCAGAAGGGACGTCAGTGGGAGTCGAGCCTGGGACTTCTGCAGTGAAATTCCAGGGCGCCAGAGTCAACTTGCTCTGTTTCCGTTTGCTGGTATTGACATATAATTATAACTTTGTTATTGATAGTAAAAATACTGATAATTCGTTTAAATTATTATGACAATCTAAAAGGGGTTGTAACGTAGTATATTTAACCATATTGCATTTTAAAGTAAAACAAAAATACTTGCTATTTCTTCAAAAGGTTGAATAACAAAATGAAACTTGCAAACAGTATTGAGCATAATGAGTCACTCACTATAATATTTAAAACCATTCATAAAATTGTAGATTAGGGCCGGTCTTTCATTACTCTGCTAAAGTCTCAATTAGCTCTTAACAGTTATGGGTCATTCTAGGAATGTCATTGGTTGTTACCATAACAATGCAGTCCACACTGCAGTATACAGTACAGTAGTATACACTGTTTAAAAGTAAGAAGAGTATTGAAAGACTCCTTAATGTTTTATACCTACTCTGGAAGTTCAAAAAACACCCATAACGGTGGTTTCTCTTCATGCATCATTATAAAATAAAAGTTTTCATCTCCTAAATGTTGATTGATGAACTTTTTTAAATGTGGACAGGGGGACGGTACAAGTTTAGGTCCTTAATCGAATATACAAGGCTTTTACATTTATGATGACTGCTGATGGAGATGTATGATTACCACTCCTTCGCATTGGTAATTTGAGTGGTTTACAGTTATTTGGGGGTCCTCTGACGCAGATAGTCTTCCTCTATTTCGCCAATGGAGCAGCAACTTTCACACACACATTAATTCGCATGCAAGTGACTCGCTGATCAAGGCTTTACACAGAGCGTTTTCCTTTAGATAAGTCTTCAATATGTGTTTCTGTGTTGATGTATAAGATTGCCTATATTGCTTTTCGATTATTTAATAACAACTCGTTAGTTACATTATTATTAAAAATATATTACAATCGATTGTGTAAATATTTTAATTCATTTGAATCAATGTCACGAAAGTTATGTTATCTAGAATTTGCGCTTAAAAAGTAGAATACCTACACAAGAGATAATTTCTCAAGTTTTATTTCACATGTTAATAATTTTAGAAGTGAAGTTATCTCTCGTATTTTCTGCTTTTAAGCTCAAATTCAAGATACCATAACTTTTGTATCACTGATTCAAATGTATTGAAAATTATATAGGTACAATAGATAGTCATATATTTTGAATAACATTTGAAATTTTAAGCCAGATATCATCAGTAATTTCAAAAAATAAATGTGTCCATGCCAATAGACTTTTTCTGATGCGCTCTCTTTGAGCTCCGTATAATCAATTTTTCTACAACCAAATTCGAACAGCTGTAACTTTTTTCATACAAAAAAATGTTTTTGAAACTTTCACAAATCAAACATTAGTATTTTTGTTATAACATGTGAAATTTTAGGACAAATATCTGCAGCAGTTTCTTCACAGCGGTGCCTCACCAATTATCCATTTTTTGGGGCCACCCGGTATATTGCAGGATTATGTATTGGTTCATACAATGTTACAATAAAATTTACTTTTCCTGCGGTTAGAGGAAACTTAAATCACGTGTCTTTGTAAACGCGCCCCTGTTTTTCCATAAATTATATCTACAGCACTCCTCGGCAGTTGTTTATCTAAGTTAAACAACGCCCAGCCTGTGGTTTCCATCGTGACTGTCAGAGAAGGACGGTGTGGCGGGAATAAAGATCAAACAAACATATTGGGTCCAAAATAATCCTGCCTTTAGATTTGTGCTCTGCTTCTCAATAATTTTGCTGCGGCATGACCAATTACCTATTTAAACCGTTGCCGTACTAGTGACTGTAACGAAATAGAAACAATTGCCCATGTGTTAGGGAAATGTTCAAAGGGAGAACTGCTAAGAAACATAAGACATATAACCGTCCTCACATTGATTGCAAATGCCTTTCGTGAGTCTCAACCACCAAAATAGCACAATTTGGCAATTGAATTAAAGTGAATTGGCTCCCCCACGGCCTTGACCCACGGCTAAAGAGTTTTGGTGTATTTTTATATGTTATAAACTTTGAATTTTGGATCGATTGTTGTCAAAAGCATATTATTTGCTTTTATTAACGATGACATAATGACAATTGTCCTTGGACACTTAATAATAGTACATTTAACCACGTTTTAACCTGTCTTGACCTTTGTAGATATGAAATTTTTATGGTCATATTTGTTTTTATTTAGTAAATTATCATCAGCATTCATGTGACATGCTACTCGACTAGGTTGATATAATTCGATAATTTGAAAATGACAACAATGTGTTTTTGCGAAATTTAGAAATTTGGCCCAACCACCCTAATCAAAGTTTGGAAAACTTTTGAAATGTTTTAGAGGTCATTGTTCTGTAACGTTTCACATCAAAAAACCTTTTGTTATAAATAGCGGTGATTTAGGAAATTGATTTAATCTTAGACTTTGCACTTAAAAATAAAAATCGCATTTTTTTAAACTATTTTGACAAAATCATTGGCCCACTCATGTTTAAAGAATTTTGGAGAACTTAATATGATTTTTTATCACCATATTAATTTCGTATCAATTAATATAAAAAAAGTAATTTATTATCTTTATTAGGAATAAAGATATTATCGCATTTGTCCTGGATCACTTAAAAAATTAGATTTTGACCACTTTTCACCACTTTTGACCTTTGTATCAACTTTACAATAGGGTTATAATATTTGTAATTAATTGTACTAAACATCATCTTTCATTTGATATGCTACTCGACTAGGTTAATATAATTTGATTATTTGATAATGACAACATAATGACTGATTTAAATGAATTGATTTACATCAAAAAACCTTCTGTCGCAATTAGTGATGGGTCAAAGTGTTTAGACTCTGGACTATTGTGCATTTGTCGAGTCCTAGAAACACTTATAATTTGTTTAAATTCTAAAAACCGCCCTGCGGGGCTAGAACTGGACTTCGTCTCTATGACCATCATCCGGATATGGCATTCCCCCCCCCCCCCCACCCCATGATCATGATGGAAAACCGATACTACGCGCCTGTCGGGCACCCGTGGGATTTTTCAAAAGTCGGCGCCCCTCATCGTTCATATTTCATCTCAGATCTGTGATAGGTACTGATATAACTTGCCCAGGATTTTTATATTGAACTTCACATTATGTCACACCAATAATTTGTCATTCTGTTAATGTTGCTTTTAGTTGAATTACTGTATGTAATTGTCAGCACAAAATCCGAAGTAAAAATTAATAAATAATTAATATTATAACTCGTAGAATGAACGAAGCAAAATTTCGAATCAATCATCCAGCACGGCTGTAAAAATTAGATCAAACAACAATAAAACTATCCCTGTTTCGATGTTGTTCATCACTCCTTGCATGACAGTCTTCTTTTGATTAAATATCTCTTGTGGTTGCAAATCTAATCGAAGTTGCCCGCCATCCTGCTAATTAGAATGCTTGTAGTTGTGTCACACAGCGGGTCAAATAAGTTAATTGTACTTGCCCCCTCTCCTCCACTGGGCCCCTTTACAATATAAATATAGACGTATTCGGAAATGTTAATGAGTGTGTAATTAGTCTTCTTTGAGGTAGCTACGTTACAATATAATGTAGCTTCGGTATTTTTGGACACTTTCTCCTTTTTTCCCCCGACAGGTCACATTGTTTTTTTTCCGATCGAGCTGAAATTTTGCACACATACTATTATAATTCTAACTTAATCGTGTACAGGTTTCGAGTGCTTCCCTCTGATTGGTTCAGAAATGAGAATAGCCTGTATAGCTGACACCGTTTAATCTCTCAATTCAAAATTTGTCAAAATTTTTGAGACGTTGGTAAATTTTTTTTTTTTTTATATATCCGTTGATTGGTTTAAATTTTAAAAAAATATTAATCTTCAGATTAGTTAATCCGAAGATTTAAATTTTGTAATGTCATTTTGATCAATATTTTATCAACTTGAATAAAGTTTCAGCAAAACCCTACCAATTGTTAAAATTTTAAAAAATATTTCCCTATTGGTCGAAAATAAGATGTTCTGATTAAGTTAAAATTTACTTGGCCATTTTCATATTTTAAAAGTTTGTATCCCAATCAGTAGAAAATTTTACCTATTGAGATTTTTAACTGTTTTGGTAGAGATGTCAGAAGGGATGCAATCGAAATGGGAATTCCACTGAAACGTAGATCTGTTTGTTCCAGCTACTTGCAGTGCCTCAATGACACATTGTGTTTATGTATATTCTTACGACTCCTAATGGCTAAGATACACTTTCAGTTATGTTTGTGCTGATACTCGTTATTTGGAAGTTTAACACTGGTGAGTTTATATTATAATATTATTATATTTCATCATTATATTTATATTTATATTTCATCATTAAATTATTTCTCCATTTTAATTATATTATTATACGATTTATTTCGTCAATCAACTTAGTTGATTGACGATATAAATCGTAATTTTTCAAATAAGGTAAATTATAATTTAATGTATCTGTTGAATTAACAAAGTCTTATCATCAACTCAAGTATAATGGGGAAGGTCTGTAAAATTAGTATGCTTCTTAAACTTTTGTATGAAGATTACAATAAGTATAGGTACTTAAAACCATAAAAAATGCATTTTATTTGAATTATAGCAAATTTGATTGGATTAATGTCTAAAAACTTCCTTAGTACAAAATCTAAGGATTTTGTATTTTTCGTTTTTTAAAATATTTTATATACCTACAAAATCTAATGGGGAATCTCTACAAGCACTATAGTTTGCAAGTTTATTATTGTACCAATGTTTTTTTATGACATTTAAGTATTACAAAAGCTATACATATAACCCTAAATAATTTTAAATATATAATTTTTTATAAAAGATTTGAAAGAATCAGGATTATTATAATTATTAAAAACATCTTGATTGGGATATTTCTAGATAGCCTCTAGAAAATTGTTTTAGTACTTTGTTTGAAATGTTTAATTGTTTTATATGAATTGAAGTTTTGTCCTGAAGAAGGTCCAAACATATGGACCGAAACTGTTGACTTTACCTACAAATAAACTAAATACAGGATGAAATATCCCAATCAAGATGTTTTTAATACATATATTTCTCTATTTATATTTCTTATGGCCCTATTCTAGAACTTTTAAATTTCCAATTCAGAATTCGATTTCTTGCAATGTTAATCCTTATGGCCGTGACCAGGAATGGAATTGAGAAAACGTTCCCCAATAGCCCTAGATGAGATCAATAAGTTTTCAATACACAAGAGAAAATAACAGATCAAAATCTGCTAGGATTAAAAAGTAGAAGGTATTTGAATACACAAAAACGCTTGATAAAAGAACACAGGAAATTGAGTTTAAAGTATTTCATCATCTTTTGCAAAATGCTAAAACTCGCTGTTAAATCACACGCAATCATAATTTTATTTAATTTTGTCACAATAAATTGTTAACACATTATTCACATTTTTTTTTTGTATTTTTTGGATTGCTTTACATTGTATCATATTTTTTAGAAAATGTATCAATATTTATTGTTCCTAAATAAAACTAAAACTAATTAAATATCAAGTTGTATTTCATATTTTTTGCAAAAATATCCCATGTTTATCATTTTGAATTTTTTTTAGATAATAATTTAAAATCAGTTTTAATAAATGAAATTCCTTTGTGTTTTTGATGCCATTGGACGCTTATAATGCTCTAAAATCTCACAATATTAATTATTATTTAATTCGATAGTACAGCGTTAATAGTCACAGTACCTTTATAATTAATTATTATAATAAAAATTATGAATTGCAAATTCCATAATTATATTAATAACATATGTATTCAAATCTTCAATATTGATTATTTAAATTCAAATTAAAACGCATTTTCCTTCAACAAAAACCGAATTCCGAATTCTTCAAATAATTTGTAGTCTTAACACATTAATTTTAAAATAACATTTTCATCGTAGCATGATAAAGTGGAATGTTAGAGTTCTTGTGAACAATAATAATATTAATCATTCACAATATGCAGTCCAACCAAATACATTTCTGACTTTTCCATGAAAATATATTTTGCCTATTTTGTAAATTGTGTACCTAATATATTGACCTTAAAATAAATGAATGATATTGAAGGCACCATGGTATTTAACATGTATGTCAAATTATAAAAAATAAAAATCTATAAATCTGCACTCTACTGCCATAGTGTATTTTTCCGTTTACCGTATTTTTCTACGGAAACTTACTTTTTCCGTAGTAAGTTTTGGTCAGCTCCTCAGTATTTTAACTGCATGTGGTGTGAGAGTGTGCGCACTGTACGACTTGGCTGAGTGGAGCGATCGCCCTACTTGATATCAGAGAGTTGTAAATATTTTAATACACAATTGTTTATTGTGAAATAAATTCATCGTTGACTTACTTCCTATTTTATATTGATTATTCCTAATAAATGTTGATATTTTATTTCAGTTCAAGCTGTACCTTACATTGAGATAGAAGGTGAGTGATCGAAGTCAATATATCGTGACTATCGTAAATACCTAGATTACCTAAAAAAAGAGATTTCAAGATTCATATTTTAGCAAAGCAGCCTAAAATTATTAGACAATACATGAATACATATTTATATACCCCAAAGGAGAACAACTATGAACAGATATACATAATCTTATTTCACCGCTTTTAAAAAGTATTTTGAAATTAAACATTGATTTTAACAACTTTTTATTTTGGTCAGTAAAATTCATTTTAATATTTAAAATGTCCACATATTTTGTCTCTCTCTAATTTCCAAGCCATTTCCATTTCTATTCCATAGCAACGCATTACATATCAGCTTTTGGTTTCTATTAACTAATGTTTTAGACAGAAACAATGTGTTGGATTGATTACAAATCAAACTTGAAGTCAGTGAGAAAATATTCAAATTTTCTCAATTCTAGTTTTGAATACTTGCAAGGCATTTGTGCAAGAATATGAAAGAATATGTTAGTATCAAGTATCTATATGGAGAGGCACAGTCGTAACATGAATTAATGATATTTTTTTCGAGAATAAGAAGAAGGTTTAGACATTGGAAATCATAAAATCGTTCGACAGCCGTCAATGT
The DNA here is from genome assembly GCA_934045905.1 of Leuctra nigra. Taxonomy (NCBI): domain Eukaryota; kingdom Metazoa; phylum Arthropoda; class Insecta; order Plecoptera; family Leuctridae; genus Leuctra; species Leuctra nigra. The sequence goes on along the minus strand of OW203771.1, from coordinate 12,078,637 downwards.
GTGTCACGGGAAATATTTCCATTGTCGTTTAATCAAATTCCACACTTCATTTGATCCAGATGTCAACTCCGAAGCAATGGACCTTCTTGCCCCTGTTCAAGATGACTTGTACAAGAGTGCCAGCTTGAATGATGACAACACTGCCTTGAACCTTGAGGAGGAAAACAATGAAGATGCTATGGACCTTCTTGCCCCTGTCCAAAATGACTTGTACAAGAGTGCCAGCTTGAATGATGACAACACTGCCTTGAACCTTGAGGAGGAAAACAATGAAGATGCTATGGACCTTCTTGCCCCTGTCCAAGATGACTTGTACAAGAGTGCCAGCTTGAATGATGACAACACTGCCTTGAACCTTGAGGAGGAAAACAATGAAGATGCTATGGACCTTCTTGCCCCTGTCCAAAATGACTTGTACAAGAGTTCTAACGTGGATGAAGATGCCTCTGCCTTGAACCTTGAGGAGGAAAACAACGAAGAAGACGTAATGAACCTTCTAGCACCGGCTAGATCCCAAAAGAGAAAAAGAGTGCGAAAAGGAAAAGGTTCTGCGAAAGCAGGAAAAGGTTCTGGGAAAGCGGGAAAAGGTTCTGTGAAAAAGGTTCTGGGGAGAGGTGCTGCGAATGCTGGAAGAGGTCTTCTCAACCAGTTCAGAGAAACAAACGGCGGTCTGCAAAAAAGTGGCAAGAGGAGTGGCATGAGAAGGAGTGGAAATGGAAGGAGCAGTAGAGGAAGAGGTAGTGGAGGAAAACGACGTAAGGTTTCACATGATCAGAATCAAGCTAAGGCTCCTGAAAAGGGTAAGGAAATGGTCAGGAAGAAGATCAGGGTCAGGAAGAGGCAAATAAAAAGGTTCAACGTCAGGAAACGGCTAAGGAAAAGGAACATCGACAGGAAAAGGATAAGAGTGTAGATGATAAAGAAGCTCAGGATCTGAAAGATATGTACGATAAATATCAATATATGCGATAAATGGTCCCGTTAAGTTAAAACTATATTTTAATCAATTCTTGAAGCGAGTTTTTTTTACTGTAACAATCAATACAGATTAGCACCAAATATGAATTTCCTGTGGTATAAATGGCTTGGCTAGCCCGCAGGTTTGGCAGCCGGCATTATATTTAAATGTATCTCTTATTTCTTGGCCTATTATGTGAGCACTCCCTTACTCTAATTAGTAATAAGGGTTATAGGTTTTACATGATGTGTATGCTCTGATAATAATTAAACAAGTAAAATTAAATATGTATGAACTTATGCTCGGTTAGTTATTATTTCCTGGCCTTTTAAATTGTATAGATCGTATCATCTTTACATCATGATTTGAATGAGTATGTAAGCTTACAACAGTCACACAATATTATATTCTAGTACAGTCAGTTAGGTGAAAAATTAGGGGTTTGATGATAAACCTGTAAAAATTTCAGCATATACTCAGAAAAACTAGCTTATCAACATAGGCTACGGTGCATATCGAATTTTTTCATATTTGGGGGGGTAGGGGGGGTCAAAATTTTATTTTCAATATTAAAATAAAAATGGCGGAGTTGGTGATAGCAACTCAAAACTTTCACAAAATCCTCATTAAACTTCTCTTATAATAATGTGCCTTTGTGCATGAAAATATTCTCATTATTTTGGGGGGGGGGGGGGGGGGGGTAGACGATATTTTTAATTGTTGGCATAAACACTAGGGGTTTGATGATAAATTTGTAAAAATGTCACCATATACTCAGCAAAAGTATCTTATCAACATAGGCTACGGTGCATATCAAATTTTTTCATATTTGGGGGGGTAGGGGGGGTCAAATTCTTATTATCAATATTAAAATAAAAATGGCGGAGTTGGTGATAGCAACTCAAAACATTCACAAAATCCTCATTAAACTTATCTTATAATAATGTGCCTTTGTGCATGAAAATATTCTCATTATTTTTGGGGGTACGGGGGGGTAGACGATATTTTTAATTGTTGGCATACAAATTTGGGGTTTAATGATAAACCCGTAAAAATTTTACCCCATACTCAGCAAAACAAGCTCATTAACATAGGCTACGGTGCATATCAAATTTTTTTATAATTGGGGGGGGGGGGGTAGGGGTGGTTTAATTTTGATTTTCAATATTATAATAAAAATGGCGGAGTTAATGATAGAAATCTATAACGATTACAAAATACTCTATATACTCATCTTATAATAATGGGTCATTTTGAATAAAAATGTTTTCAATAATTTGGGGGGGAGGGGGGGGGGGGGGGGGGTAAACGATACTTTTAATTGTGGGTATAAACATAAGGGGTTTGATGATAAATCTCTAAAAATTTCCCCATATACTCAGAAAAACTAGCTAACCAACATAGGCTACGGTGCATATGAAATTTTTTACATATTTGGGGGGTAGGGGGGGTAAATTTTTTATTTTTAATATTAGAATAAAAATGGCGGAGTTAGTGATAGAAACTCAAAACTATCACAGGATACTCTTTATACTCATCTTATAATGATAGGGCTTTCTGCATGAAAATAAATTTAATATTTTGGGTGGGAGGGGGGGTAGACGATATTTTTAATTGTTGTGATAAACACTAGGAGTTAGATAAAAATTTTGAAAAAATGTCACCTTGTACTCAGCAAAACTAGCTTATCAACATTGGCTACGGTGCATAACGTATAAGTTCATATTTGGGGGGTGGGGTGGGTCAAATTTTGATTTTCAATATTATAATAAAAATGGCGGATTTAATGATGGAAACATACAATTTTTACAAAACACTCGTTTACCTCATCTTATAATAATCGACCCTTGTGCAGTTTTTTTTTTAAGTTTCCGCCATTTTTATTGCAACAACGAAAATAAAAATTTAACCCCCATTACCCCCCAAATATGAAAAAAATTGATATGCACCGTAGCCTATGTTAATGAAATAGTTTTTCTGAGTATATGGTGACATTTTTAGAGGTTTATCTTCAAACCCCTAATGTTTATACCAACAAATAAAAATATCGTCTACCCCCCTCCCCCCCTAAATTATTGAAAAAAATTTCATTCAAAATGACCCATTATTATAAGATGAGTATATAGAGTATTTTGTTATCGTTATAGATTTCTATCATTAACTCCGCCATTTTTATTATAATATTGAAAATCAAAATCAAACCACCCCTACCCCCCCAATTATAAAAAAAATTGATATGCACCGTAGCCTATGTTAATGAGCTTGTTTTGCTGAGTATAGGGTAAAATTTTTACGGGTTTATCATTAAACCCCTAATTTGTATGCCAACAATTAAAAATATCGTGTACCCCCCCGTACCCCCAAAAATAATGAGAATATTTTCATGCACAAAGGCACATTATTATAAGATAAGTTTAATGAGGATTTTGTGAATGTTTTGAGTTGCTATCACCAATTCCGCAATTTTTATTTTAATATTGATAATAAAACTTTGACCCGCCCTACCCCCCCAAATATGAAAAAATTTGATATGCACCGTAGCCTATGTTGATAAGCTAGTTTTGCTGAGTATATGGTGAAGTTTTTACAAGTTTATCATCAAACCACTAGTGTTTATGCCAACAATTAAAAATATCGTCTACCCCCCCTCCCCCCCAAAATAATGAGGATATTTTCATGCACAAAGGCACATTATTTTAATATGAGTTTAATGAGGATTTTGTGAAAGTTTTGAGTTGCTATCACCAACTCCGCCATTTTTATTATAATATTGAAAGTAAAATTTTGACCCCCCTTACCCCCCCAAATATGAAAAAATTTGATATGCACCGTAGCCTATGTTGATAAGCTAGTTTTTCTGAGTATATGGTAAAATTTTTACAAGTTTATCATCAAACCCCTAATTGTGACCTAAAATTGATCTAACTGACTGTACTATTCCTGCCTTTTTAAATTCAATTATTTTCAATTGACCTTTTATTTGATTTTTCCGAGCTTTCACTGCTTTACAAATACTTCATATGTTGGTTTATGAACTTGCGTTAAACTGGTACATTCTATACGATCATAATTATTTTTATTTAATATGAGTCTGTATTAATCTTTTTTAATTGTTGAATATTCGTTCATTATTTATTTTTTTAGGAAGGGATGTGCGTTGTAAAAAATATCCAAACGAACCGGGGATCGAACCCGGGACCTCTCATTTGCCGGGCTAGAGTTCTACCAACTGAGCTACCCGGTCGGACGGACGTCGGCAAGTGAGAGGTCCCGGGTTCGAGCCGCGGTTCGGTCGGATATTTTTCACAACGCACATCCCTTCCTATCATCCTGACTCCATGGAAGTTTTCCACAGAAACCTACATTCTCATTAATTTTTTTATCTCAATAAATTTAATGCAAAAATTTGAATGTTTCCCATGTTTAATTAATCCATATAATGAATAATGAAAAGTTTAATAATGTACAGTTCAAGAAAATAACAAAAATGATAATTAGAAAACAATTCTCTTTGGACCAGAACGTCCATAAATATTTTGGCAGAGCTTGAAACTTCAATGATTGATCAATTCATTTCCATACGCCTTCTTATCGGATAAAATCAAATAAATACTAGGAAAACGCTCTGAGTAACGCGTTGATGAGCGAGCACGGATACGCGGAACACCTCAAACCGAAATTCTGTCTATCGAAAATATCATTAAAAGCCAATAATTCTGGAATTTCGTCAGACTTTAATAAAAATTTCTAAATATTCCTATAATGTTATTATCAACCTTTATGATTGAACTGTTCCTTGTTAATATTCAAAAATCACAGGACCTCTTTAAAAAAAATATACCTGGGACCACTCAAATCATATGATATTAGTGTGTACAGTGTACACAATATCAGATCAATCTGTTGAACGGTCATTATTAGTATCATTTCGTTTGAAACTTTCTGCTCTAACTACCTTGCCTTGAACTGAAGATTCGAAGTCGCCGTGAATTTGACAGTCAACACGCAAAATGTCCCTAAAATTACAAAAACTTTTGAAAATAACGACAGATTTGACTGAAAATTGGCAAAAATACCTTAAATGTTGGTAGTAATGACCATGCAAAGTTTTTAGTTGGTCGGTCAATCGGTTCTAGTTTAAATTTCAAAAATCACAGGAAAAATGGTTTCAAATTTGAACCAATGGGAGGATTTGGCTGAAATTTATTATGATGGGGTACAATGTTAGTTGCAATGACTTTGCTTAATTACAAATTGATCGAACCAACCAATCGAAAGATAATTTTTTTTTTAATTTGAACCAATCAGGGGATTTAAAAAAAATTAGGGTCTGCAACCCCCGGAAATGGTCAGTACACGTGTGCAAATTTTTAGCTTGATCGAAGAAAAACTGTGACTTGTATATCGTCAGTAACAAAAAAAAAAAAAAAAAAACACACACACACACACCCACACACCCACACACACACACACACACACACACACACACACACACACACACACACACACACACACACACACAAACAGAGGTCCGTGCCAAAAGAGCCAAAAGGAGACGCTCGCTTTGCTCGCTCAATAATAAGAGGAAATAAAATGAAGGATGAATTGTTGGGGATGTGAAGATATTTAAACTACGTAGCCTCTTTAAAAATGTTTTTTTATTACTAGGAAAACGCTCAGTGTAACGCGTTGATGAGCGAGCACGGGTACGTGCAAATTCTGGAACCGGAAATGCGTACACAACGCACAGAAAACATATACAACCATATTGAATTGATTATGATCAGTGCTCGAAGTAGGAATTAAATAGTGGCGGTATGGTAACATAAGAATACCACGTGAGGGGGGGGGGGGGTACGATATTAGATGAGGGTCCAGATTCCAGAATTACACTGACAACCATTGTCATGTCATTAGTTAGATTAGTCTTTTACCTTGATGAAACAACTAAATTAATTAATGCATTTTACTTTATCTTGTAGTGGATGTTCATAGTTCATAGTTATGCTTGAAATATGCAGTCAAAAGATAACCATGAAATACGAGTAAATTAGAATATAAAATTACGTTAATGTCCAAGAATATCTGATTTTAAGTATTCCGTTTTTCTGAGAAGTAACAATATGAAATCAAATGTGTAAAGAAGAACCGGTACCCAGAAAAAAACACTCCGTGTAAAAAAGGCAGCCAAGTCTCTTTACTTTAAAAAAATTCAACACCGAAAAGGAGTGATATCAAAAAAGGAGCCAAGTCAATGACATTTCCAAATATTTAATCGTATCTTTGAAATAAAAGTATAAACACCGAGAAATACTTTACAAAAGGACTTGGCGCATCGTTTTTTTAAAGACATCATTCTATCCTAAAAGTGGAAAGAAATTTACAAGTAGGTACATTTTCCTCTTTCTATTAGAGCCATGGAGTCTATCATGGAGTCAGGAGTCAGGATCCTCATCAGTGTGTTGTGTCTAATGTCCGCCCGTCCGATCGGGTAGCTCAGTTGGTAGAGCTCTCGCCCGGCAAGTGAGAGGTCCCAAGTTCGTGCCCCGGTTCGGTCGGATATTTTTCACAACACACATCCCTTCATATCAATTGGAAGTGGGCTCATACATATTCTTGCAGTACTGTTATTATGGCGATATTAGACTGGTATCTTTTCATAATTTGATCTTGACTGAAGGAAATCATGAAACGTTGTCAAATAATTACTAACTAATGGAACACAATTATATATTTTTGAAGTGTCAAGTGTATAAAGTTAAATTTTTTAATAGAAATTCAATATGACTGTCTTCTTTGTGAAATGTATTTTTATAAAATGTGTATTAATAGAAATTGTTACATGATGAGAAGGTATAACGCATGAGACTTAATTATATTCACCACGAAACAATATTACGAAGATAACTATTGTGTATATTTATAGAAAGCATAGACAACAAGTTTCATAGCGTATATAATCATATAGAAAATATTTTACAGAAGGTATGTATAATATGTACCTAATTGAAAGATGTTTCCCTATTATTCTAAACATTCAAAATGACGGTTGTATATAAATGGCACATGCTTATGAATAGAAAAATGTCTTTAAAAAAACGATGCGCCAAGTCCTTTTGTAAAGTATTTCTCGGTGTTTATACTTTTATTTCAAAGATACGATTAAATATTTGGAAATGTCATTGACTTGGCTCCTTTTTTGATATCACTCCTTTTCGGTGTTGAATTTTTTTAAAGTAAAGAGACTTGGCTGCCTTTTTTACACGGAGTGTTTTTTTCTGGGATATCACTTCTTTTGTTAGTTTATTCATACAGCTTGTAGCACAGCTTGTGTCCGTGCAAGAACTTATTTCTTTAAAAAAATACGCCTATGCCGATTTGGATACTTAGAAAAGTTGCGTTTGGTATAGGCAGCGTGTTTAGACAACAGATGGCACTGCAAAAGTACAGACAGAGCCACCTAATCTGTGGGAAGGAAGCTTACCTTTTGGCAAGGCGTCCAAGTCGCTGCAGTTATATGTTATGTTGCTGCACATATTACGCATTATCAATTCTTAAAATTTACACATGTTTATCTAATGTTTATTCGCCTACAAAATATTAATAATAAAGTGTTCACAATTTCACTGAATCTGATCACAATATTAATTTGCGCGACTTAGTTTGATTCCGAAATATTTTGAGTACATTTGTTGACATCTGATCGGTTGCTAGGTCACGGCCAATGAGAAATAAAACAGTTGACGATCTTCCCACAAAAGTTGCTAATTTCTCTCACTCGTGGCGAACTCTCGGTGCCTATATAAGATTAAAATAATTATCCAAGAAGAATAGCTTTAAGTTTCGTTACAATCGGTCCAGCCGTTTTCGATATATGACGTCACTTCCGGTTTTAGCAATGGCGGCCGAAAATAATGTCGTCTTGAATTCATAATTATTACTCCTACACATTTCCAAAATTTGGTTGCAATCGGTACAGCCGTTTTTGATATATGACGTCACTTCCGGTTTTAACAATGGCGGCCGAAAATAATGTCGTCTTGAATTCATAATTATTAGTACAACACATTTCCAAAATTTGGTTGCAATCGGTACAGCCATTTTCGATATATGACGTCACTTCCGGTTTTAACAATGGCGGCCGAAAATAATGTCGTCTTGAATTCATAATTATTAGTACAACACATTTCCAAAATTTGATTGCAATCGGTACAGCCATTTTCGATATTTGACGTCACTTCCGGTTTTAACAATGGCGGCCGAAAATAATGTCGTCTTGAATTCATAATTATTAGTCCAACACATTTCCAAACATAGGTTGCAATCGGTACAACCGTTTACGATATATGACGTCACTTCCGGTTTTAAAAATGGCCGCCGAGAACACTGCAACCTTGAATTTATAATTATTTACAAAGTACGTTTACTTATATCTATTTTAAAGTATAAAGTGGTGAATTTAGCGTCATTAGCATATTTATGACGTCATTTCCGGTATAGGTCATAAAATGTGTGACGTCATTTCCGGTTTCGATATTTGAATCATCAAATATTACTGATTACATAAAGTTGACCGTCTAAATCGTTTAGCGCTGGTTTTGTTCTAATCTGTTTAGCCGTTTTTGAGACATGATGTCACTTCCGGTTTCAAAATGGCGGCTTCCGGTTGGTTTTATAACAAGTCAAATGAAATATCAAAAGTACAAACGTTACATAAATATCAAGACAATCGGATCAACAGTTGTTGCTGAAATGCAAATCGATGTATATTAAATTTCATGACGTCATTTCCGGTTTATTTAAAATAATGTTCAGTCTTTTGATATTGATAATCCATATAGATGACCGTCTGAAACGATTGGCGCAAATTTCGTTCCGATCGGTCCAACCGTTGACGAGATATGACGTCACTTCCGGTTTCAAAATGGCGGCACAAAAAATTCATGGGGACAAGGTTAAATCAGACGCCAAAAGTGCACACGTGGTAAAAATGTGAGATCAATCGGTTCAGCCGTTTAGGCTGTGGCCTGTTTACCGGATTTTAGCTCCAGCCTACTACTACTACTAAGATTATTATTATTATGAAAACCGCCCTAAAACACAGTTTTCACGGCCCTCTAGCGCGCAAAGGGCGTAACCTATTGTTCCCAAATTTAGTATATGTTGTAGGGTGGGCCATAGCTCGAAATTAAGATATTTCGCAACAATGTGAGATTTCTCAATTTTAAGATCCAGTAGGCCGAAAATGCCACTTTGATGCTTACAGTAAAAGTGGGTTTGCTCCAGTTTTTATATGAGAGTGTGCGCGCGCCGTCCGACTTGGCTGGCGTGGAGCGACCGCTCCACTAGATACCATACCGTCCCATACCGGCCCACATCGAAACTTTAAAATAGCATCTAAGCACCTGGTTCATAAAGCAAATCAGAATCAATTCAATTGGCACTGGAAAACATTCATTTCGATACTTCATTACTGACAGATATTAAAAATGTCAATAAGTTCAAACGTTCTTAACTGATTGAGATGAAATTTTGTAAAATAAGAGACAATATTGGTCTTAATGATCATGCAAAATATGAGTTTGATCAGAATTATCGAAGACCGTTTTCATTTTTCAGCCTATCAGGAGATATTTATTTAATTTTTAACCAATGAATGGATTTCAAAAAAAAATATAGTGTGCAAACAGAGAAGGTTGGTTTTACATGTGTGCAAAATTTCAGCTCGATCAAAGAAAAACTCTGAGCTGTATAGCCAAAATATGATTTTGATCAGATTTATCGAAGACCAGTTTCATTTTTCAACCTACCATCAGGAGATGTTTATTTAAATTTTAGCCAATTGATAAATTTCAAAAAAATTTGGGGTCTGCAAACAGAAAAGTTTGTCTCTACATGTGTGCAAAATTTCAGCTCGATCGAGGAAAAACTCTAGACATGTACAGCCAAAATATGAGTTTGATCAGATTTGTCGAAGACCATTTTCACTTTTCAACCTATCAGGAGATGTTTATTTAAATTTTAACCAATCAGTAGATTTCAAAAAAATTAGGGTCTGCAACGCCCAGAGAATGTCCAAACACGTGTGCAAAATTTCAGCTCGATCGAAGAAAAACTCTGACCTGTATATCGTCAGTAACAGAAAAAAACAAAAACAAAAAAACAAAAAAAAAAAAAAAAAAAAAAAAAAACAGAGGTCCGTGCCAAATAAGCCAAAAGGAGACGCTCGCTTCGCTCGCTCAATTATTTAATACACAGAAATAATATTACAAAAACACTTTTTATGCACACATAAATCGTCCTACTAAGTCTATTGACGAACACTAGGTTTTATAAATGAAAAGTAATAATGCTACAACAAATGCCGGTCGATTCAAAACATTGACAAAATAAACATCAACATAATTATAAATGTAACAAGAGACAAATGTAAAGAGAAATGCGAAAAAAAATCAAAAAAATCACAATTATCATTTACATTAGTAATTTCACTATTATTATGTATTAAATTAGGCATCCACTCAAAAGACATCTAACCTCCAGAAAAAAATATATTTTATTATTATGATTTTTTTAAAGAAAAAGAAAATATAAAGTAAACAGTGTAGGTACATTTATGTCAAATAATTTCATATTAAGAAATAGCCAGCTCCTCCCTATTGACTTGAGAAAATGTCTCTAAATTCTTTAGATCGTCCGGTAACATGTTTAAAATAGTAGTATAACAATAGAAATCTACCTTTTACATTCATTGTTGTAATATTACATTTAGTCATTACTTCTAGATCTTTACCACTTATGCATTACCACAATCTGTAAGATGTTGAATTAAATACAATAAAATACAATACAATACAATACAGATACAATAATAAAGGCACTTTTCCAAAACAGTAGAAAAAAATAACTGATTTCTGATGATAGTTCACCACTCCTTGCATGCATTTCCTTTAGATTAACCAACGCCTTGCTTGTGGTTCGAAATCTAATCAAAGCCGTATTGTCTTCATATTAACTTTACCTAGAAAACTGTCAAGAAACTGAAAAGTCAACTAACTTTTCTCACAATTAATGCTGAGTCAAAGAGTCAGTAAAAGCTATATAACTACATCGCGAAATAACAGAAATGAATGCTTACCTCAGTGTCAACAATCAAATATATATATTTTTTTGTGTCTGGGGCTTAACGTCGCACTGTTCTGCAGCGAGGCTAATGGCGACGGATGAATGATTATGAGGATGATTGGGAGATGATGGTGAAGAGTAGGTAAGGATGGAAAGTGGGAAGGAGGCGGTCGTAGCCTATTAGTAGGGTACCTTCCCAACATTTGCCTGTCGACTGAGGGAAAACCACGAAAAAACCCCAGTCAGGAAGGACTGCCGCGGGAATCGAACCCGGGTTCCGGAATACAAGCTCAGAGCGTTACCACTCAGCCAACCTGTTCCGTAATCAAATATAATAGGCATATTTCATTACATTCAAATTCTTGTGAAAACTATATATCTATGTAGTTGCAGATGAAAATTGTGCACATAATATGCACATAAGTTGTACATCAAAACTGTGGTATATTGCAAAGAATGTGCACATCATTTGCACATTTTTGATGGGCAACTTCTTTACTTAGTTGCAAAATCATGATGTGCAATGTGCACATTAATGTATACACATTATGTGTAAAGAATATGAAACAAACTGTGCAACTAACCATCATAATGTGCCCATAATGTGCACAGCTGATGTTCTAATGGTTTGCAGTTTCTTGGCAATAATTATTTTTGTATGGGCAGCATTTGACCGATTGCAAATTCGTCAAGAAAAATGCCTCCTTCAGAAGGTCGTGATAACAACAATTGCAATCTGTCAAATGGTGCTTTTGGTGAATAAACTTCTTGTTCTCACAAGAATTTGAATGAATGTGTGCTGAAATGAAATATGCCGATTGTATTTGATTGTTGACACTATAGGTATTCATCAATTTCTGTTATTTTGCGATGTAGTTATAACTTTTACTGAACTCGTTATACGATTGACATGAAAGTGACTTGCCCGCATTTGTACTGAAGCCACTCACTGGGAAGATATTAATTGTTTACGTCAGGTGGCGTATTGCAACTTTTTAATGTCGAATTTATAGTTTGCACGAGCTTCTTTTGTTTTACATCAATAATGTAAAAGAGTATATTTTCGGCCATTTTGATGTACAGCTGTCAGGTCGACTTAATTTAATTATTATTGATTAATCAAATATAGTTTGAAAATGAGATGGTTTTATTTAAGAACTTCTTCTGCAGCCTACAATTGCACAGGTAACCATAAATACTTTCAAAAAATACTAAAAAACAGATTGACAGCCGTTCTGACATGTTACATCAAGATGGCCGCGCAACAATGAGATGATGTCACGAGCCTACTATGAATATACTTATATAGAGAAAGGTTACATGCGTCAAAGGAGCAGTGAAAATTGTATCTTGGATTTTTAAATAAATTTGACAGATATTTCAAAACAATTGCAAAAGATGAATTAATTATTTAAATTTTAAATGTAAATAATATGTTACACATATAATATTTGTAATAGATGTTACGATTCTATAAATATGGGTGTGAATACCTATAGAAGTTGATTATTTTTTAAATGTTCTCCTCTTCTGCCTGACCGTTTCTTTTTGATTAGCCAACGCCTTGCTTGTGGTCGTATCTAATCAATGCAATGAATACTCTTTCTAATTACAATGCGGACATCATCTTTGTCATTCCACATAGTAAATTAGGAGAAACATTAAAAAAATTATTATTTCCCTCCTCCCCCAACCCCCTTAAAGAAGTGAGCCCTATTGATTTACTATATATACATCGATGATTTCGGATATTTGGCTTAGAGTTGAGCTATTCTTCATAGGTGGGTTACTGTTTGAATAAAATACTTTTGTCGCATTCAAAATTAACTAATTTTAAAGTTCGTCTACTTTTTTTAATCTTTCAATTGCATTGCAATGAATGGTCTCTACATTATTATATAAATATATTTAAATTGTGTAAATTGAAGACAATTTTATTCAACATTTAAATTTAATTCTACTAAGATTAACATTGTTCATTTTCCTTTAATTCATTCACAGACTGTGGACAACAGCTCTGTAGTAGTTTATACACTAGGTTACACAAATCCAAATAAGTATACTACTTTGGATTTTGGTGAATGCGAATGCCTATACCTTAGAGTAGTAAGTGGTCCAATACTATTTCTCTAAGACAACCTTTGTTTGTTCCAGATATTATTGAAGTGAATCTACGATGACCCAAATATATTTCTTTATGGTTTTTCTGCTGTTGGTATCACAGGAGATTCAACATTGTGAGTATCTTCAACTGTTTGTTTCACAATAAATTTTAATTTATGGAATATGAGCTATGCGATTTAAATATAATTCCTATCCACCTAGTGAAGTTAAAACGAACAAATGTATATATTATAATTAAATTTGTATTTGTATTATATTTGTTTTCATAAAAAAATATAATATTTTCCTATTTTCCTCCTATTTTCAACATGTCGCTATTTGGCTTCTTCTCTTATCTACAATACTCATATTTATTGATTGATTTATTTATTTATTTATATATTTTTTTTTTTTTTATTTTTTTTTTTTTATTTTTTTTTTATTTATTTATTTATTTATTTATTTATTATTACTTTATTTCTTTATTTCTTTCTTTCTTTATTTATTTATTTATTTATTTATTTCAGCTGAAGCCAAACTTTACAGAGAAGGAAAAGGCCGTCAGCAAAATAAAGTGGAAAATGAATACGGTAATAATTGATATAATATATTTTATTTAGTCAACTATTTTAATCAAAATACAGATATAAAGCCAACATTTATGTTTTGATTATCAAACAATTCCTATACGGTGCCATTTTCCTATTTGACATTAAGTTTAATAACATTTGCAAATCAATTGGGTAGAAACGTTGCATCCCGCACAACATATATTTTGTATAAAATATGAACATTACGATAACTTCATTAAGAAAACAAATTTTCATAATAATTCCAAATAATCTCTAATCTATCTCAATTATTGATTCAGATGCGGATGCCAACGCAATGGACCTTCTTGCTCCGGCACAGGAAAACATGTACAGGAAATCAAGGATGAATGAAGAAATTCAGGACGAAAAAGCGATGAATATTATGCAGGGCCGATGGTATAAAAGAATGTGGAAAGCTGCGAAGAATGCGAATGAAATGTTGTACAAAGTTAATACAGCAATTAATAATAATAATAATGATAAGGGGCCTGAGAAAGGGCCTGATGAGGAAATAGAAGAAGATGAAAATGACGATAGCTAAATGTGAAGACGATTACTTGAATTGCTAATCATGTTCAGATTTAATATGGGAAGAAAATTATGAGATTTCCACCAAAAATTAATGTTATTACATTTATTTTTCTTTATCTCTTATAAAACCTATATAACGTAGAAATGAACTCTTAGAATTAGTATTCATCTTTGAGAGGCACTGTATATAATGTTTTTTTCCGTGATAACACAATCTTTTATATTGGGAATACAATATTTCATGAGCTCATTTATAGCTCATGTAAATATACTAGGAAAACGCTCTGAGTAACGCGTTGATGAGCGAGCACGGATACGGCGCAATACCTCGAACCGAAATTCTGTTTATCGAAAATGTCCTTAAAAGCCAATAATTCTTGAATTTCGTCACAGACTTGTATGAAAATCTCCAACAATTCCTAAAATATTGGTCCCAATAACCACGCAAAGTTTTAAGGTTGTTCGATTGAACCTTTATGATTGAACGATTCCTTGTTAATTAACAAAAATCACAGGATCTCGTTCATAAAATATTTAAACGGTCATATCAGTTTCATAATAATATACGTTTGAAAGTTTCTGGTCTAACAACCTTGAAGTGAAGATTCGAAGATGCCGTGAAATGTGAAATTCGAGAAATATGACAGCCAACACGCAAAATATCCGTAAACTGTCAATAACTGTTGAATTTAAACACAGTTTAGTCTGAAAATTGTCAAAAATACAGATAATGTTGGACCCGAGTACCATGCAAATTTTTAAGTTGATCGGTCAAACGGTTCTGGTTTAAATTTTAAAAAGCACATGAAATATTTTTTTAAATTTTAACCAATGAGACGATTTGGCTGAAAATTTGTAAAATAAGAGACAATGTTGGTCTTAATGACCATGCAAAATATAAGGTTGATCACATTTGTCGAAGACCATTTTCATTTTTTAGCCTATCAGGAGATGTTTATTTAAATTTTAACCAATTGATAGATTTCAAAAAAAAATTGGGTCAGCAAACAGAGAAGGTTGTCTCTACATGTGTGCAAAATTTCAGGTCGATCGGTGAAACGGTGCGATTTCAGTTGCTCCATTTAGCATCCAAAAACAAAAACAAAAAAAAAACAGAGGTCCGTGTCAAACGAGTCAAAAGGAGACGCTCGCTTCGCTCGCTCAATTATATTCATATTTCACATATAATTGTATCTCAAAAAGTTTTTGTGCGATCGTCATCCTTTTTTGTGTGTGTTCATGATTAGATTATTAAAGATTTGACGTAGCCTCTTTTGGATGTTGTTGCCATTTCTTGCACAATTTCCAAAATCTCCAAAATCTCCAAAAATATTGGTGCCAATCCTTGCTAAGTTTTAAGTTGATCGATTAAACCTTTATGATTGAACGGTTCCTTGAATAGTTTTCAAAAATCACGGGATCTCGTTCAAAAAATATACCTGGGACCACCCATATGATATGATATGTAGTGTGTGTACACAATATCAGATCAATCTGTTGAACGGTCATTATTAGTTTCATATCGTTTAAAACTTTCTGCTCTAACTACCTTGCCTTGAACTGTTGATTCGAAGTCGCCGTGAATTTGACAGCCAACACGCAAAATGTCCCTAAAATGTCAAAAACTTTTGAAAATAACGACAGATTAGAGTGAAAATTGTCAAAAATACCTTAAATGTTGGTACCAATGACCATGCGGCAGTTTTTAGTTGGTTGGTCAATCGGTTCCAGTTTAAATTTCAAAAATCACAGGAAAAATGGTTTCAAATTTGAACCAATTGGAGGATTTGACTGAATTTTTTTTTGATTGGGTACAATGTTGGTTGCAATGACTTTGCTAAATTTCAAATTGATCGAACCAACCAATCGAAAGATAATTTTTATAAAATTTGAACCAATCACAGGATCCCGTTCAGAAAAGATCCCAGGGATCGCATAGATTACGTTAGTATGTGTACAAAATTTCAGATCGATTGGTTGTGCGGTTTGACCTGGGCAGTGCAGGCAAAAAAAACAAAAAAAAACAACAAACAAACAAAAAAAAAAAACACAGAGAAAGTGCCATAAGAGTACCGTGGTGACGCTCGCTACGCTCGCTCAATAATATACCTATAATGCCCTTAAAAACGATGCGCCAAGTATATTTTGGTTTTTAAAATTCAGTTTTGACTTGGCTCATTTTTTAATATCACTACTTTTCAGTGCTGAATTTTTAGATTTATTCTATTTTTTTATAGTTGAAGAGACTTGGCTGGTATTTTTACACGGAGTGTTTTTTTATGGGGATATCACTTATTTTTTTAGTTTATTTACACAACTTGTAACACACATCGGAGCAACAATGACTAAATACTTTTAAAAAATACGCCATTTCCGAATTGGTTAATACGAAAAATTGTGTTTGGTGCTCAATATACCTAAGCTTAAAGTGATATTCCATGAAGAATTGCGAAAGCTTCGTTCCAATCAGTCCAGCCGTTTTCGAGATATGGTATCACTTCCGGTTTTCAAAATGGCGACTGAAATAACTGCCACCTAGAATTTATTTCTATAAATGTTATGTATCATTATAAGCCTTCTGAATATGTAGTTATTGTAGTAAGAGGTCATTAAAATCTAGATCTTCATTTTCATGACGTCATTTCCGGTTTCGGTAATAGTACATCTCTACTTTAACTACTGATATTCCATATAGACGACCGTCTGAATCATTTGGCGCTAGTTTCATTCCGATCGGTTTAGCCGTTTTCGAGATATGACGTCACTTCCGGTTTCAAAATGGCGACTACCGGTTGGTTTTATAAAAAGGCACCTCAGACGCCAAAAGTGCACATGTGGTAAAAATTTCAGATCGATCGGCTAAGCCGTTTAGGCTGTGGCGGTGATAGCGGTGTTTCCTGATATCATCTGAATCATCATCAAAGTGGTGTAATTTCACTGTTTTCTCGGCCCTCTAGCTCGCAAATGGTATAGCCTATTGTTCCCAAATTTGGTATATGTGGTGGGGTGGGCCATAGCTCAAAATTAAGATATTTTACAACAATGTGAGATTTTCCAATTTTATGATCCAGTAGGCCGAAAATGCCATGTTGTTGCTTACAGTAATAGTAGTTGGTCTGGCTCCTCATTTTATTAGGCATTTACGGTATGTTGAGTGAGTGTGAGTGTACAGTACGACTTGGCTGGGTGGAGCGACCGCTCCACTAGATTGAAATATGTTTCAAATCAATTATCCCTGATTCCTTGACAAATTGAATGAGATTTTATTTCTAGCTTTTCAGTGTCTATCTTGGAGCAGTTACTTTCACACGTATATTAATTCGCATGCAACACAAAGACTCACTTATTATTGCGTTAAGCAGAGCGTTTTTCTAGTCAATACTCTTTCATCTAATATAGATATTTTTTGTCGACAGACAAAAGTTGGTTTCCGATATTAAAACAATCGGAATGTAAACTGAGTTACGAACTAAGAGAAGTAAGTGTACATACATACATTTAAAATCTCAAGTTGTAATCATACCCCGTAATGGTTGCTTTATTGTTACGGATACTCAAATTTATTCTAAAACAATGTTTAAACAGAAAATTTAAAACGATATTGCATTAAATTTTATTTTTTTCACCACTCCTTCATGATAGTTATCCGATGATTATGCAACGCCTTTCTTGTGGTTGCAAAATCTAATCAAGCATTCGACTTTTCTAATTAAAATGTTGACATCCCATTTGACACTTCATTGTAACTTAGTAGAAATCATTTTGTGAAAAATTAGTTACCCCTCTCCTGAAAATTGTCTCCCCTTCCTCATTATATATTATATATCGATGATTTCGGAAAATTGGGTGAGTGTTCCTCTAGTTTTCTTGTCGGTAAGTACCAACCTAACTGGATAATTTCATCTAAATAGAATTCATTGCTAGGACGTTATGTTGTGCTAACAAGTTTATATTACATTATTTGTTCTACTT
The DNA here is from genome assembly GCA_934045905.1 of Leuctra nigra. NCBI lineage: Eukaryota > Metazoa > Arthropoda > Insecta > Plecoptera > Leuctridae > Leuctra > Leuctra nigra. The sequence continues at coordinate 12,060,355 of OW203771.1, read as the reverse complement.
CGAACTTAATTTAATTATTGCCAGTTGACTAAATGAGTCCTAGATGCAAAACTCGCCTAGTAATACACTTTTCAAAAAAAATACTGTTGATTGTTCTCAGACATCATCGGCAACATATTTAAAACTCCTCTGCAGCTTTGCGCATTAACGTGATATAAAAGCATTTTTTTCATCAATCGTGTCTTCAAAAACACCAATTCACAAACTAAACGAGTATAATACATTATATGGATAAAATACTCGCCCAATCCTATACAAATCAATTTAGGGTTAATTTCAAAACTTGGCTGATTCATATCAATTTCATTTTCAATACGTAAAATTTTAAGTTTTTTTTTACATAAGTAGGGTAAGCCCGGGATATATATACCTACATTTTCAAAGAATTGATGTAACTTTCAAATTAATAGTGCGATTTGATTCGAATTTTTAATTCGTGTTTATTAACCTTTTAACTATTCCCACATTTTTTAAATTTCAACAAAAATTAACCAAGAAAAAAATCATTTTATAAATGTCTTCTTTTTGGGGACTGTGGGATAGATGGTTTATTGCGTTTTACATGGTAAATTTGTATTCAAAAAGAAAAATGTTGACATGTATTTTTTACGTTTTGCAACTTAGACGTTTTTATCAATATGAAATTTAGGTATTTTCAAAAAAATCTATACAAGCTCTATTGAAGAAAAGAAACCATATAACGCCATAAGCCGTCTAGGATGGGGCGTCTCACCTATATTTACAGTTCATTGGTAAAATGCAATAAAACGTTAATTTTGAATCCAAAATTAAAAAAAATAAAAAGGACAATGATCAGGAAGGTGCATTCTACTAGAATAAGTTTTGGGTAAAGTTTTAAGTATAGGTAATCTATAGTTATGTAAATTTTTGAACGGTTGCAAAACATTTTCACGCAAAAAAAACTCTTTCAAATATCCTAAATTTGCTTTCGACAGCTCAATTTTTGTCCCATCGATTCGAACTTGATGTCAATGGACTCGTCTCGTCAAGCCGCGTCGAATAGTTGTATCGGAGCTGCGCTCGGTAGTGTATTTAGAAGCTATTGGTAGGTGGGCAACTATCCCATACCTGGCATCAATCCCGGATTTACCCTATACCTACTTAAAAGTTATAACAAATTATTTTGAGAAGTACCTATAACTGAATTGAATTAAAAATATTGGGAGCTAATTATTTTATGTAACATTAACAATACCAGGTTTAATAATATTCAAACCCTGCTTATTCAAAAAACCTTTGGCCATAAAATGGTTGTGCATAATTTTTTTTATTAAAATGTATATTACTCTTTGTGTAGTAAGTTATGCAACCTTGATTTAAAAATGAATATTATTATCCAAACTGATAAGCACTGTTTGCCTCACAGTCTTGTATATGTAATGTACAATAAATGCTGGTTCCTATCGAACAACTACAATACATTGCCTTGACCCGTCGTGTTTATGTTTGTTTTGTTCCAGGTTCTTTTCGTGATTGTGCAATGGCTCTTAGATACGTTGTGCTTATTTTTGTCTTGGTGATGGTTGTTTGCGAGATCGCAATTGGTGAGCGGATTTAAAAAATCTTTAACTTAAAATGTATAGATGTAGGTACATATTGTTTGGTCAAATGTTTGGTCGGTTTTTCTCCCATAAAAAATCGTAAAAATAAGTCGATTATTCTTACAGAATCTTTGGTTTTAAGTTAATCACTTCATATTCATGAAATACATTAAATACTGTTCACTTTATTTGTCAATATTTTATGCCTAGTAATTTCATTGACATTTGAGTAATAACATTGGTTCGAATGCTATTCATTGTGCTTTGAATAAGTGTTATTATATCTATACTAAATCGTTAAATAATCCGTTGTTCTGAATTATATTCAATCTTTCTCTCTGTGTGGTTTACGCAAATCATATCGAAGACTACCTACAGGTCGTGGAATACCAATGAAGGGACATCATATTTTATGGCACTAACAAATTTTCCACAAATAAAATTTTATGCTCATTTTCTACCTGCTAATTTATTTTATACATCTATCTAGTGGAGCGGTCGCTCCACGCCAGCCAAGTCGTACGGCGCGCACACTCTCAAATAAAGGCTGGAGCAAACCCACTTTTACTGTAAGCATCAAAGTGGCATTTTCGGCCTACTGGATCTTAAAATTGGGAAATCTCACATTGTTGCGATATATCTTAATTTCGAGCTATGGCCCACCCTACAACATATACCAAATTTGGGAACAATAGGTTACGCCCTTTGCACGCTAGAGGGCCGTGAAAACAGTGTTTTAGGGCGGTTTTCATAATAATAATCAGTAATAATCTCAGTAGTAGTAGTAGGCTGGAGCTAAAATCCGGTAAACAGGCCACAGCCTAAACGGCTGAACCGATTGATCTCACATTTTTACCACGTGTGCACTTTTGGCGTCTGATTTAACCTTCACCCCATGAATTTTTTGTGCCGCCATTTTGAAACCGGAAGTGACGTCATATCTCAACAACGGCTAGACCGATTGGAACGAAAATAGCGCCAAACGATTAGGACGGTCATCTTTATGGATAATCAATAGCAACAGACTAAAATTTATGTTAACGAAACCGGAAATGACGTCATGAAATTTAATTCATCGATTGGCATTTCGGCAACAAATTTGATCCAATTATTTTGATATTTATGTAACGTATGTTCTTTTGTGATATTATTTGACTTGATATAAAACCAACCGGAAGCCGCCATTTTGAAACCAGAAATGACATCATATCTTAATAACGTCTTAATAGATTTAAACGAAACCAACGCTAAACAATTTAGACGGTCAACTTTATGTATTATCATCAATAATATTTGCAGTTTCCCATACTGAAACCGGAAATGACGTCACACATTTTAAAAATCGCACAAATTTACATTTTGATGCAATAAATATACTATTTGAGACTGCTTATAATAAAATGAAATCATGTTTAAATTATAATTCAAGAGGTCAGTGATTTCAGCAGCCATTTTGAAATCGGAAGAAACGACGTAATATCTCGAAAACTGGTTGACAGATCGGTATGAAACTAGTGCCAAACGATTCGGAAGGACATCTCTATGGAATAGGAACAGTCAAACTAGAATTTTCCTATTTATGAGGCCGGAAATGACGTCATTCAAATTTATAAATCATTATAATCCCCTCCTATACAATAAATACATATTCAGAAAGCTAAAAATTATACACATCATTTATAGTTATAAATTCTATGTGGCAGTGCAGAAAGTTCAGCGGCCATTTTGAAAACCGACGTGTTGCCATATCTCGGAACTGGGTTGACCGATTGGAATGAAACCTTTGTTTTTTTCATGAGAATAACCAAATTGTAAAGGGTAATTTTTTTTAAAGGATTTAGTAATTGTTCATGTGATATGTGTCACACGTAAGTTGTAAGAATAAACTAAAAAAAGTAGTGATTCCCCATAAAAAACACTCCGTGTAAAAATACCAGCCAAGTCTCTTCAACTTAAAAAAAATAATGAAATCTAAAAATTCTGCACTGAAAAGTAGTGATATCAAAAAATTAGCCAAGTCAAAACTTTATTTGAAAATCAAAAAATACTTGGCGCATCGTTTTTTTAGGGCATTATAGGTATACTATGTATATGTATATTTCATGTATAATTTATAATTGGCTTATACTTCCAAGCTATTTATGTACACGATGCGCCAAGTATTTTTTGATTTTCAAATAAAGTTTTGACTTGGCTAATTTTTTGATATCACTACTTTTCAGTGCAGAATTTTTAGATTTCATTATTTTTTTTAAGTTGAAGAGACTTGGCTGGTATTTTTACACGGAGTGTTTTTTATGGGGATTTCTTACTATTCTTCACACGAATTTAACAAAATGTTTTATTTTAGCTGAAGCCAAGCCTCACGAGGAAAGAGAATACCGCAAGCGAAATAACGTTCAAAATCGATACGGTAAGTGTAAAATATATCGATTTCAAATAATACGATATTTCCCTTATAACCTACTAATCAATTCAAATGTGGAAATATAAATCGACAGATTGCAATTGCCCAATTTGTCTAGAAGGTAATACATAATAGCCGAAAAATATCAAAATTTTGTCAATTCATAATTTATAATCCGTTCTATTTTTTAATTACGATATCAGACAATTTGTGAATTTGTTTAAAGCAAATCTTCTAAACAACGAACACGTGTACTAATTATTAGCTACCTGAAATTGTGTTTATAAATCCATCAATCCAAAACAATATTTTGAAAGCTTAGAGAAGAGAATACGAGATTAAACCCTTACAGTGTTGTGATGAGATAATTTTATTTTTTATCTAGATAAAGATAACCTGCCAAAAATGTATCTAGATAAGATAATAGATAAAATACAAAAATTCATATAGATACTAGATAAAGATGAAAAATTATTATCTAGACGATTGTAATACTTAGATAATAGATAACTTTTTCAAGAAATAAACAATGTTAATACCTGTACTATATTTATTTTCATGCAAAGTCAAATAATGAAAAAAACAACTTTCCATACATTCTAAACTGGTCCTCTAAACTGGCAATTGGTCGTTTCCTTCCTGTAACTCTCGATGTTTTTAACACTATTTTGATATCCTGTCCTCTTAACATTTCAATATTATTTCTGCAAATCTTCTCTTGCAATCGTTATACCTATCGTGAAACGATCCTAAATGCTTTTTCTGGTGGAAAAAAATCTGTCAATCTTAATTGTACTATATTTTCTTTCGTATTGTTGATACAGATGCTGACACCAACTCAATGGACCTTCTTGCTCCTGTCCAGGATAACATGTACAGGAAATCGCGAGTGAATGAAGATGATCAGGACGAAACTGCCATTAATCTTCTGCAGGATGACAACGGGGAAACCGCCGTTGCTCCTGCATGGTTATATAGAATGTGGAATCGTGTGGAGAAAATGTATCACAAAGGAAAGCACGCAGTTACTAATTATGTCAAAGAGCTTGATGAGGAAATAGAAGGAGATAAAAAGAAAACTCGCTAAATTTGTAGACGATTACTTTAATTGCAATTTGTGTTTAGGGAATTCTACTCATCTGAATTGTGATTTTATGACAAAATTAAATTTAATAACAAGAATAAATTTTGTTCTATCTTAATTGTCCGTTAAAATTACAAATTACACTGTCTAGGAATGTATTGGGCACAACTAGTCTCGTTAGAAAGGCTTAAATTTGCAAGAAATATCCGAACTAAATGTTGTTAATTTTTCTATATGCAAATAGTGATTATAGTTCATACATACCCAGCGTGTCAAAATTACAGTTATTTTAAAAAAATTATTAAAATTGCTCAAGTAGAGGTATTTATTTAAAATGCCAAATGCCAATGCCAAAATAAATGTTCAAAAATGCCAAAAAATATAGTGTGCGCGCTTCCTTACTAATTAATTATGGAAACAAAATAGTAGAGAACTGTGACAAATTGGCCAATAGAGTACTTAATAATTATAACTCATATGATTTTTAATAGAACTAATTGGGTAAGAATTTTATATTGTGTTAATCGCTGTGCTCATGCTACTATTATACACGGATAGGTATGTCACAATTGTAAAAAAAAAACGAAAATTATGTCGTTTATTTCTCTTGAAATAAGTATTTTCAAGACACAAGATTTAAAAATTCAAATTTCTTTTTAAGGTATTTGAAGGGGCAAGTTCATACAATTTTGGCCGCAAAAGTCGCCTTGCTTATGAAAATATTCAATAAAAGAAATAATATTTAATTTTAAATTGATCTCCTTTTCAAATAAGCTCAGAAATATGATAATATGTATAACAATAATATTCGAAGAGCGTATTTAATACCTGGTTTAAGATGAGTTAAGCTTGTCTTTTGCATTAAATATATCTGGAAAAACAATAATTTGTGTTTTGTGGACTATATCTTTATCAAGGTGTTCTGAAATTCGCTTAATTTGTTATTACCACTTATATACTAAAAAAAACTTCCTTCTATTGTTACAATGTTCAAATCGCATATTATGTATATTGTTGCTTTTCTGCCATATTATCCTAATACAATTTATGGTAACTACAATATGTATCAAATCCTTCAATAAAATAAAATATATCAAAATATCAAAAAATATGTTGTCTTTTTCCCATACGAAATAAATAAATATATAAAATATCATTAGAATCATAATGTTTATCGAAATAGAGTAACAAATAGCCCCGGACATTTGGTGTTCTTGTATTTCAAAATATTACGAAATGTTTTCTTCTGTGGATGATGGAGAATATCCAGACGCAATTTTACACAGTTTTATAGTTCTCCAACTTTAAAAATACCTAAATTGACATGGCCTGGTTGACCAATCAATCCTTATCATTATCAATTAAATCCGAGCTCACCTACATAGAACTTGATGATAGGTTAGTATAGTATCATCAAATTGTATGTATGTATTGTATCATCAAATCTTTTTCATCCAATCTGCTTATTTCGAATAGCGTTTTTGTCTTTTTGTCTTCACATTTTTCTGCAACTACATACTCAAGATGAGAGGATGACAATGATGTTGATATTGAGAGTATAAAATGATAAGTAACTTTGGACATTTAGTAAGGAACCTACCCATAATTTGCCTCTCGCGACTGAGAATAACCACTGAGAAGTCGAAGTCAGGAAGGATGAAGCGGTTTTGTGTAAAAGTTTAAAATTTGAGGAGCTTGGATCAAAACGCAACTATTGCAAAATAATCGGCTTTTAAATTTAAGTGCATTAGGTGCATGCTTCGAAAGAAACTTTACTTTAAAAAAATTTATTTGAACTATAAGCTTACTTAGATATAAACACGACCTACTTACTTTTTTTACTTTATGACTTTTTTACTTTTACTTTACAATGGGATGGCTTGGTTTTCGCATCTGGCTATTTAAAGACTGTTCAGAATTTGTAAAAATTGGTTGGATGGTTTTGTTCAAATATTTAGAATAATATTTTTAAAAAATAGTGAATCTTCTAAAAACAAATAAAATTTTAAACACGACCTTGCTCCCTCATTTGCTTAGTTTCTTCGCAATGAAACTTTGTTGATATTATTTTGATATAACATTGCAATATTACTTAGAAAACTACAGCTAACATCTATTTTCCTTGTACTGCTAAAACTCAGAAAGTGTTTTTCGTGATTATCTCGGAATTCTTATACAAAAGTGAAATAATTGAGTTTTGATCAGCTTCTCTGTTATTGAAGAGTGTTGAAGTGGTTGTTGAAGTGGCAAAAACTTGAACAGAACATTGATAAAATTGAATAGTCCATTTGATTCTTCCGTGATCTGACGAGAAACGTCACATAATTTACTTTTTCTATGAAACAAATTGAACACAAATTGAAGTAAATTCTAGTTCCTTCGTTCTACTTTGTTATGTTACCACAAAGAAGGCGTTAGCTATGATATTGTAGAGATAGCACTGGGAGTGCTAGAAATGGATATCAGTGAACTTCCTGCCTAGCATATTTAATATGACATTGTAGAAAACTTGTAATTACACATTTATCCAAATTAATTGCAAAATATTCGACAAATCCTCGCTAAAAAATAATAAGGTGATACAAGCGTGAGAGATCTTGCCTCTTGTTTCTGGCACTTTTTTGGATACGATTGGAGACAAAATGCGTTGACGAAATGATTTGAAATTTTAATCATGACTAGATAAAATAAAAACTTATGGTTATCACTTAGTACATGTTAATTTTTGCTTTTTTAATTTGTACTAATTAGTTTATTTATGGTGAACAATGGTATATTCTCTTGTCTAGCTGGGTGCCGTATGAAATTTAATTTAAAAAATGTGCCAAGTGATAACCCTAAGTTTGTATTTTATCGAATCAGGAATACAATTCGAGATCAATTAGTTAATGGGTTTGGACTCCAATAGTATCGGAAATATCATAGTTGTTAGTTACCGGTTTTGTAAAGAATAAAGCAAAAATTATAAAAAAGTTCTACTAATATACAATTATACAGATCATATGATCACAGTTACACCCACTTATGAAACAATTTTTCTCTCATAAGTTATCTTATATCACCTTAAATTTAAAAAATCGGCACTATGAAGGGAATATACATAAAAATATATCAAATCAAGTGATGATTTTAAATAAAAAGGGAAACTTAGCTCTTCCTGAAGGTCTAAAAGCAGAATAGACGTATTCGGTCAGTTAATCATACTTTATGATACATGCACTAAAAGTGGTACGCCAGGCATTTGCTTTATTTTTATGATAATGTAACGTCCCATTTGACCGACTTAAACATAAAAAAATGTAAAAGTTGAAATATAAGAACAGAATGGCATCAAGGATATCGCCAGATAAGGGATTTCATTTATGGAGAACATAGAAGTTATTTAATAAATTACGCATTTAAAATTATTCATTTGGCATTTACTTTTTATTGATGCGTTTTGTATACGATAGTAAATAATATAAATAATATTGTATATAAGATGATACTATAAATGACGGCGAGCATAAGCATACATACAGTAAGAAAGGAAGTATTTATTCACTGTTTTATATTCTACGAGGGTGTTTTGTTTACTGTGATTTGAAATGTTTACAACATACATGTTTACAAGAGTTAAATTAAAGTTACTTAGATAAAAAATTATTCTGTACGTTTTAAAATTCTACTTAGTTCCTTCAGTAAATTCCTACAAATCCCAGTTCCATAGTAAAAATGAAGTTTTTCTTATCCGAAGCAATTTTTTTTTACAGATTTTTCAGAAAAAGGAAGTTAGAAATACTGAACGTTATATTACAGTTTTTTTAATTTTCACAAAGGTACATAAGTATAATCTACTTCATAGAAAACAATTAATAATTGTAACAAATACAATTAGAACTTATCAGGTGCTCTAATTTTAAAATTAATCATATATCATAGTCTTACATTACACCCAACATACTCAGAAAATTATTGACAGTTTTATTTCTACGGTCACTAAATTTTTTTATGGTACCCGAATTCATTAGAGAAAAATCTTGTGAGACATTCAATTAATATAATTTTCTTCCTGAACAAAAGAGACGATCAGTAGCCACGTATTTCTAGCGGTTCATTTGTTCGTGGTTCAATGCCCTCATTCTGCTTCGGTTGTACTTTATTTTTCAATGATTTCGCCAATTTCTTTATCAAGATTTTGGCATGATGCCAGAGTCTCTTATACCATGGTAGAGACGGCGATGGGGCTGGAGCTTCAGTTACAACTGCACTGTATTCCTGGGATGGGGCTGGAGCTGGAGTGAAAACTGCATCGTCACTGTATTCCTGCATAAGATTCAAATAGTTGTCGTCATTGTCTTCAATCAATCTGTCGATCCTGTTCATTACTTCTTGGTCCGGAGCAAGAAGGTCCATTGCGTTGATCTCAGCATCTGCAGCAACAATTTGAAAGAAAGTTACAAATAGCTTTGACAAAATGTGTATGACTGAGGTTGTTGGGCGGGAATAAATTTCAATGATTATGGAAGTATGCACAACAAAAGTGTTTCTTTATTTATCAATCATATTAGTAATGGTGACATGAGTCATTGTGTTAGAGAATACTTCAATAAAACCGTATTTGTTGACATGAAACAAATTGTAAAAGGTAAATTTCTTCATTCTAAAAAAAAAAACTGTTGCCCTTGTTCCACAGAAGTATACAGATATTGTATAAGCGCATATATACATTGGTCAAAATTTTATTAATTATTATTAATAAAATAAATCACAATTTTATTATTAATAAAATTAATTATAACTGTATTATTAATAAAATTATGACCAATGTATATTTAAATGATAATTAACTATTGTAAATTAGTAAATATACATGACTCAATAAAATATAATACATTTTTACCATATCGATTTTTAATTCTATTTTGTTGACGGCTTTCTATTCCGTTGTAAGGTTTGGCTTCACCTGAAAAAAGAAACAGATTTTTAAATAAATGTTGATTTGATATACTTCGAAAATGAAAGCAAGTGATGAAAAATAGTACTCAATAGTAAATAACATCCTTTTTATCATTACAGGTAATATTTACATAGGGACATTCTTCTTTTAAATCAACTGTCTGCATCCCATTTATATAATTTTCAAATTTAATACCAAGTGCAAATTGTACATTTTCTTTCATATACGTAATTTATGTTTATATCTTTAACAAAGTACGTGCTTAAAATTTTCTGTATAGTATGTAGTACCTACTACATTATTACTATACAAATTACGTTCATAAAGAAGCAACGATTAAAATTAAAAGAATCACGAAATCAAAAAATCTGTTTAATTTGTTTAAACAAAATCTAGCATGAAATCGTATTTGACTTGTAGAAATGTAAAGATTCTACTCACCACAGTGGCGCCCCCAAGCGACCATCACCAGCACCAGCATAAACACAACGTGTCCTGCAGCCATCTTTCACTGCATCCATGGAACACAATATTACAATATGGGAGAGACGACATTAAAATATTATTTTTATTTTATTTACTCAATTATTTAATTTAAAAATAAAATCTATAATGGATCGTCCTTTTTATTAGGCTGACGTCTAAAAAGCCATTAAAATAAATCGTTAACTGAACACTATCAATACGTTTCAATATAGGCATGTATAATTAGAATAGTGAGACTATAAAGTTATCATAAATATGATTATTCATTGAAAAAATTTAAATATTACTTCACTATAAATGTATTAAAATACTTAGTTTAAAATAATCGCTATATTTTAATTCATGTGCGAAACTTCAATAAGTCAATGATGCTCGTTCTCACCTAGGTAATATGCGACTATTAGAATATTTGTACCTATGACCGGATCCCACCATATCACACCTTCTCTAAACTCCAAGGATACATCACAGATAAGAGGCCCCCCCACCTAAATAAAATTCAATAACAAAATTCAATTCAATAATCGGTAGCTGCAAGACGTCTTACGTGTAGTTTTTAACATTAACAAATTGTAAATGAATCACTTCGTCAAAAGACGATAAGGTAAAATGGAAATGCAGCACTTAAATGATAAAATGGTGATATGAAATTCAAATTTTATTGACTGCTGTCCACAATAAAGGGTTGACCATTGAGATCCAGCTTACTAATCAATATAAAATACATAAATTTAATAACTAATGAAATATTTAAATATTTAAATTTAAATGTTTAAATGTTTGACACATTTAAATGTGTCGCAAAAAATCCTATCAAGATGCTAATGAAGTTAACTCTTGCTCCGAAGGGTGGAAATTCGTTATATATTTCTTCATTAGACATGTAATCCGAAAAAAATCTAATGCAAGGTTAAGGTAGCCATATCGTCGGCTTAGTACAAAATGTCCTATATCTACTTTTTGAAAATTTTGAGTTAGGTATTGGATATTGCTTATTGATACTCCTTTAATACATTCATAACATAAAAATACGAATTTCCAGAAAACCTAAATTTCTGAGCTGATAGCTTCCAGGTGAAATATTTTAAATTTTGTAAAAATGAAAATAAATATATCAAATAAGGTACCTTTTGATGTAGATTTAATCCCCATAAAAAAAACACTCCGTGTAAAAATACCAGCCAAGTCTCTTCAACTTAATAAACTGAGGAGCAGACCAACCACTTTTACTGTAAGCAACAACATGGCATTTTCGGCCTACTGGATCTTAAAATTGGAAAATCTCACATTGTTGCAAAATATCTTAATTTCGAGCTATGGCCCACCCCACCCCATATACCAAATTTGGGAACAACAGGTTATGCCATTTGCGAGCTAGAGGACCGTGAAAACAGTGAAATTACACCCCTTTTTAAAAGGTATCTTCTTCTTCTTATTCTTCTTCCGCTTCTTCAGATATCAGGAAACGTTGCTGTCACCACCACAGCCTAAACGGCTAAGCCAATCGATCTGAAATTTTTACCACATATGCACTTTTGGCGTCTGATGATACCTTGACCTTACGAATTTTTTGTGCCGCCATTTTGAAACCGGAAGTGACGTCATATCTTAAAAACGGATGGACCTATTGGGACGAAACTAGCGCCAAATGATTCGGATAGTCTTCTTAATGAAATATCAATAGTCGAAATAGAAATGTACTTTTACCGAAACCGGAAATGACGTCATAAAAATGACAAATCTGACTTAAATCATTTTTTATAACAATAACTACATATTCAGAAGGCTTATAATGTTACATACCATTTTATAGACACAAATTTTAGGTGGCAGTGAAGTCAGCCGCAATTTTGAAAAACCGGAAGTGATGCCATAACTCGAGAACGGCTTGACCAATTGGAACGAAACTTGCGCTTTACTTTATAACATATCATTTATGGCATATACCTACGTAGTAACAAGCACAACTTTCTTAGCAACCAAATAAAAAAGGGGTATTTTTTAAGGAATAAGGAGTACAGACAGGGTAGAAAATACTACTAGATATTATTCAAGAGATCCATGAGAATGAGTGGTATTGTTTTTCTGTTACATAGATTAAGTAGTATTGCCGTGAGAATGAATTCAATATTTAAACCTCAGTATCTCCGACTAGCAAAAAGCGGATATAGGACAAACAAGTACTAAGCCGACGATATATAGCAGTGGTACTCAACCTTTTTGACTTGAGGGCCAATAATACGAATTTACTTTTGTTGGCAGGCCGCATTTTTTAAAAAAAAGTACAATAATGCTCAGGTAGGTTCATTCCAGGCGTGTATTAACTACTCTTATCAGGGGGGGGGGGGGGGGGGGCGAAGTCCCCCACAGTTTGAGCCCCGCAGGGCGATTTCTTTTAGAATTTAACAATTTAAAAGTGATTCTGGGGCTCTAAAATGCTGAAACTAAAGCAAACTACCCTCCAAAAATTTTGCCCCGCAGGGCGTTTTTTTAGAATTTAAGCAAATTCTACGCCAAAACAATACACACTTTTACATTTCAGCCTAATGCGTCGATCCTAACATGACAACTCTCAAAATCCTCTTAAAACTCTCAAAATGTGTCCCAAATGAAACGATTCTCTTTTTTTTTTAATATTATTGCACAAGGGACAAATTGCGTGATCAAGTAGGTATTTAAAACATCAACTGGGGGGCCACAAAAATTGGTCCCGCGGGCCGCAGGTTGAGTACCACTGATATATAGAATAAGATTATTTGTTATCGGATCTGAAGACAAGGACGGATTTGGATTCGAAAGCTAGAATATATCTCGACAACGCTATTTGGCATGCCTATAATGCAACGGTGGCGTGGAAAAGAAAGGAACGTAAGTCGTGGTTTGTAAATATAAACACTCCTTAGAATCGCAATCCGACTTCAAAGGAAGACACAATAATTATCAGACAGGATGGTCGTCTGTTGGAATCGAGCTCGGGTTTGCGGTTATTGTAAGAGTGTTTCTGCCATTTTAACTTATCGTACGCCATGCCGCCCGATACTCCGAGTATTACAGATATTCTATGAATGTTACATGTAAACATTTTCAGGAGACATTTCTTCAAATAGGTCAACGAGCACTTGGACTTGAAGCATTTCATCCGTTTTTTACATGCATCTGGCAAGTGCTTTTCTTTGAAATCAGAATACCTACACACACATCAAACTATATGTACTTATGCATAGGTACACTCGGCCAAACAAAACTTGAACGTTGACCAAATTTGAATGACTGCTGGTCATGTCCCATAACCAATCAAAGCTTGTTATTATCATTGAAATGTGAGTTCACCTACTAGAGTGAGACAATGAGATCGCTTAGCCTGACTTCTGATGGTGCGATCTAACATTTATCAGCCTATCTGATTTATTGAACGTTCAAGTTTTGTTTGGCCAAGTGTACCTAATGTATTTGTTTAACTCATAAACAATATATATCATATTTTAATAGTACAATAACAAAATGATAAAAAGCTATTTGAAAGATATTTATTGGCTTAAATAAATATGATGGCATCATCCGATAAAATCTCTGCTATCTCGTCATCTCCTCTAGTAGGTGAGCTCTGATTTCAATGATATTGTAACATTTGGGTGGATTTTTGGCTGGGACGAGCGGTTGGTTAAAATCCCATAGTTACAAATTGTTTAGATGTTGATAATACTACTTTATTCAAGATTAACACGTTCTACAAAATATGTTATAAAAAACCCTACATGCTGGGATGGAGTGGACTAACTAGAAGCGTGTGCTGAACTCGACTGACTATTGCATGCTCCCGATGGTCGCATCAATAGTATAGATGACACAGCTAATCACACGGTCTGATCGTGAGATCGGCTGAGCTAGCTTGCGCGTAAAGCCTTGCAGTGTAGATAGAAGAGAAACCTGACATCCTAATAATGTCGAATTACCGCGTGGTCAGTTCAGACGTCTAGTGGGAAAATGTACATAAAAAATGTACTTGTTACAATATTAACAAGGATTGATTGTCAAGGAACCTGGCCAGCAGCCAATCCGTTTTGATCAAATACCGTTTTATGATTGATGGGTGTACAAAACCATACCTAAAACACAATAAAATGTTTTCAATTTAACTAATCGTTATCTTATAATAACATATAATATGTTTTTTCAAATAAACACTTTTGGAAGTTTTGTTGAAAATTAGGTATAATTAAATTGAAATTTTAGGTTAGTGTATGAACTAAGGTGAAGAATGTCTTAATAATAAAATAAATTGACTAATTTATAAGAGTACATTTATAGAGAGTACTTTGATAGTACATTTATAAAATCATTAATGAAAATTAATGATTTCATAATGAAAAACAATGTGTTTTAAACAATGACAATTTTGAGTAATAAAATAATTAATACTGCAAGTTGAGTAAACTAACTGATAATATTGTATCAATAAATTGTGAGAAATTGGGAAGGGTAAATATATAGGTATTTACCTGGAATAATCGAAAACATCATCCTATTTTTAAAGAGAAGAAAATAATCTACCGGGTAATCAATTATTTAAAACACACGAACTCTTGGACTTACACCGGAATCGTCAATAATAAAAATAATAAAATACAACACAATATTTGGATGATGTTTCTATCTTCTTCATCAGGTGCACACTGACACGAAAACCACCTCGACCGCCAACAGATAGAAACAGCTGATGTAAACAACAAACTGCCAGCTCCAGCTAAGTACACCCAGTTGTTAATAAAAATAAATATAGCGCTGTACTGGTGTTGTTATGTTAGAAGGGACAGGACAGGGATTTTCTTGTGACTCTATGTCGCATGTTTATTAGCCGGTTACCTGCTTTCTGTTGTTATTGAGCTGGCGGTTTTGTTGTTTACATCAGCTGTTTTCTGGGGTTTGGCGGTCGTGGTGGATTTCACGTCAGTGTGCACCTGATGAAGAAGATAGAAACATATTCGAAATATCTTGTTGTATTATATTATTTTAATTTGAGAGGATACCGGTGTAAGTTCAGGAGTTCAGTGTTTTAAATAACATTAACGTCCTATTCTTACCAAGGGAATATGGATCCACGCAGATATAAATCAAAGGTATACTTTAAAATCAATATAAATAATAGCTCTTAGCTTTGGATGAAACAATTGACTGACGATGAATCTCATATTAAAATATGAACATGGCGGAAAAGGCATATCACATTGAAACTGAGAAAGTTCAAGTCGGATCTGCTATCATATATTTTGATATTGAAATCATTGCTCCAATTTTTACAGAGTTCAGTCATTTCACATCCGCCTGTAATGGGAAAATGTACTTGACAACATGTCACTTTCCATCATGCTTTTTGCATTTAAATATATGTTGTAGAATCACTTTTATATAATAGAAGTATTTTGACTAATATCGTATTTTCAATTAATAGTCACGTGTCAGCTTTATCAAAAGCACAATTTTCTAAAAAGTAAAATATCAATTTAATTATAATAGTTCTTCCTTACAAAAAATCTTCAGAATACTGAGCTAGGTACTAGATCTAGCTTCAATTTTTGTTAACATAATATAAATATTTGTAATAGGAAACCATTATCCTGGGTGTAACTCAAGAAATGTGTCAAGTTAAAGCTATGCTTTCAAATGCTTTGCCTCGGAAACCACATAGAAGGAGTTGGCAGGAACCAGATAGCTCAAGAAACATAGGCGTGGATGCCTCATGCATATGATAGGAAGGGATGTTTGAAGTGTGAAATATCCGGCCTATTCGAGGTTCGACCTGGGGACCTCCTTTCCGGGTGGATTCTATCATCGCAATTGTTAAGGCGGCTCCATCATGATAATACATATAGTATAAAAATATTTTTTCTTGAAATTACAAGTTCAAAAAATGTTTTCCTACATTTCAACTATATTTAAGTATAAAAGAATCATAAAATGTAATTTAACTTGCAACGCCTGTCTTATAGCGAGATTTCAATTTATTGCCTTCCGAGAATGAACAAAACACTTACACAGGAGGTATAGGGAAATCATTAAGTTATTGGTTGATAACTTTTAAAATAGCACACGTTGGTATTGTTTTCAATTTTTTCCTTATAGAATGTCCAACTATCTATCTAGAAATCAGTTTTTTGAAAAAAACGTTAAACCTCAGTAAAATTCAAAACTCAAAAATAGCATGGAAATCGTCATGATTTTGATGGCCTAGGTAAGACTACATTTTAAAAATAGGAATTTATAACTACAGTATCTCAAAATCTAGACACGAGAAGTTGTTCATATTTGACAGTATCGTGTAAATAGTGCTTATTGATACCTCTGCCAAAAATAAGCTCATTTGGAAGTTGTGACTTAATCGTTGAGCCCACCTTAGCGAGCGTCACCGCAATGCATTATGTCTATTTTTTTCATGTATGTTTTTTTGCTTGAACTGCCCTGGTAAATCTGCTCAACTGATCTAAAAAAATTTACACGCTAATAGCATAAGAGCGGGCATGTGTATAATTTTGTAGCAGGATCCTGTGATGCTAGTAAAAATACGAATGAAACCTGTTTACTAATTCACTTTAAATTTCGTATGGTAATCGGGACCTGCAAACTATACTAAGAAAACGCTCTATGAAACGCGTTGATAAGCGAGCCCTCGTATTCCATGCGAAATACATTTGCAAGAATATGCTCTGTTTAAACCTTGGAACTTAGAGCCGAAAAACATTCATAAAATGTGCGTAAACTGTCAAAAACTATTGCTGATAATGACAGATTTGTCTGAAAACTGTCACAAATACCTAGAATGCTGGTCCCAATTGCCATATATGGCAATTGAAAATTAAAAATTAACCGTTTGACCTTCCTATATTTTTTTTAATCCCAGGATTTCGTTCAAAAACAATACAACGTTTAAATGTATATAGTGTATGTACAAAACATCAGGTCGATCGAACATCGAACGCTTTTTGTGTTGTGGGGGGGGGGGGGGGGGGGGGAGATTACCAATCTGCAGGCAAAATCACCAAAAATATAGCGAACACACACAGAGAAAGTGTAATAAGAGTGAATATGGGCAGTGAATATTCTCTTAAGTACTGACTCTCAGACTAATGTCACCATTGCAAATAATTAAAATTTTCTTCTGTCTTTTTAACTCTGAGGTACAGATATTGCGATATATATCAATGCAGTATTGTGATATATATCATTGCAATATTGTGATATAAATCAATGCAATATTGTGATATTATATATTAATGCAATATTGTGATATATATCAATGCAATATTGTGATATCACAATTCACAATAATTGTACTTCAGACCTTAAAAGCTGAAAGTCCATATACTAAGGCCATTCATGTCTAATATCGAAACTTCTACATTTTGATAATAGGTAATAAAACGACAATTTTAACTCCATTTGCACTGTTAAATTATTTGTAATAAATGTTTTAGATTATTTTTGATACATTTACATCCCTGGTTTATTTCCTGGTTTTTCATCGACTCCTTTGGCTTACAGGTTTTAAACTTTATGGTTTTTGCCTGTGTGTATTAAAATTAAAAAAAAAACTGAACCTACTTTTAATTAAAACTTATTTTAATAATATTGAATGCATTTTTCACGAGTATTTCAATTCCAGTTTAAATAATTAGATTCTAAATTACCTTGTGCTATGTCACAACGTCACCATAGAGAAAATTCTATATAAAAAAATCTTATGGCACACCACATAATTAGATGTCACACAATGTCATCACTTTTACGGTGTTTTCCACACACAGTAAAAGTTTCAAGCCTCTAAAGCCCCATTTACACGGTGCAATTTCTTGAACAACTTCTGTGACACAGAGGTTCTGCTCGTGCGCAGTATCACTTTTGAGATGATAAAGAGAATCTGCACATGTGCAGAACTTTTGTGAAACAGAAGTTGTTCAAGAAATTGCACCGTGTAAATGAACCTAAATAAAAATGTAAACAAATCTTTAATAAAACAATCTCAAATATTTTTTTTAAAAATAACTGAAAAGTGTCAATGGAATTAAAATTGTAATTTTATTATCTTTTATCAACATTTTTATGTTTGGATATGACTGTTTAAAATTTATCTCCGGATATCGCCGTTTAAATTCTTACGATCCTTCTTTAGTAAGGATTTTTTTTTTACCACGACCACCTCCTTCCTTCTGTAATTACCAATATGACATGTCAAAGATAGGGTGATATGTCATACGTCGTATACGTTGTGATTCGCGGTTAGTGCAGGGGCGGATCTAGCCTCTTGTCATGGAGGGGGCGATTTTGGAAAATATGAAGGGGGTCTAGTGGTATCCCCAGCCACGGGCGTCCGCAGAATTTTTGCCAGGGGGTGGAGGTAATGCAAGGAAAACAATTGTCTTACGGGCTAAGGGGGTTTGGGGGGCGAGCCCCCCACCCTGCCCCGCAGGGCGTTTTTTGGTTTTTGGACACTTTGAATCAAATTTTGAGACGTTATGAGGTGTATTTTGTTGAACAATTCATTATTTTTTAAGCTTGGACACTTTGGGGTAGTGCCCCCACCTTACCCCGCAGGTTATTTTTTGGTTTGTTGACACTTCGAAATTAATTCGAAGATAAACTATACGTAATTAACACCACCAAATTTGTATGTTATCCTGACATCCTTGCCCCCCCCCCCCCAGTCCCCCTGTGGAAGCCCATGCTTTCATCCGCCAAAGGCTTATCGCCGAAGGCAATTTTTTTCGAAATATTGAAAAAACATTTAATTTTAAGGCACTTTTAGAGCAAAGATTAAACTTTGCCAAAAAACAAGCCATGATTACGATATTTTTGTAAATTTGACGAAGTGAAAAATCAACCTGCTGATCTAAATAGAAGGTGGAGGAGGAATCATGGGGGGGGGGGGGCGGTCGCCCTTCCGCCCCTCCTTGGATCCACCCCTGGGTTAGTGATGGTTTGTCTTTTATTTCGTTCTCTTTGGTGGATGACGAACATAACCTATTATTTATGTCATCAGTCTACATAATAACTAGGAAAACGCTCAGTGTAACGCGTTGATGAGCGAGCACAGAACATGCAACATCCCCATAGTAACGATGCACTACACGGCACAAGACGATTTTCTCTGCAATTTTTCAATCTCCATAATACTCAGGATGAATAACAGATCCATTGTGTCGTGAAGTCTTACCTACATACCTTCTCCAGAAATCTCTTGTGACATCCCATACTAAACTCGTAAAATTTCAATTAATACTTGACTGATTGGGCTTACAATATGTAAAATTTAATATTAAGTTGGTCTTGATCACCATGCAAAATTTGAACTTAATGTGAACATTTTTATTGTCGACCAATCAGAAAATATTATTTAAACTTAAACCAATTAGAGGATTTGTCCTTTGTACTGCATCCGATTTTATGCGCTAGCTCAAAAATGCTTTCATTTTACTTTACATTGTGGATAGCTTGGCTGCTCTACAGGCCTTGCCTTGGAGCAGAAGCTTAAAGAAGGCAGGGATGACAATTTAGTATACATTTTTCAAGATTACGGAATAAAATGACCTTTAAATGACAAAACTTTTGAAAATAACGACAGATTAGACTGAAAATTGGCAAAAATACCTCAAATGTTGGTACCAATGACCACGCGAAGTTTTAAGTTGATCGGTCAATCTGTTCTAGTTTAAATGTCAAAAATCACATGAAAAATGGTTTTAAATTTTAACCAATAGAAGGATTTGGCTGAAACTTTTTATGATTGGGTACAATGTTAGTTGCAATGTTTTTGCTAAATTTCAAATTGATCAAAGCAACCAATCAAAAGATAATTTTTTTAAAATTTGAACCAATCACGGGAGCCCGTTCAAAAACGATCCCAGGGATCTCATAGATTACGTTAGTATGTGTACAAAATTTCAGATCGATTGCTTGAGCGGTTTGACCGCTCAAACCGGTCAAAACGGTTTGACCGCTGTGGCTGTGGCTGTGGCTGTGACCACAAAAAAAAACACACAGAGAAAGTGCCATAAGAGTACCGTGGTGACGCTCGCTACGCTCGCTCAATAACACATATTTAAACTCCCATATTTTTCTACCTACTAATTATATTTTTCATTGCCTGCACGCATTTTTCATAACACTTAGGTAGGTATTGTATTATTCGGAATGAAATTATCTAACCTTTTTAAAATATAATGTATCACCTTCCTAGTGCAATTTGACAGACTGATCGTTCATAGAGCGATTTAAAAAATTATCTAGGTGGCTCTGCTTTTCAAAAAAAATCACATGCAGTTTGGTTTTCCATATATCTATTGGTGTTTTACAACAATGGATAAAAACACCAACAGATATATGGAAAACCAAACTGCATGTGAAATTTTTGAAAAGCAGAGCCACCTAGATAATTTTTAAATCGGTCTATTGAGCTTCTCTCCACAACCCAGAATCTCTGTCGGGGTTATAGCTTTGCACATGCCTTTATCTCACCATCATTGTGAATCATCCATCGACATTAGCATATTTGCAGAACAAGCGCCGTTAAGAGGTCTGGGGAAGCGAACGGAAAATGCACTGTTCTACTAAGTGATTTTCTAAAATTTTGTATTCCCACTAAATAATTTTTAAAAAATCAGATAGTAACGACCGATTACAGCCTATTAGACTAAGGGCCGGTCTTTCAATATTCTGCTAACTTTTAAGCGGTTGATTAGGACTGTATTGTCATCATGGCAACAACCAATTGAATGACAGAGTTTTTTTTAACTAACTATAACTGTAAACAGCTAATTGAGACTTTAGCAGAGCAGAACTATCTGATTTTTTAAAATTATTTAGTGGGAAGACATTTCAAAAAAAAAACGCTACGACGAACCTTGCGACACCGCAGTAATAAAATTATCAAGACTCCACACCTTAGTTTCACAAGTAAAGTAATCTATTTTCCTGCCAACTCCTTCTATGTGGTTATAATTTGCTGTGACCTGAATCAAGTTTTATGGTCTGTGCCTTGGATGTGGGTTTCCTATTTCAACAGTTCCCGAATGTGGAGTATTTTATCACTGCTGAAGTCGGGATCAGGGGAAAAAATGATCATTTTATACTGAAGTACCTAATTCTAAACGATACAAATTGAGATTTATATTTGTGTTCAAATATTGTATATATG
This sequence comes from Leuctra nigra, assembly GCA_934045905.1. NCBI lineage: Eukaryota > Metazoa > Arthropoda > Insecta > Plecoptera > Leuctridae > Leuctra > Leuctra nigra. The sequence continues at coordinate 12,038,692 of OW203771.1, read as the reverse complement.
ATAATTTTCTTTTCAAATATTATACACCCGGTGATTGAAGAAATGATTGCAGGTGATTGGAGGTAATTGGTGGTGATTACTCATTGGTGACGGCCGTTAGAGAAAATTGAGAAAGACAAAATGTTTCATAAGTATTTGGAACTCTTAGGCTGTAAATCTGATCCCTCTGGTTACAAGTGATTAGTCTAAGTAGCAAACTACTAAGTATAACAACTCTTTTGTTTGTTTCTTCTCTTTTCATGATTTAAATTTTAAATCCTTTTGTCCATCCAATTCCTCTATTATCGCTTCTAAAATGTCTGCAACAAGCAGCAAAATCGCTAGCGCATGCGCCACCAAATATAGATTACAATGTAGTAGGTTGGTCGAAACCTGAGATTGATTGTTCTTTCCCAGTATTTACATTTAATTCATTGGCAAAAAAATTTAGGTGGGGACTCCTTATCAAGGATAGGTAATGGATTGTAGTATAAATGTTTCCTTAGTTCAGGTGTGTTATTGAAATCAACTACATTCCATAGGTAACGTACGAATCACAATCATTCGATCTAGTCCAGTCAATCTATTACAAATATTGACCTAGCAAACCTGTTCCAACTGCTCCAACAATGATTAATAAAGTTGGATGTGTGAGGCGGTAACTTTCAAATCGTAACTTGTCCGAAAAATTAAAACTTGAGTTCGAGATTGCATCATGTTTATTAAGTCGTGTTCTTTTATGAAAAGGAGATGATTTTCAAACACACAATGTTGCCAGTAATAAATAGTTCAATTCATCTTTCAATAAAATAGCTATTAGAAGCCTGGGTAAGCGAAAGTGAAACGACTGTTCTTCAAGTTACTTTTTAGTATTGTCTTCACACTAACATAATCTTAAAAAAATTAGTTAGTATCCACTAAATAAAGCCACACACTAAAGTACCTTCTTTATGACACCAGGTGTGATCTGAAAGAGTTATTCGTAACAATTAGAGGTAATAACAGAGGTCATAGAGGACTCCAGTGTGTGACATATTAGCGATATTGGCGCTACTCAGATTTAAAAAAAAAATAGTGCGATGATCAAAATTTTAAACAAAATTTTTGAAGGACAGTGTGTTCTCTAACCCAGGCTTCTTTAGACGCTGTGTTTATGTTTGTTCCAGCTACTTGAAGTGAATGACGATGGCTTTTCGACATGTTGTGTTGATGTTGGTTCTGGTGATGGTCGCTTGGGAACAGCACAGTGGTGAGTTGAAATAAGAAAGTCAGATTCATATGAAAATTTTGGCCAGACGGTCAAATCTGATCAAATACACGTCTTGGCTATTCGACACATACCTTTATCATATCGGGAAATAGAATTATAATTGGAGCTGAAGTAAAATCAGAATGTCTGTGCCATTTTTGACATTAAAAACACTAAATAGCCTTTGTTGGTTTCCTAAAAATGTATTTCTTTATGTTTCAGTTGATGCTGAATGCTGCAATGCACGTGGTGGTAAGTGGAATGCCATGTCATCAACTTTTTTCCAATAGATAATTGTAAATTATAATGTAATGAATGCATAATACTTACAGAATATTACATTTAGGGATGGAGCGAACTTGGATTTTGATATCGACTATCGATATCATTTGTATATCGATATATTGAAATATTGGATTATCGAAATATCGATATATTGCAATATCGATATATCGATATATTGAAATATCGAAATATCGAAATATCGAAATATTGATATATGGAAATAATATATTTAGATGTATAGGAATGGAAATATTGATATATCGTATACCTATGTATTGAATTGCTCCTAAATCTGCTAGGAATTTCAAAGAAAATGTACATGAAAGGAAATAACCCAGCCGTCCCAAAATATAGGGTCACTAGCCAGATAAGAAAGGAAATTAGAATAATCTGAGTAATTGTCCATAAATCTGGTAAACGCTGCACTGTAAATATGAACTATTTTACCATAGGTGGTATTATTATTATTATTATTATTAAGTCTATATTCTCAACAGAGCCAGGCTCCACTAGTGAGAATGTAATATAGAGAAGGGAGGAGAGGAAACCCGGTACCGGCATGTAGCCTACTCCTGACGAAAGATACCAAGGGGACCAACGGCTTAACGTCCCTTCCGAAGGACGGTGTAACATTCACAGCACGAGCCTCCACAACCCGCGCCGTCGAGAGACTGATAACAGGTGGAGGGAGGTCGTCACACTGACCCCCAAACACCCCAGTCTCTCTGGCCCAACGGCAGCAACTAGCAAGGCAGAGTTGAATGGTCACCCATCCAATCGCTGACCGCGCTCAATGTTGCTTAACCTCGGTGATCTAACGAGAACCGAGGTATCCAACACACCAGCCGTTGGGCAGCCGTAAACTTCAATTAAAAACATTATTGTGTCATGCGGTAAGGCTTCAATATTTCGATATTTAAATATATAGATATTTCAATATTTCGATATTTCAATATATTGATATTTCAATATATCGATATATCAATATATCGATATATCAATATATCGATATTCAATATATTCAGGTATCGATATTTCGATATTTTTTGATATCGATATATATCGATATATCGATATTTTCTCCATCCCGGTTACATTAAAACAGCTACAAGTGATAAAACTTGTGAGGTCACAAGCCTCGTTATGTAAATAAGGGGATTATTCAAATTTGTGTTACATATTGCTGAACTTTTATGAACTTTATATAAATCTCATAATATTTAAATGAGTAAACACAATTATTTTGTGAACAATAACAAGCAACAGAATTAATAAAAATCATCGCTTAGAAGATAAAGATAAAACTTAGTATACCTATATTGAATTTGCACCGGTCATATTCTTATAGTCTCATTATTTAATTTATTCTTGTAAGAATACTTTACTTTTTTTACTTTAATTAATTCTGATTTCAAATTAATTCCATTACTTTATTGTGTTACTTACTTAAATTAATTGTGAGTATACATTACTATACAGCTATATAGCTGTAGTATTTGCTATAGTCTTAAAGTGATACTCTCATCTTGTAGCAAGTATTTTTTTTCCGATCCGTCGAACTCCAAACAACACATTCCTGTCCTTTGTTCTGTCATACATCCTGTCGCCTGGATCTGGGAACGGCTTGTGCCGTAGCGTCACTGACGTCACTGCAGCCTACCTGCTACATGTAATCTCCGCGCTCGAGTTTAAAACATTCTTTCTCCCTGGCAGTCTATGTTTTACAAGTACCTATGTAGGAAGGGTGTGATAGTGAGACATTCAATGTTGCTTGTGATTATCTTATTTTATTGATCTTTATTTTAACTATACTATAAACTACACGATATATTATCTTACGGGACAGAATATTTTAAATAGTCTACCTTTACTACTATCTTCTCTCATATTGTGTCAATGTCGTGCATATTTACGTGTGTTCTAGTCTAGTTTATTTTCAAGCAAAAACAATACCAACTTTTTAACATGTATTAATAGTTTCGTGTAGGTATATACACTATTTGGACGAAATATTTTGCATCGCTTTTTATCTTCTGCCCGATTGTGCCGCGTCGTGTGTATTTACTTTTGTTTTAGTGTAGATTATTTGAGACGAAAATGGTTTACTGCTGTGTTTTTCAGTGTCACAATAGTACTAAAAACAATGCAAATAAACACTAATTCTACAGATTTCCTAAGAAAGACAAATCACCTGAATTATACAAAGAGTGGCTGCACAAAATTAATCGAGCACATTTCGTTCCAAGAGTATACACATTTGAGCGTTGCAAATGAGTTATCAGTTGCAAATGTGTTTTCATGTAAAACACTTTATATTAACAGACTTACGTATTGGGTACCTTTCAGGAACAAAGTCAGTGTACCTACTTATACATTTTAAATCAAGGTGTTATAAATAGTCGAACAGTCGAACTATGTCAGCGAAGAGCAGAGAGTTCGAGCGCGCGGCCACTTATCCTATGGTAGAGGCTGCAGCCAATCAGCGTTGCTCGGCAGTGACGTCCGAAACTCAGCGCGCCAGTTTCAAATAACGCGCAATCAATAATTAATTTTTAGTATTATCGTACCAAAAATTCAGTTGTTTGTTTGTTAATATTGTCTTCCATGATGCTTAGATCACATGCAAAAATCTAAATCCAAGATGAGAGAATTCCTACAAGTATCAAACATTTTCTTTGATGGTATTTTGATTTATAATATCTTCTTTCATAATATAAATAACGTTTTAGGTTTGTAATGTTGTGCTTGGAGACAGCAGAGCAGTAACCGAGCAAAACGATGTCACCAATTTTTAGTTTAGTATTATAATAAACTGTCTTGGACCTCCTCTAGATCTAAATTGTTTTAGGGGTGAAGGTGCATGGCAGTCTTGTACAAGTTTGTGTTTTGGTTTATAAACATACATGGGGATCTGGAGAGCAATTTATAAACGTCGATATGTACAAGATATATGACTCGTAATAATGTTTCAGGTCGATGCTGGGACTGCACTCGAGTCCCATTACAAAAATGTTGCGGACTGAAATCATGCAACATCTTCTGCTGCAACTGTGACAAAGGTGCCAACGGTCGCTACTGTCGAGAAGGAACCAACGGAGAATCCTGCAAAGGTCGTCGCAGCCTCGACGCCATGTTGTTTGGAGAAGAAGACGACAGCGCACGCAGAATCGTGCGCGCCGCTGACCTCGACCAAGATGGCCGACTCAACTTCGAGGAAGCTCACGCCTATTTGACAGGATCCAATCCGACTCGCAGTAAACGTGAATTGTATGATGAGTTGGATGCGCTTGATGTTAACATGGATCAGTATCTCACTGCTGAGGAGATTGATCCCATGTTTTAATCATTTCGAAATGTTTGTCAGATACATGGTGATAGTTATTATATTATTTATGATACTTTGCAATGAGTTATAGTAAATTTTGGCGAATGGATTTAAAATATCGATAGAAATTATAAAATGTTGTATACCAAATTTTAATGGAATTTTTATTGTTATTAATACGATTTATGTAATCAATCAGTGTTGATGTAATTTTTCTTGATATTTCTAATAAACAAATACATAACAATACTTGTTGTATGACTCTAATGTACCATAACCATTTTTAAATTGAAAATAGGTATTGTTATTTCATGCTCTGAAGATCTTTAATTATTTCTAATATGGATTTTTGGTCATAGCTGATGCTAATGAGTTAGTATTTACTTGCATGTTAAGTCTAATGACAACTGTATGACAACTAGAATAGTGTTGCTTGTCAATAAGACAACCGTAATCTTTGAATGCTTGCAGTTTTTCCTTGAGTATTGCAACTATCATTGGCTCGTATACCAACTATACTCCCTTGTTCAACGATGTTCATCTTGTATTTTACCTTCGCTTTAAATCCTTATCGCATAAAATAACAAAAGCATTTTTTGAAATGAATAGTTGTAATAACCGAAATTAACATCTGTTGATAAATTCCAGTTAAATTGACGAATATTTTTCAGAAGAATTCATCGAATATCTGGTCTGAGGGAAGCAACAAACAATCAAAACTAAGACTTTTTCGTATAGCGAAATGTATACTTAGAGATTTTTTTTTCATTATTATCAGAGCATTCATATATATTATTTTACCGTTCTAAAATAAATTGGGGTAGGATAACGCTCAACATTATAGGCAGCAAAAATATACATTTAAATACCTATTATCATTTCGAGAGCAGAATTCACTGTGCAATTTTAAACACTAGGACTATATTGCTAAATGCTAAGGCAACAACTATTGAAATTCCTTGATCTAGTGGAGCGGTCGCTCCACCCAGCCAAGTCGCACTATACACTCACAGTCACTCAACATACCGTAAATGCCTAATAAACTGAGGAGCAGACCAAACACTTTTACTGTAAGCAACAACATGGCATTTTCGGCCTACTGGATCTTAAAATTGGAAAATCTCACATTGTTGCGATATATCTTAATTTCGAGCTATGGCCCACCCCACTACATATACCAAATTAGGGAACAATATGTTATGCCGTTTGCGAGCTAGAGGGCCGAGAAAACAGTGAAATTACACCACTTTCTGATTCTGAAGATGATATCAGGAAACGTTGCTATCACCGCCACAGCCTAAACGGCTGAACTAATCGATCTGAAATTTTTACCCCATGTGCACTTTTGGCGTCTGATGATACCTTGCCATTACGAATTTTTTGTGCCGCCATTTTGAAACCGGATGTGACGTCATATCTAGAAAACGGCTGGACCGATCGGAACGAAGTTTGCGCCATTCGATTTAGATGGTCATCTATATGAAGTATCAATAAAAAAAATATTATTTTCTTATTTTCTAAACCGGAAGTGACGTCATAAATACGCAATATTTAACTTATTTCAAAAAAATTATACTTAAAATACGTACATAATTAACTTACATTGTAACATAGACAATACAATTTATATATTCAAGGTAGCAGTGTTCTCGGCCGCCATTCCTGAAACCGGAAGTGACGTCATATATCTAAAACGCCTGTACCGATTGCAACTGAACTAGCTCCTGCGTATTCATTCTGCTATTTATTTGAAAAATCAGTTGTGAAAAATGAATAAATAAATTAATGGTACCGGAAATGGCGGCAGGAACCACTAAATGAAACCGGAAGTGACGTCATATATTACAAACGGCATGACCGATTTTACGGAAATATAGGGATTAGGAATTCAGATGGTCGTTCATGAAGGTATCAACTAGATAAAACTAGATTGTTTTCTTATTACCTATACCGGAATTCGGCCGCTATTTCAAAACCGGAAGTGACGTCATGTATCGAAAACGGCTGGATCGATTATAACGAAACTTAAGCTATTCTTCTTGGATAATCATTTTCATCTTACCAAACGCAACTTTTCATAGTAACCAAATCGGTTGAGGCGTATTTTTTTAAAGAAATTAATCCCTGCTCGGACATGTGCTACAAGCTGTATGAATAAACTAACAAAAGAAGTGATATCCCAGAAAAAACACTCCGTGTAAAAATACCAGCCAAGTCTCTTTAACTATAAAAAAAAATAGAAGAAATCTAAAAATTCAGCACTGAAAAGGAGTGATATCAAAAAAGGAGCCAAGTCAACGAATTTTCCAAATTTTAATCGTACCATTGAAATAAAAATATCAACCCCCGAGAAATACTTAAAAAAAGGACTTGGCGCATCGTTTTTTTAAAGACATTTTTCTATTCTTAAGCTTATGCCACTCACATACTACGTAGTTCAGAAATGCCTAGAAAAATTGGGACAAAACTTTCAAATTAAATATTGAACATTCTGTAAAATATTTTAAATTTAAATATAAGTACGCAAAGAAACATAGCATTGTCTTACAAGCAATAAATACAGAACAGTTGTGTTTGTGATTGGTAGGTACCTATAGTTTTGTGGGTACATCAACATACCTACTACAGCATTATACTTTGAACCTTCTCGCCGTGTAATTAATTGCTATTAATTAACATTTTATACCAAAAAAATTCATAAATTACATAACGTATTACTTTAGATAAAAATCTAGTCAGTAATTATTTGAGCAGCATGGCTCAGTGCACTAGTCACTTATACAAATCTCATTGACGGCCTTCTTGTAATGAGCGCTTTCGCTATTTCCCTCAGTCACGATATTGAGAAGTATGATTGATTAATATGACCCTAGAAATAGTGGCAATAACGAATAGACTAGGCCGCTTCCGTTTATTCGTTATTCGTTTATCCGTTTATTTCCTCTGAATATTGACAAAATACCAAAACTGCCAGTAGGTAAGAGTACTAGTTATATTAAAACGTAGTATGATTCGTCGATAATGAATGTGATATACTCAGGAAAATATACTTGTAGAGTTCTTCCTATACTTTTAGGATAGAAAAGTGTCTTTAAAAAAACGATGCGCCAAGTCCTTTTTTTAAGTATTTCTCGGGGGTTGATATTTTTATTTCAATGGTACGATTAAAATTTGGAAAATTCGTTGACTTGGCTCCTTTTTTGATATCACTCCTTTTCAGTGCTGAATTTTTAGATTTCTTCTATTTTTTTTTATAGTTAAAGAGACTTGGCTGGTATTTTTACACGGAGTGTTTTTTCTGGGTAGACAGTTTACACCGAGCAACTTGTTTTATCAGAGCGTTGTTGTCAGGTTTGCAGATAATGTAGCAAACAGCAGGATCCAGTGCTTGAATATTGGTAACGTCCCAGCATTTAAATGCACATTAACTAATATAAATCACTACTATTTCAAACAGCATGGTTGTTTACTAGAATCGAACTCGTGTTCTTGAGTATTATGTTTGTTGCTCAGATTGAATTGAACAAACGCCACCCCTTCTGATGCTCATTGTTTTGTTGGAGTCTGGTGTGTATGACCTTGTAAAGGAACTTCTCATTTCCATTCTACAAACCATATCACATACGATTTTAACACGCTTAGGGATAAGAAGATATCATAGGCTTGGAGAAGAATCTACCAAAGTACACACTTCTTTTTTAAAAACGTGTATTTATAACAAAACTTTTCTGGAAAATTAGATTGGAAAATGAGATATTTTTTAATAAAATTCAATGCTTCCTACTGCTAAATAAATGATTTACAATAGAAAAATACCAGAAGCCTTTATCTCAATATTTACAACACAATAAGCTCCCTCTCCTTTACGGGCTCAACACCTACCGCCGTCCTTCCTGACTGAGGGGATTCCTTTGCTTCCTCAGTCGAGAGGCAGAAGCTGGAAAGTCTCGCTACACAAATAGGTCACGACCATCTCCTTCCCACCATTGAATCACTGAGTATCCATCAATTCACACCTTCATTTCAAAGGTAATCTGTTTTCCTGCCAGCTCCTTCTATGTGGTTATAATTCGCTGTGACCTGATAGATTCCATGTGCAGCGCCTTGGATGTGGGTTTCCTATTTCAACCGTTCCCAAAGTCGCGTATCTTCTGACATTGAATCGGAAACAGGGGAAGAAAGATCAATAAAATACTGAAATTTAATTTTCAATAATAGAGATGGAACGTAATAACATATTTTTTGTGTTCAAATAATATAAACTTTACCACTGCTAAAAATAATTGCTCAAAAAAACTTATAAACTGAAAATATTATATATCACACTAGAGTCTTGAATTTACTATGCCTTTTAGTTTCCCCAAAGCAACCTCCTATAGTCTCCCTCTAGTAGGTTACCTCTTATTTTAATGATAATAACAAGTTTTGGTAGTTATGGAACATGAGCAGAATTTCATTTTTTCACCGATCATTTTATATTTTGTTAAGTGTGCATTAGTTATCGATTCCATTCCAATATATTATTATAACACTTCCTCAAGATGATTCCGGCACTGGACCGTTTGGAGCAAATTGAGAATGATTATCTTTTCCATATGATCCGATATGATATTATTATATTATTATAACACTTCCTCAAGATGATTCCGGCACTGGACCGTTTGGAGCAAATTGAGAATGATTATCTTTTCCATATCGGATCATATCATATCATATCATATCATATCATATCATATCGGCTGATGATTTATCCATGTTATTATTTTTTTGCTTCATGCCTTGTTATAGTTTTGCATGGTTTCGTATGGTTTTGCAACAAAACCGCACAACAAAACCGCACTGAAGTATTCTCAGTCAGGACCGATTGGTGACCAAACTTACGTATTACCAGTTGATTTCAAAGTTTAAATGTGTTTTAATTTATGGATGCTTTTGTGGTTATTACTTTCCGCAATGTTTTAAATAATTTTTATTATGCGCCTAACACGAAAAGAAAACAGTAAATTATATCCAAAAAACAACAAGCATGTGTTCAAAAATGTATTACGTAATAACCATCAATATTTCGATTATCAAATTATAGATAATTAAAGGTTAACGCTATTTTGTGTACCAATTTGGTCCCAAATCGCCCCCCCCCCCCCCCCCCCACCACATAGAAAAAGTGTCTGAAGACAATACTGTAGGATGTATCCAAGCATGTGATTGATCGTTATTTCCCAACACTTCAATTTAAACCAATGTGAAATATTTAAGGTGGGGACTCCTTATCAATAGGTATTCAATTGCAGTATAAATATAAACGTTTCCTAAGCTCAAGTGTTTTAAATCAACTACATTTCACAGGTAAGAATCACAATTATTCGATATAGTCCAGTCAATATGACGATGAAAAAACACTCCGTATAAAAATACCAGCCAAGTGTCTTCAATTAAATGATTTACAAAATTAACCAATTCAATTATTTTTTTAAATCAAATAATAATTGCCTCGTCGTGCAAATAAATAAGCATAGTATAGTAGATGAATATGCCATAAATAATACCTATCTATTCATATAATATACATATAACAATTCTTAAAAACGATAAGAAAAGTATTTTGTTATTTTTTATTTTTTAAATTAGACTGCGCAATTTTTTTAGATTTCTTATTTATTTATTTTTTTGTTGAAGATAATTGGCTTGTATTTTTACATGGAGCACTGTTATATGGTAAAATCAATATAATATCACTAATTAGTGATATTATTGAATAAATCTATTAAATTGGACTTTGAACCAAAAAGCAAATCATTTACAAATCATTTATGTTCAATAGGTTGTTCATGTTTGTTCCAGCTACTTGCAGTGAATCTACGATGGCTCTACGACACGTTGTGTTTATGTTGGTTCTGGTGCTGGTCGCTTGGGAACAGCACTGTGGTGAGTGGAAATTAGATGAAATTATCTAATCTTAGATGATCTTAGATGATTAGATGATTCATCTCAAACTGGTGGCCAATTCTTGAATTCACGTTTTGAAACAGTTTTACGTTTACATTGTATAAAACTGGAAACAGTTGACTACTATTGCTTAGCCGTCAACTTTCTTTTTGGTTTTAAACAATGAAACCGTTACACGGTTTCAAAACGTGAATCTCAAGAATTGGCCCCCTGGTCGAGACGGTCAGATCTGATTAGTCTGTCAAATCGAATAAGAACACACATAAATTCATCATCAGGAAATATACTTATAATTGGATCTGAAGGTAAATCAGAATTTCGATGCCATTTCTAACACTAAGAACGCTAAAGCATAATAACTCTTCCTTGGTTTTCTAAAAACGTTTACTTGTTTTGTTTAAGTTGATGCTGTATGCTGCACTCCACATCTTGGTAAGTCGCATGCCATGCAACTTATTTCATATTAGTAAATAAGAATGTAAAGAATATCGATGCAGAATACACATGATTTACAGAATGCCACTATTTTGAAACCGGAAGTGACACCATATCTCAAAAACGGCTAAACAATCGGAACGAAACTAGTGCCATACGATTTGGACGGTCTACGTTATAAAGTACCAATGGTCGAAGTACCTATTAGGTGATCAGGTTGCCATTTACAGTACTTCTAAGAAAGTCAATGTTTTTTTCACAGTGCATGGACCACTGGCGTCACGATTTCATGAGAAGGAAAACACATGTTTTTTATTGTTTGGTGGACAGAACTGTTGCCAATTATTATTTTGTGAATTTTTTAGTCCCTGAATTAATTTTAGCGAATTTTCTAGTATTTGTTTTCAGGTTATGCTTTCTACGCTGCAGTAATAGGCAATTCAGTGTTAAAATAGGTAAAATGCTGATGGCTATAAAGTGTATTGTTGACCAAATTTTTAACCTTTTTATTGATCCGTTATACTAACCATACATTTATTTTCACAATAAAAAATATAGTATGTCTATTGAATATTTTTGTAATCATTACAAAAATAAACCTACTTTACCTAACATCGACTTTATTCTGACTTTTTACATACGAAGAACACAATTTTATTAGAAGCTAAAAAGCTTCTAGAAGCTTTTTAGATGGCATTACATTTTTTCTGAGTATGATCCATGAGTGGCAGATACCATATAAAAATAAAACCCCACACTAAATTTGTTTATTAGTAGATGTGAGCCATAGTTTAGTTTTTGGGTGTACAGAATCCTACGCGACCACTGGCGTTTCTTTTTTGAACGCATTTTTTGATCTCATTTGTTTTAGGTGAGAAGGTAAAAGGTGCTGTTCAAGTTTGTGTTTTTTTGTATCAATATACCTACATGGGAATCTGGAAAGCAACTTATACACGATATATACCAGGGCATTTTTTAAGAAAAATTGATAACTGTATATGCACTTTACAAAAGGGAAACACAATGCGGATGCCAGGGGTGGGGGGGGGGGGGGTGGCAGTGGCGTGCCGTGAAAAATATGGCAAGGGAAGCAAATTGATGGTAAACGATTTGTCATCACTTTTTTGTGATGAATTTGACATCATGTCATATCATGAAAAATCATGTCAAATCATTTCACATCATGAATTAGACATTGGGCCTGGGGGGCTTGCCCCCTAGTTTTTGCCCCGCAGGGAATTTTTTGAATTTTGGCTATTTTTAAATGGCTAAAAACGATTTGGAATGTATCTCGCTGAAGGATATAAGGGATTTATGAAGAATATCTGATCAAGTTCTTCTGACTTAAAATTGAAAAATTTTGAGGTGGCTGGATCGATCGATTTTCTGAAGTATTGGAGAGCTTTCACTAATTTATTAAGTGTAAAAAAATCACGTTTATAAATGTTTTTGGCACATAATTTACTTGTATAATATACTGGGTAGTTGAAATAGACAACATTTAAATGGTATACGTTATCTTATTATTTAGAGCAGTATTAATGCCACAAAGAAGTTAGTTTTGAATTGGATATTGAAGATTTTTCCCGATTTTTCTATAATTTTAACAATACGGTACAATATGGCAACATCGTACTTTGAAAATTTTGATTTGTGTGGAGTCATGATGGCTGAGCTTGCTGAGCTTACACCTAGAGTTTACTTTCATGAAAAGTCAAGGTATCTTTAGTAGGCATTAAGTGCCTTCTAACTACCTTGAGCACTCCCGTATTGCCAAAAGTATTTTGACTTGATTCACATTTTGAATTGAATCGCCTATAACTTTTTATTTAGCACACGATGATATTGGTTTATATTTTTTTAATGAAAGTATAGATCAAAGATTCTTTCTTATATAGGTTTTTTGAAAATCTATCGAGCCAATTAAATACAATCTTCATTTGTAGCAAATTTTTCAAACCTGCCATAAGATAACATGGGAAAATACTTCTTTCTTATTCGCCTATCTCGAAAACTAGACACGGGAAGTATTTTATTTTTTGAAGTGTTGTTTAGGGAATACCAATGAGTGAGTACAGCAAAATTATACACTATCTGAAAAAATGGTCGATCGACCCAGCCACCTTCGTTGGCAAGTTAAACTATTTATTTTGTAAAAATAAAAGAATTATATGTTAGGTATACAAAGATTCATTCATTCAAAGCTAAATAAATTGCACAATGAATACTCGTCTTAACAGCTGGCATTTTTAAAGGAAAATTGGGGGGGGGGGGCCTCCCCCAGAAGTGCCCCGCAGGGAATTTTTTGAAGTTGGCATTCATAACTACGGGTTTCATGCGTTTCTGACGCAAAAACTGTTTGTATTTTGCTGTCCTAGTATGGGTACTTTATCTATGATGCTTACAGTTATCATTTTGATAAATGTAAAAAGAACATTGATAACACACATTGGGCCTGGCTGCACGTTAAAAAATGCCCTGAATATACATTTTTTTAGCGAGTGTTAACAACATAATATGTTGTGTCTCGCACCCCAACTCCCATGCCTCTCTATCCAGCCATTGGTCCTCCAGCAGCTCTCTCTTCCTCATCGCCTCAACCACCTCTTCTTGCTCTCTCAGGACGACCACGCTTTCTTCTCCTGACTGGACTTCAGTCCCACATTCTCTGAGGCCACCTGTCGAGATCCATCCGTCGCATGTGGCCGTACCACAACAACATCTTATTTTTAATATCATATCTGTCTTCTGATTTCATCATTTCTTATATGTTGCAACCGTGACACTCGACAACTCCTTCTGAGAAAAGCCATTTCAGTAGCCAACAACCAACATGAATATACATGATAAGTTATATTTATGACTCGTAATAATGTTTCAGGTGTATGCAAGGACTGCTCTTTTGGCACAGCGCCAATATGTTGCGGACTCAAAAAGTGCAACATATTCTGCTGCAACTGTGACAAAGGTGCCAACGGTAGCTACTGTCGTGAAGGAGGTTGCAAAGGTCGTCGCAGCGTCGACGCCATGTTGTTTGGAGATGAAGACGACAGCGCACGCAGAATCGTGCGCGCCGCTGACCTCGACCAAGATGGCCGACTCAACTTCGAGGAAGCTCACGCCTATTTGACAGGATCCAATCCGACTCGCAGTAAACGTGAATTGTATGATGAGTTGGATGCGCTTGATGTTAACATGGATCAGTATCTTACTGCTGTGGAGATTGATCCCATGTTTTAATCATTCCGAAACTTTTGTCAGATACATGATGATAATTATTATATGATTGGAAAATTATAAATTGTTGTAGGTATACCACATTTTTGTAGAGTTGTTATTTTTATTCATGATTCATGTAGTCAATGATCTTAAAAGTGTTGATGTAATATTTCTTGATATTAATAATAAACCAATACATAACAATAATTGTTTTATAACTTTTTATGACAATTTAAAAATGAAAGCTGGTAGGTTTTTGAAGCTCTGAAGATGTTTTATTATTTTTAATAATTTTGTAATAATTTAATTATACTTTAGCCATGGATTTTTTGTCATAGCTCGTGCTAATGAGTTAGTATTTACTTGCATGTAAAGTCTAATGACAACTGTATGACAATAGAATCGTGTTGCTTGTCAATAAGACAACCGTAATCTTCGAATATGATTGCAGTATATCCTTGAGTAGGTATTGTGACTTTCATTGGCTCGTATATCAATTACTCCCTTGTTCAACGATAGATGTTGATCTTGATTTTACCATTGACTAACACCTTTATACCGGGATATGAAACTGCCATGCCAATAGCACTATAACGCACGGCCCTACGTTTGTACCATTGCGTGATAATCTGATCCCGCCTCCCGGGCGTCCAGCCACTGCAACCGTCAGATTTGACACAGCATACAAACTTATTTCCGTTATGATAACTCAGTAGACCATGTCTATAACACTTTTCAATCATCTAAGAAGGTATTGCTCACATGGTTTGTGAGATTAAGGTATTTAGGTAAAAGTAGTTTGGTGTAATTCATTCGCATCTCTAGAACAAGTTGCTACGGAAGTCCCGCCCCCTCCTTCTCTAGACGTGTTGTGATTCGCGTGCGGCATTTTCGTTTGACTACAACCGTCGTGCCGTGAAAAGTAAACGATTTGCTTATCCCGGTATAAAGGTGTTAGTCAATGATTTTACCATCGCTATAAATCCTTGTAATAAAGTACCAAACTATTTTTTAAAAATAATTACCGTAAAACAGAAGTTAATAACTGTTGAAAAATTCCAGTTAAATTGACGAATATTTTTCAGAAGCATTCGTTGAATATCTAGTCAGAGGGAAGCAACCAAATTCTAAACTTATTTTGTAATAAATATCATGAATTAACCGTTTGTTATGTATCAACGTTTTCGTTTAGCGGCACCCAACGGCTGGTGCAGTGGCGGCTATTACAGTGTGCAAGGTGTGACAATTGCACACCTGATCATCCAAGAAAAATATTTAAAAGTGCTCCCTAATCCAGGAAGTAGGAAGTTAAATATGTTGTCTAATCATTTTGCTCTCCAAAAATGCATCAATTTCAAACTAAAGATACAAAAAAATCCGGGGTTATGCGCCCCGGCCCCGCATCTGCTGGGGGCTCTCCTCTTAGAGTACTTTCTTCTACGTCCTTCTATGTAATTGAACACCTGTTGTAAAGCCAAATAGCCGCCACTGGGCTGGTGTGTTGGATACCTCGGTTCTCGTTAGATCACCGAGGTTAAGCAACATTGAGCGCGGTCAGCGATTGGATGGGTGACCATTCAACTCTGCCTTGCCAGGTTGCTGCCGTTGGGCCAGAGAGACTGGGGTGTTTGGGGGTTAGTGTGACGACCTCCCTCCACCTGTTATCAGTCTCTCGACGGCGCGGGTTGTGGAGGCCCGTGCTGTGAATGTTACATCGTCCTTCGGAAGGGTCGTTAAGCCGTTGGTCCCCTTGGTATCTTTCGTCAGGAGTAGGCTACATGCCGGTACCGGGTTTCCTCTCCTCCCTTCTCTATTACATTCTCACTAGTGGAGCCTCGGCTCCGTTGAGAATATAGGCTTAATAATAATATGTTTACCCGGAGACAGATTTTGAATTTTTTTATTATCAGAGCATTCTTATGTATAAAGTACCTTTTTAAAATAAATTGGAGTAGGATAACGCTCAATATTAGGCTACACAATATAAATTTAAATATCATCATTTCGTGACAGAATACACTTCTAAATTTTAAACAGTTGATTAGGACTATATTGCTATGGCAACAGCCAATGAAATTCCTTGATTGACAGTGTACACCGAGCTACTGTTTTTCTCAGATCATTGTTGAGGTTAGCAGGGCAATGATGTAGCAAAAAGCCGGATTAAGTGCTTGAATAAATGCACACATCTATTCATATAAATCAAAACTATTTTAGACGGCATGGTTGTTTACTGGAATCGGACACATGTTCTTGAGTATTATGAAAGTGACTGCCTATAACTTGCTCAGAATGAATTGAACAAACGCCACCCCGTCTGATACTCATTGTTTTGTTGGAGTCTGGTGTGTACGACTGTGTTAAGGAACTCCTTTCCAATCTACACCATATCACATACGATTTTAACATGCGTAGGTATTTATAACAAAACTTTCCTGGAAAATTAGGATGGAAAATTAGTTTTTTTCAAGACTTCACCTATTGCTAAATAAATGTTTTATAATAGAAAAATACCCGAAGCCTGTATCTAAATTTTTGAAACATTTAAGAAAAATAAGATCCTGCTCCCTACGGGTTCAACTTATACGGCTGTCCTTCCAGACTGAGGGGATTCCTTTGTTTCCTCAGTCGAGAGGCAGAAGCTGAAAAGTCAGCTACACTAATAGGTCACGACCACATCCTTCCCACTATCGTAGCACTAAGTATCCATCCATCGCCAATAACCTAGTTGCAGGCCAGTGCGACGTTAATCACCAGTCAAATCACCAAACTACACACCTTCATTTCAAAGGTAATCTGTTTTCCTGCCAACTCCTTCCATGTGGTAATAATTCGCTGTGGCCTGATAGATTCCATGTGCTGCGCCTTGGATGTGGGTTTCCTATTTTAACCGTTCCCAAATGTCGCGTATATTCTGATATAGAATCAGAAACAGAAATGATGTAAGCTTTTCCAATGCTAAAAACAATTGCCCAATAAAACTGATAAACTGAAAATGTTAGATCCCACTAGAGCCTTGAATTCACTATACAGGCTCTCTAGATCCCACCATCAGAAGTCAGTCCAAGCAACCTCTTTGTCTCCCTCTAGTAGGTGACCTCTCATTTCAATGATAATAACTAGCATTGGTTGTTTTGGAATATGACCAGAATTCCGATTTGTTCACCAATCATTTTGTCTTTTGTTATGCATTAGTTATCGATTTTATTCCAATTTATTACTTCCGGAACTGTTAGAGCAAATTGAAAATGATTAAGTTTTGCATCAGATGCATGTATCTTCGATAGGATGCTCACATGATCAACCTGATTGTTTATCGGTAGTATTATTTATGTTTTGCTTCATGTCTTGTTATACTTGGTGGCGCAAACAAAATCGCCCTGTTTTTGAGGTCACTTGATCGAAACTGTTATAGGTAGAGTTCTAAAGTGTGTACATGTTTCAGAAAACATAGGTACCAAAATTCATAGACATTGTATAGCCTTCGGAAGGCTCGACTGACTGTCGAGAAGGCTGTGGAGCTGTTCTTATTTTCTTTCATTGGCCAGAATTTAGAAAGAAAAATTTGAAATGTCAACCAATTTTTTGAGATATACCCCGGCAGTGTTGTTACTTTTTACCGCTAGATGGCTCACTGCAACATTTCTACAGACCTTGGAGAGATGACATCACGAGCAGGATTCCTATTGATTTTGAGTTTTTGTAGGAATTAGGTGAATTTTTGTTTAATTTTCGATAAATAAACACAATTTATTGTTTAATAATTCTATGTGAATCTATATTGAATTTATTTGAAATGAGCGTATGTGAGATTTTATGTAGCATTCGTATAAAGACATGAATGGAGTTATTTCCAATTCACTGTGGGAAATTCAGACACAATTCTTTTACATCCTTTATTTTTCTTCTCGAAACTACGTCTCAATAAGATACTAAAATGTTTTACCAAATGTAATTTTTTTCTGTTAAATTATGATATTAACGCAAATTACTTAGGTGCAATACAGGAACTTCCGAATCTTGTTTAAAATTTAACGCGTGCTATTTTAACGCTGGTATAAACCGTTTTTCAACGTCCATATTCAAATATCTGTTATTTTTTTCTCATTCGGTACTCATTTATTTCTGAAAATTGCACATTATAAATGTTCATATTTGTACTTATAACGTGTGAAAGATTTTGCTCAATATCTTTAATAGTTCTTCTGGGTGACCTCTCAAATATAGTGATTTTTTTGCGTCACCCGGTACAGACGGTTTTGCAACAAGTCAGCACCGATTGGTTACCAAACTTAGGTATTACCCATTCCTTTCAAAGTTATAAGGTGGCTGTTTATCACGTGACTTTATTTCTCTACATCCGATCAAAAGAAATAGTTACCTATGAGTACATACCTTACATCGTTCATGTTGAGTAATCCAAGGTGAACTATGACTGAAATTCACTGCATACTGGATCTTATCAATATTTTCAGTCAATAATATTTATTTTTGCAGTGGTTTAATAATTTAAAAAATTTAAATCTTGTGTATCTGTACGCGTTTGAAAGCTGTCAAAACCAAGTGCTGTTCGTTTAATCATTACATTCATAATAGTGGATATAATAAATATCTCAACATTTCACTGGAAAGACGAAGAATGAGCGCATGTTATACATTCTGACAAATTGCGTCAGGTTTGTGATGCATATGCCTTTTTATTAGAGTAATGTTTGCTGTTCTTGGCAACTCGTAGAATTTCCTTCAACTTCAGGTCTTGATTTGAGAATATTTAGGTGCAAGGAAGTAAAATCATCTAATATGTTATTTTCGCAGTTCTTTTCTGCGTAGATTAGTTCCAACTGATGTGTCCTAACTTATCTGATGAGTGAGAAGTATTTGCTGAACTGAACCCTTCCAACTGAAAATGTGTAGCTTTTTGGTTGAAAAGTGTCTTGATCTAGTGGAGCGGTCGCTCCACCCAGCCAAGTCGTACTATACACTCACAGTCACTCAACATACCGTAAATGCCTAATACACTGAGGAGCAGACCAAACACTTTTACTGTAAGCAACAACATGGCATTTTCGGCCTACTGGATCTCAAAATCTAGTGGAGCGGTCGCTCCACCCAGCCAAGTCGTACTATACACTCACAGTCACTCAACATACCGTAAATGCCTAATAAACTGAGGAGCAGACCAAACACTTTTACTGTAAGCAACAACATGGCATTTTCGGCCTACTGGATCTCAAAATTGGTAAATCTCACATTGTTGCGAAATATCTTAATTTCGAGCTATGGCCCACCCCACTACATATACCAAATTTGGGAACAATAGGTTATGCCATTTGCGCGCTAGAGGACCGAGAAAACAGTGAAATTACACCACTTTCTGATTCTGAAGATGATGATGATTCTGATGATATCACGAAACGTCGCTATCACCGCCACAGCCTAAACGGCTGAACCGATCGACCTGAAATTTTTACCACATGTGCACTTTTGGCGTCTGAGGTGCCTTTTTATAAAACCAACCGGAAGCCGCCATTTTGAAACCGGAAGTGACGTCATAACTCAAAAACGTCTGGACCGATTAGAACGAAATTAGCGCCATTCGATTAAGATGGTCATCTATATGAAGTATCAATAAACAAAATATTATTTTCTTATTTTCTAAACCGGAAGTGACGTCATAAATACGCAATATTTAACTTATTTCAACAAATTATACTTAAAATACGTACATAATTAACTTACATTGTAACATAGACAATACAATTTATATATTCAAGGTAGCAGTGTTCTCGGCCGCCATTCCTGAAACCGGAAGTGACGTGATATATCTAAAACGCCTGTACCGATTGCAACTGAACTAGCTCCTGCGTATTCATTCTGCTATTTATTTGAAAAATCAATTGTGAAAAATGAATAAATAAATTAATGGTACCGGAAATGGCGGCAGGAACCACTAAATGAAACCGGAAGTGACGTCATATATTACAAACGGCATGACCGATTTTACGGAAATATAGGGATTAGGAATTCAGATGGTCGTTCATGAAGGTATCAACTAGATAAAACTAGATTGTTTTCTTATTACCTATACCGGAATTCGGCCGCTATTTCAAAACCGGAAGTGACGTCATGTATCGAAAACGGCTGGATCGATTATAACGAAACTTAAGCTATTCTTCTTGGATAATCATTTTCATCTTATACCAAACGCAACTTTTCATAGTAACCAAATCGGTTGAGGCGTATTTTTTTAAAGAAATTAGTCCCTGCTCGGACATGTGCTACAAGCTGTATGAATAAACTAACAAAAGAAGTGATATCCCAGAAAAAACACTCCGTGTAAAAATACCAGCCAAGTCTCTTTAACTATAAAAAAAAATAGAAGAAATCTAAAAATTCAGCACTGAAAAGGAGTGATATCAAAAAAGGAGCCAAGTCAACGAATTTTCCAAATTTTAATCGTACCATTGAAATAAAAATATCAACCCCCGAGAAATACTTAAAAAAAGGACTTGGCGCATCGTTTTTTTAAAGACATTTTTCTATTCTTAAGCTTATGCCACTCACATACTACGTAGTTCAGAAATGCCTAGAAAAATTGGGACAAAACTTTCAAATTAAATATTGAACATTCTGTAAAATATTTTAAATTTAAATATAAGTACGCAAAGAAACATAGCATTGTCTTACAAGCAATAAATACAGAACAGTTGTGTTTGTGATTGGTAGGTACCTATAGTTTTGTGGGTACATCAACATACCTACTACAGCATTATACTTTGAACCTTCTCGCCGTGTAATTAATTGCTATTAATTAACATTTTATACCAAAAAAATTCATAAATTACATAACGTATTACTTTAGATAAAAATCTAGTCAGTAATTATTTGAGCAGCATGGCTCAGTGCACTAGTCACTTATACAAATCTCATTGACGGCCTTCTTGTAATGAGCGCTTTCGCTATTTCCCTCAGTCACGATATTGAGAAGTATGATTGATTAATATGACCCTAGAAATAGTGGCAATAACGAATAGACTAGGCCGCTTCCGTTTATTCGTTATTCGTTTATCCGTTTATTTCCTCTGAATATTGACAAAATACCAAAACTGCCAGTAGGTAAGAGTACTAGTTATATTAAAACGTAGTATGATTCGTCGATAATGAATGTGATATACTCAGGAAAATATACTTGTAGAGTTCTTCCTATACTTTTAGGATAGAAAAGTGTCTTTAAAAAAACGATGCGCCAAGTCCTTTTTTTAAGTATTTCTCGGGGGTTGATATTTTTATTTCAATGGTACGATTAAAATTTGGAAAATTCGTTGACTTGGCTCCTTTTTTGATATCACTCCTTTTCAGTGCTGAATTTTTAGATTTCTTCTATTTTTTTTTATAGTTAAAGAGACTTGGCTGGTATTTTTACACGGAGTGTTTTTTCTGGTTGGTAAATCTCACATTGTTGCGAAATATCTTAATTTCGAGCTATGGCCCACCTTACTACATATACCAAATTTGGGAACAATAGGTTATGCCATTTGCGCGCTAGAGGACCGAGAAAACAGTGAAATTACACCACTTTCTGATTCTGAAGATGATGATGATTCTGATGATATCACGAAACGTCGCTATCACCGCCACAGCCTAAACGGCTGAACCGATCGACCTGAAATTTTTACCACATGTGCACTTTTGGCGTCTGAGGTGCCTTTTTATAAAACCAACCGGAAGCCGCCATTTTGAAACCGGAAGTGACGTCATAACTTAAAAACGTCTGGACCGATTAGAACGAAATTAGCGCCATTCGATTTAGATGGTCATCTATATGAAGTATCAATAAACAAAATATTATTTTCTTATTTTCTAAACCGGAAGTGACGTCATAAATACGCAATATTTAACTTATTTCAACAAATTATACTTAAAATACGTACATAATTAACTTACATTGTAACATAGACAATACAATTTATATATTCAAGGTAGCAGTGTTCTCGGCCGCCATTCCTGAAACCGGAAGTGACGTCATATATCTAAAACGCCTGTACCGATTGCAACTGAACTAGCTCCTGCGTATTCATTCTGCTATTTATTTGAAAAATCAATTGTGAAAAATGAATAAATAAATTAATGGTACCGGAAATGGCGGCAGGAACCACTAAATGAAACTGGAAGTGACGTCATATATTACAAACGGCATGACTGATTTTACGGAAATATAGGGATTAGGAATTCAGATGGTCGTTCATGAAGGTATCAACTAGATAAAACTAGATTGTTTTCTTATTACCTATACCGGAATTCGGCCGCTATTTCAAAACCGGAAGTGACGTCATGTATCGAAAACGGCTGGATCTTTTATAACGAAACTTAAGCTATTCTTCTTGGATAATCATTTTCATCTTATACCAAACGCAACTTTTCATAGTAACAAAATCGGTTGAGGCGTATTTTTTTAAAGAAATTAGTCCCTGCTCGGACATGTGCTACAAGCTGTATGAATAAACTAACAAAAGAAGTGATATCCCAGAAAAAACACTCCGTGTAAAAATACCAGCCAAGTCTCTTTAACTATAAAAAAAAATAGACGAAATCTAAAAATTCAGCACTGAAAAGGAGTGATATCAAAAAAGGAGCCAAGTCAACGAATTTTCCAAATTTTAATCGTACCATTGAAATAAAAATATCAACCCCCGAGAAATACTTAAAAAAAGGACTTGGCGCATCGTTTTTTTAAAGACATTTTTCTATTCTTAAGCTTATGCCACTCACATACTACGTAGTTCAGAAATGCCTAGAAAAATTGGGACAAAACTTTCAAATTAAATATTGAACATTCTGTAAAATATTTTAAATTTAAATATAAGTACGCAAAGAAACATAGCATTGTCTTACAAGCAATAAATACAGAACAGTTGTGTTTGTGATTGGTAGGTACCTATAGTTTTGTGGGTACATCAACATACCTACTACAGCATTATACTTTGAACCTTCTCGCCGTGTAATTAATTGCTATTAATTAACATTTTATACCAAAAAAATTCATAAATTACATAACGTATTACTTTAGATAAAAATCTAGTCAGTTATTATTTGAGCAGCATGGCTCAGTGCACTAGTCACTTATACAAATCTCATTGACGGCCTTCTTGTAATGAGCGCTTTCGCTATTTCCCTCAGTCACGATATTGAGAAGTATGATTGATTAATATGACCCTAGAAATAGTGGCAATAACGAATAGACTAGGCCGCTTCCGTTTATTCGTTATTCGTTTATCCGTTTATTTCCTCTGAATATTGACAAAATACCAAAACTGCCAGTAGGTAAGAGTACAAGTTATATTAAAACGTAGTATGATTCGTCGATAATGAATGTGATATACTCAGGACAATATACTTGTAGAGTTCTTCCTATACTTTAAGGATAGAAAAGTGTCTTTAAAAAAACGATGCGCCAAGTCCTTTTTTTAAGTATTTCTCGGGGGTTGATATTTTTATTTCAATGGTACGATTAAAATTTGGAAAATTCGTTGACTTGGCTCCTTTTTTGATATCACTCCTTTTCAGTGCTGAATTTTTAGATTTCTTCTATTTTTTTTTATAGTTAAAGAGACTTGGCTGGTATTTTTACACGGAGTGTTTTTTCTGGTGGTTATTACTTAGCACAATTGTTTTTAATAATTTTTATTTCGTGACTAACAAGAAAGAAAAGCAGAAAATTGTAACGAAAAAAAACAAGCAGTTGTTAAAAATGTATCAATTGTTAAAACCATAAGTTTTTCGTTTATCATATTATATTTAAAGTTTAAAATTATTTTGTAAACCTATTTCGTCCCCAATCGCCCCCCCCCCCCCCCCCTCCCCGCCCAAAAAATCTGAAACAAGCAAAATAATCGACGACAATAATATAGGATATGTTCAAACCTCAGATTGACCCTTCTTTCCCAACACTTTTTAAACCAATGTCAAATATTTTAGGTGGGGATTCCTTATCAGGTATTGGACAGGAGTATAAATAAATACAAACGTTTCCTTTAAGTCAAGTGTATTATTGAAATCAACTACATTTCACAGGTAAGAATCACAATTATTCTGACACATGAAAAACACTCCGTGTAAAAATGACAGCCATGTGTCTTCTACTAAAAAATTAACAATTTTTTCAATCAAAAAATACTTGGCGCATGGTGCATATAAATATTTAAGTAGTATTGATGAATAGGCTAGATAACGGCCATACGTATCATCTACTTATACCTATCTATTCATATAAAAAACATATAACAATCCATAAAAACTATTTTTTTCTTTTTGTAATATACTTTGTAAATTTTTGATATGACTACTTTTCATTGCTAACTTTTTAGATTTTTTTTAGTTTAAGAGACTTGGCATATATTTTTATACGGAGTGCTGCTTTATTGTGATATCAATATATACTATCATAAATAGAATATATATATTTAATTAGATTTAATTAAATTGGCAGTGAACCAAAAATCATACTATTTTCGAATAATTTATGATCCTGAGTTTGTTTATGTGTGTTCCAGCTACTTGCATTGACTCTACGATGGCTCTAAGACACGTTGTGATTATGTGTGTTTTGGTGATGGTCGCTTTTGAGCAGCACAGTGGTGAGTGAAAATGAGATAGAAGTCGATTCATCTGAAACTGGACCAGCCTTCCAGATCTTTAAAGATACATGTCATATCAAGTCTAATCTGATTGGAATCGTACCCATCAGATTTTTAATGCAATTGTACTTACCTAAATAAATTACTACTTTCCAAATTCGGTATTATTTCTTTTCTGATCTGACTTGACATTCCGAATCTAATTCGCTTCTAGAGCTGAATTATTGAATTATTAACATTTAATATAAATTTGATGAACGTGGCGCTATCACTCACCTACCTAGCACATTTTTATTTATTTTCGAAATAACCATTTTTAAAAACATTTTACAACAGTTGAACTATATTTAAGTATTAAATAAATCCCAGAAAAAAACACTCCGTGTAAAAAAGGCAGCCAAGTCTCTTTACTTTAAAAAAATTCAACACCGAAAAGGAGTGATATCAAAAAAGGAGCCAAGTCAATGACATTTCCAAATATTTAATCGTATCTTTGAAATAAAAGTATAAACACCGAGAAATACTTTACAAAAGGACTTGGCGCATCGTTTTTTTAAAGACATCATTCTATCCTAAAAGTGGAAAGAAATTTACAAGTAGGTACATTTTCCTCTTTCTATTAGAGCCAGAATCTATGAATCAAGCTACTTTTAGTAATGACTATTTTATAGTTTTGTCAATGGCGATAGAAGCATGATTTTATGCTGTAATATATAAGTAATATAAGGGTGAAAGATTTACATAACAATTGGAAGTGGTGAGAATGTAGGTTACTTTGGAAAACTTCCATGGAGTCAGGAGTCAGGATCCTCATCAGTGTGTTGTGTCTAATGTCCGCCCGTCCGATCGGGTAGCTCAGTTGGTAGAGCTCTCGCCCGGCAAGTGAGAGGTCCCAAGTTCGTGCCCCGGTTCGGTCGGATATTTTTCACAACACACATCCCTTCATATCAATTGGAAGTGGGCTCATACATATTCTTGCAGTACTGTTAATATGGCGATATTAGACTGGTATCTTTTCATAATTTGATCTTGACTGAAGGAAATCATGAAACGTTGTCAAATAATTACTAACTAATGGAACACAATTATATATTTTTGAAGTGTCAAGTGTATAAAGTTAAATTTTTTAATAGAAATTCAATATGACTGTCTTCTTTGTGAAATGTATTTTTATAAAATGTGTATTAATAGAAATTGTTACATGATGAGAAGGTATAACGCATGAGACTTAATTATATTCACCACGAAACAATATTACGAAGATTACTATTGTGTATATTTATAGAAAGCATAGACAACAAGTTTCATAGCGTATATATTCATATAGAAAATATTTTACAGAAGGTATGTATAATATGTACCTAATTGAAAGATGTTTCCCTATTATTCTAAACATTCAAAATGACGGTTGTATATAAATGGCACATGCTTATGAATAGAAAAATGTCTTTAAAAAAACGATGCGCCAAGTCCTTTTGTAAAGTATTTCTCGGTGTTTATACTTTTATTTCAAAGATACGATTAAATATTTGGAAATGTCATTGACTTGGCTCCTTTTTTGATATCACTCCTTTTCGGTGTTGAATTTTTTTAAAGTAAAGAGACTTGGCTGCCTTTTTTACACGGAGTGTTTTTTTCTGGGATATCACTTCTTTTGTTAGTTTATTCATACAGCTTGTAGCACAGCTTGTGTCCGTGCAAGAACTTATTTCTTTAAAAAAATACGCCTATGCCGATTTGGATACTTAGAAAAGTTGCGTTTGGTATATAAGATTAAAATAATTATCCAAGAAGAATAGCTTTAAGTTTCGTTACAATCGGTCCAGCCGTTTTCGATATATGACGTCACTTCCGGTTTTAGCAATGGCGGCCGAAAATAATGTCGTCTTGAATTCATAATTATTACTCCTACACATTTCCAAAATTTGGTTGCAATCGGTACAGCCGTTTTTGATATATGACGTCACTTCCGGTTTTAACAATGGCGGCCGAAAATAATGTCGTCTTGAATTTATAATTATTAGTACAACACATTTCCAAAATTTGGTTGCAATCGGTACAGCCATTTTCGATATATGACGTCACTTCCGGTTTTAACAATGGCGGCCGAAAATAATGTCGTCTTGAATTCATAATTATTAGTACAACACATTTCCAAAATTTGATTGCAATCGGTACAGCCATTTTCGATATTTGACGTCACTTCCGGTTTTAACAATGGCGGCCGAAAATAATGTCGTCTTGAATTCATAATTATTCGTCCAACACATTTCCAAACTTAGGTTGCAATCGGTACAACCGTTTACGATATATGACGTCACTTCCGGTTTTAAAAATGGCCGCCGAGAACACTGCAACCTTGAATTTATAATTATTTACAAAGTACGTTTACTTATATCTATTTTAAAGTATAAAGTGGTGAATTTAGCGTCATTTAGCATATTTATGACGTCATTTCCGGTATAGGTCATAAAATGTGTGACGTCATTTCCGGTTTCGATATTTGAATCATCAAATATTACTGATTACATAAAGTTGACCGTCTAAATCGTTTAGCGCTGGTTTTGTTCTAATCTGTTAAGCCGTTTTTGAGACATGATGTCACTTCCGGTTTCAAAATGGCGGCTTCCGGTTGGTTTTATAACAAGTCAAATGAAATATCAAAAGTACAAACGTTACATAAATATCAAGACAATCGGATCAACAGTTGTTGCTGAAATGCAAATCGATGTATATTAAATTTCATGACGTCATTTCCGGTTTATTTAAAATAATGTTCAGTCTTTTGATATTGATAATCCATATAGATGACCGTCTGAAACGATTGGCGCAAATTTCGTTCCGATCGGTCCAACCGTTGACGAGATATGACGTCACTTCCGGTTTCAAAATGGCGGCACAAAAAATTCATGGGGACAAGGTTAAATCAGACGCCAAAAGTGCACACGTGGTAAAAATGTGAGATCAATCGGTTCAGCCGCTTAGGCTGTGGCCTGTTTACCGGATTTGAGCTCCAGCCTACTACTACTAAGATTATTATTATGAAAACCGCCCTAAAACACAGTTTTCACGGCCCTCTAGCGCGCAAAGGGCGTAACCTATTGTTCCCAAATTTAGTATATGTTGTAGGGTGGGCCATAGCTCGAAATTAAGATATTTCGCAACAATGTGAGATTTCTCAATTTTAAGATCCAGTAGGCCGAAAATGCCACTTTGATGCTTACAGTAAAAGTGGGTTTGCTCCAGCCTTTATATGAGAGTGTGCGCGCGCCGTACGACTTGGCTGGCGTGGAGCGACCGCTCCACTAGATCATTTAATGTCCTGTAGTTTGCAGCTTCCGACCAATAATAAGTTTTAAATTTTATGTCTTTTGAGAACGAACAAAACTTTATCAGTAAGGTAGGAAAATCATTTCGAAATTGGTGAATAACTTTTTAAATAGCACACTTGGTATTGTTTTAAATTTTTTTCCTGATAGTACGTCCGTATGTCAACCAGAAAAAAAGTTTTTTGTGGAAATCAAACGGTACGAAAAAAGTATAACTTCATTTTAGCTTCAATAGGACACGATTTAACTTGGCTGCCATAAGATAACATAGGGGAGAAAACTCAAATTATATCAGAAACTAGACACGAGAAGTGTTTACATTTTTCAGGGTATGCGTATGGCATGATTATAAAATATAATTACACACAAATTTATGAAGATCTGAGACTATGCCTAGAGTGATTGCGCCACCTTAAGATGCTGCAAGCGCGAGCGATTTTGCTGCTTTTTGTAGACACTTTTTGCGATACGATTGGAGACGAAATGGGTTGACCAAATTATTTGAAATTTTGATCATGATTAGATAAAAGACAAACTAAGGGTTATCCCTTGATACATTTTTAATTTTTTGTTCGTTAATTAGTAATAATTAGTGGATTTTGGTGAAAAATTAGCTATTTTCTTGTCTCCTTGGGCGCCGTATAAAATTAAATTTCAAAAATGTGCCAAGGGATAACCCTAAGTTTGTCTTTTATCTAATCATGATTAAAATTTGAGATCAATCGGTTAACGGGTTTTGTCTCCAATCGTATCGCAAATTTCTGAGTTTTGTGCGGTTTTGTGGAATAACCGGCGCCTAATTAACGATGCAATAAGCAAAAATAAAAAGTTCTACTAATATCCAATCAGACTGATCATGTGAACATCCTGTAAAAGTGACAATCACTTGTGAAACAATTTCTCTCTCTCAATTTTCTAAAACGGCTGAGCTAGTATCACCTTAAGCTATAGCGTCACCACGGTATGCCACTTTTTCAGTATGTTTGTTTGTGTGTGTTTTTTTTGTCTACCAATAGATCTGAAATTTTGCACATATTCTACTAATGTAATCTTAGCGGTCTACAAATCGTTTTTGAACTGGAGCCTGTGTTTGGTTTAAAATGAAATTGACTGTAACTCACACCATTTGACGTATCAAATCGAAATTTTGCACACTTTGCCATCATTTTCAGGGTTATAAATATCATGACATTTGTTGACAGTGAATTGGGATTAGATAATTTTATTTTTATCTAGATAAGATAATAGATAAATTTCCAAGAATAATCTAGATAATAGATGAAGATAAAAAATCATTTTCTAGATAATTGTAATAGATAATAATAATTTTTTTACCAAATCAGTACTAGTCACCTGTTCCCTAATTATTTTCGAATCCAAAATTCGAAAGTCGAGTTTTTAAAAAATAGGGCCGTCAAAACAAGCCAACTAATGCGACTAAGCGGACTACGGAGATGATTTTCCATTTTTATCATCTGACATTAGAGGTTCGTGCTTGTTCATACACGCAAATGCATTTTGAATTTTATATTTTTTATCTAGATAATTGCCAATAGATAACAATATTTTTATATAGATAAAGATAAAGTTAACAAATTATTTAATTATCTAGATAAGATAATAGATGAAAAAATTACTATCTAGATAATTATCTAGATCATTATCTAGATAATTGTATCTACAAGTCACAACACAGTTTGTTGATCAGTTAAAATTAAATTAATTTTTCCTGTGATTTTTTACATTAATACTAAAACCGAATGACCGACCAACTTAAAATTTTGTATCATCATTGGGACCATCATGTTTGGTATTTTTGTTAATTTTCAGACTAATCTATCGTTATCCTTAAAGTAATTGTCAATTTAAGGTCATTATATTCTATAATCTTGAAATATTTGCAAATGTATGCCATGCATTTTAATTTTTTATCACTGCTATCTTGATACTCCCGTTCCAAAGCCTGTAGAGCAGATACTTGCAAACGCATATAAAATTGCAATCCGTAGGAAGGCTCGCTCATCAACGCGTTACACATAGAGCGTTTTCATATATCTTCTTCGCCCTTATATCGATTATCTTTGTTTCAGTTGATGCTGAATGTTGTCAGACCAATGATGCAGGTAAGGATTTGAGACGTAATTGATTCCATATAGTTGAATAGAAGTTGTTCACTGACATTTTCTCAATGTTAATTTGTTATTGGATGCAAGATGGCAGGACATTGTTGTTGTTGTTTTCAAAAGTCTTGTATTGATCTTTTTTCTCAATTTAATTTTAAAAAAAATGTTGTGTTTGGAGTAAAAATAATAGTGTGTATAATTAAATGTTTCCGGTTCCATTAACTTAATGAGTTTTTCACAGGAGGCAACTTTTGTCACAGAGCTCAACTTTTATTTCATTTAGAGCAGGTTCTAATTTCTATCATGAAGAGTGGAACAGAAGTTTTACATGAAATTGCACCGTGTAAATTGGGCTTGACATTGCATACTAAAGTCATCCGCAGTCGATCTGTGGATTGGAAAATGGTCATTTTACTTTCCCGTCCCCTACTTTACCTGCGTGCGCACCATGCCCCATTGTTCATGCTGAGCCTTCTCTTGGGTTGAGCTCGCTAAGGGGTTCGTAAAATACCTGTTTTTTCAAGAAAATCCCAATCCACAGATCGACTGCGGGTCACTTTAAATCACTTTATTGAGCGGGGGGTCAAATCCGTCATTTCCGGTGCAGAAACAAACTAAACAATTTCGTATTTGGAAATTCGATTTTACCAGGGCTCACAGAAATAAACATTTCCTATTAGGGGAAGGAGAGTTAAGGCGCACACAATATTCTTGGCCGGGCGCCATTTTCAATTCCACATGAGCATACATGCTCGCCGGCATAGCCGAAGTCTTCCTCGTTTCTTATCCACTTACCTACACACTACTAGTGTGCAAAAAGTCATGTATCACGACGGGGTCTACACGTGACGTATTGTTTCAGAGGTCTGTGGCGACTGCACTCGGGGGACGCCATGTTGCGGCTACAAACGCTGCAACGTGTTCTGCTGCAACTGCGACAGACACGGGGCGTACGTCTGTCGGGTTGGAAACTGCCCCAGGAACAAGGGTCGTCGCAGCATCGTCGACTCCATGTTGAATGGCAATGAAAGCGGAGCACGCAGAATCGTGCGCGCCGCTGACCTCGACCAAGATGGCCGACTCAACTTCGAGGAAGCTCACGCCTATTTGACAGGATCCAATCCGACTCGCAGTAAACGTGAATTGTATGATGAGTTGGATGCGCTTGATGTTAACATGGATCAGTATCTCACTGCTGAGGAGATCGATCCCATGTTTTAATCACAGTTACTGATTACAGCCTTCTTAGAGCCTCAGCCTTGCTGTGCATTCATGTCCTTATTATTTAAATTAAGATCGAAAACAATTACATATTAATTTTGTGTCAGTGTATAAAGTTAATTAATTATTACGTTAATTTCCAAATGAACAAAACAGATACATTTTTCTTTGAGGATAGGTACTACATTTGTTTTGGATGCAATTTTAGTTGACGACTTTGTCAACTAAATTATTGGTCAATTATTCATTCATTCATTCAGTTTAATTCTACAAATTGCACCATTGGGCAGGTGGTAGAGCCTTACAAACTAACAATGATAGGTACTAATAATGGATTAAATATATAACAACAACAAAATATAACAAACTATTATCTAGTTAAGAGTGTGAAAAGGTAAAAAAGCAATATAAAAATTATTCTAATAAACACTTCATTAAAACTACATTACTTGGAAATTCCCTAATATTTAAACCATTCCACACTCTTATGCCTCTATTCACAAACGAATATTTTCCTACATCAGTTCTTGCCCTTCTCTCTTCCAACACGCATTCCCCTTCTCTTCTTCCAACAAACCGGGGCCTTTCAAGCTTTACATTTATAATATCATTCCAGGCATGGTGGTCTTCTTTTTGTTGGTAGGTATTTGATTTAAGTTGTACCTTTCTGAATGATAAATGTAAGGAACTCTCATGTATGTTTCGTATTGTTCTGACTTTCTATTAAACTGTTGACGAACTGCGATGCTTGTATTATTGTTGAACATATTACAAAGCAATATAACAATTTAGATGAGTTATTTAGTATCAACTGATGTGATTTGATAAGACTGGACAAGATAATTAGTTTTTAACACAGGAAATATTGTGGAAGATCAACGGACGATCATTAATTAATTAATCAATGAAATTATTTATTGTATTTAATTTATCTATTTATTTAATCAATGTATTTTATTAATTCACTATAATTACCACAAATAAATTATTTTCTTATAGCCATCATATCAAGAACATTATTTATACTCTGTATATGGTAGAAAGAGATGTGCGTTGTGAAAAATATTCGACCGAACCGGAACTCGAACCCGGGACCACTCACTTGCCGGGCGAGAGGTCTACCAACTGAGCTACCCGGTCGGACGGAACTTAGACACAACGCACTGATGAGGGTTAGAGATCTCCGAGGAGAATGGAATGAAGGTAGAGAGTGCTTCTACGAACTGTCATACCACCGGTGACGATGCTGTCACCCTGTCTCTTTGCACTTGCGTGCGCAACCCTCTTTTACTCGACTTAACGAGTTGCTTTTTAGCTAGAAC
Source organism: Leuctra nigra (assembly GCA_934045905.1). Taxonomy (NCBI): domain Eukaryota; kingdom Metazoa; phylum Arthropoda; class Insecta; order Plecoptera; family Leuctridae; genus Leuctra; species Leuctra nigra. The sequence goes on along the minus strand of OW203771.1, from coordinate 12,005,625 downwards.
GAAGAGAATTTAGGTTTCTGTGGAAAGCTTTCATGGAGTCAGGATGGTAGGAAGGGTTGTGCGATAAGAAAAAAATCTCCATTCTCCTCGGAGATCTCTAACCCTTATCAGTGCGCTGTGTCTAATGTCCGTCCGTCCGACCGTCCGGGTAGCTCAGTTGGTAGAGCACTCGCCTGGTAAGTGAGAGGTCCGGGTTCGAGCCTCGGTTCAGTCGGATATTTTATTCTATAATGTTGAAATATTTGCAAATGTATGCCAATACTTTCAATTATTATTATATCAGTGCTATCTTGATGCATCTGTCCCAAGGCCAGTAGAGCAGAGACTTGCAAACGCGTATCAAATCTCATGCAATACGAAGGCTCGCTTATCAACGCGTTACACAGAGCGTTTTCCAAGTTAAAAGTTTACTTAGATTTTATGCATGTGATGAAATATGTATCTATAATTTATTCAATGCATTTGCAACGAAATTATCACAATGGCGTCATTTGTATCGTTGTGCAATCAATAAAAGACAAAATAAAATAAATAAATAAAATTTGACGCATTAGATTTCATAGATTTCCAAGGTCTATTATAGCACAGCAACTTTCATACGAATATGATTTCGCATGCAATACGAAGGCTCGCTTATATTATTATTTATTGTAGTTAATCTGCCAGCAGGAGGCCAGTGTAGGGCGCAACAAGAGCGCCCTCTTTAGCTCGCTTATAAATAGGGTATAGAATGTTAAGGAAATATCCTATTTAGATTTTTTGTTCAGACGCGTCTAAAAATGATTTATAAATATGTTTCACGTGTTTCCGATTTCAAAAATATGTGTTTCATTTTGCCTGATTTTTTTTTTTATGAATTCAGACCATTTCTTGATATTTTAAGGTCATTTTGTCCTTTATATTTTAATTATTAAGGAAAATAATATGAAATGCTTGTTGCACGTTACAACAATTTCATGATTTTTTTTCTCGACCACAATTCATAAAAATTTCCATCTACCATGGCTTTCATGGATATCAACACTTGATACTTTGACACATTCATACAAAATTTAAGTTAATTTTAATATATAACTCCAAGTCCAACTCCTAAACCGATAAATCGAATAATATGTTGACGACCTACATACTATAACATTTCATTGGTCCTTTTTCGGGATTGTGGTCCTTTTTTAATAGTTTCAAGGTACTATGCCTGCCTTTTTGGACGGTTTATATAGGTCCTAAACATCCTAGCCCAAATAATAAACGAACGTTTCTTTTTTATTATTGTTACTATTACCTATAGTATTATTATTATTCGCCATATTGCCTAGTGGCAGAACAGTGCCATTTAAATTATTGATTTCCACACCATTTCACGTGCAATCTATTTTCCTGCCAACGCCTTATATGTAGTTGCAGAAACAAAAGCGTTCTTAACTCATTGCTGTGACCTGATTGATATTATTGTCTTGAGCTTCGCCTAGGATGTGTATTTCCTATTTCAACACTTCACTTTACGTAATGTGATTTCACAACTTGATCAACACTGTACTGATCTCAATTTATGATTAAAACATTAAATGCAGTGGAATATCTACCTGACTTTGATCGGCATTACCCAGTACTTACCTTTCTATTATAAGTAATGTATAGGTGGGGGCCCCTTATCAGTGAGGCATTTTATTGTGTATAAATAGGAAAGTAATTCTGGTTCAGGTGCATATATTTACATTAACTAATCACATTGGGTAAGATACAAACTCTAATCTGATTTCATTATTGTAAGTGTTGTGGACTATATTGATTAAACCGAAGATTAATAATAACTTGTGATATAAAAAGCAGAACGTACCATTTTAAAAACAAAAGTTTTGGGTTATATAGTTATTATATTGTTGTTATTTTTCCATATTATTTATTCCATATTATTCCACATTTTATAACTTGTGGGATAAAAAGCAAAACATGCAATTTCAAAAACAAAATTTGTGTTATATAGTTATTATATTGTTGTTATTTTTCCATATTATTTATTCCATATTATTCTATATTTTATAACTTTTGGTATAAAAAGCAAAACATACTATTTCAAAAACAAAATGTTGAGTTATATAGTTAATATCTTGTTGTTACATTTCCAAGTTATTTTAAATACAACATAGCTACTTCCTATACTGCGAGATAAAAATATATCGTTTCAAAAATATGATATTGGAAATACGTTTTTTTCCTGAGAGATTGCTTGGTTTTGCATATAACTCCATCAAATATTTTTCTACGATTGCCATGCTGAGAAATAAAATGTACTATGTATGTTCAAAACTGAACCGATTGGAACGAAACTTGGCTTGTACTTGGACGATTAATCGAATCATCCAGTTAGCATCAAGCCCATATACCTACCATATGCTTGGAAACCTAATAAGAAAAGCGTCATTTTTCAAGGAACAAGATATCAGTTCAATTTAATGAGTTAAAACTTTAATAAGTTTTAAACTCAATAAACTAACAACTAACAATACTAACAATAAATAACTAACAATAAACTAACAAAGTATCTTGAAAACTACTGTGTAAAAATGCCAGTCAACTTTCCCAACTAAAAATTGTCAATGCAATCTAAAAATCACTGAAAAGTAGAGATATCAAGAATTCGAAGAATTCGTCAATTTGACGATATTATTTAAAAATTAATGTTAAAATTAAAAAGACATGCCACTCATTACTTTCGAAATATTTGACATGGAGACTTGACTGTACATTTACAAGAAATGAAATTGTGGTAATAATTTTTAGGAAGAATGTTTCAAATGGGATCAAAATATACATAATCAAACAAAGACAAAGTACTACAGGAGTACATAAAGTCGATTTCAATAATTATTGATGGTCATGAGTCACTGTGTAAGAAAATACTTACTTAATTATAGGTAATTTTGTTTTGACTTCAGTCAAATGGCAATTGATAGAGTTTGAGTAGTCCAAAAGTGTGCAATATAAAATTAAGAAAATTGACTTCCGCCATTGTGCCTCTCAAGTACAGATCTTATTGTAGAAAATGTAAAATTTATGAAAGTACAGAAGAATATAATTGTAAATTTTAATTTACAATAGATGCCAACAATTAGATGATTATGAAACAAAATTGAAACAATTTTTTTTTTTTGATATTAGGTTATCCAATAGCTATTTACGATATGAAATGGTATAGTATAATTGCTAAGTTTCATATTGATTTTAAATGAGTGGATATATTACAAAAAATTAAAGTATACGATATAGTAATAATAAAGCATCCTCCTACAATACTCAACAATAATACAATACACAACAACTACAATACATGTAGTGATCTACGATGGCACTAAGACACGTTGTGTTTATGTTTGTTCCAGCTACAAGCAGTGATCTACTATGGCACTAAGACACGTTGTGGTTATGGTTTTTCCAGCTTGGCAGTGATCTACGATGGCTCTAAGACACGTTGTGTTTATGTTTGTTCCAGCTACAAGCAGTGATCTACGATGGCACTAAGACACGTTGTGTTTATGTTTGTTCCAGCTACAAGCAGTGATCTACTATGGCACTAAGACACGTTGTGGTTATGTTTTTTCCAGCTTGGCAGTGATCTACGATGGCACTAAGACACGTTGTGTTTATGTTTGTTCCAGCTACAAGCAGTGATCTACGATGGCACTAAGACACGTTGTGTTTAAGTTTGTTCCAGCTACAAGCAGTGATCTACGATGGCTCTAAGACACGTTGTGTTTATGTTTGTTCCAGCTACAAGTAGTGATCTACGATGGCTCTAAGACACGTTGTGTTTAGGTTTGTTCCAGCTACAAGCAGTGATCTACGATGGCACTAAGACACGTTGTGTTTATGTTTGTTCCAGCTACAAGCAGTGATCTACGATGGCACTAAGACACGTTGTGTTTATGTTTGTTCCAGCTACAAGCAGTGATCTACGATGGCACTAAGACACGTTGTGTTTATGTTTGTTCCAGCTTGGCAGTGATCTACTATAACTCTAAGACACGTTGTGTTTATGTTTGTTCCAGCTACAAGCAGTGATCTACGATGGCACTAAGACACGTTGTGTTTATGTTTGTTCCAGCTACAAGCAGTGATCTACGATGGCACTAAGACACGTTGTGTTTATGTTTGTTCCAGCTACAAGCAGTGATCTACTATGGCACTAAGACACGTTGTGGTTATGCTGGTTCTGGTGTTCGTCGCTTTTGAGTATCAGCCGGGTAAGTTAAATTTTTTTTTTTTATTGAGTACTCAATTTTCAAAAATTTCTAAAGTGGAAAAATATTTGGAAACATTTGAGATGGAAATCAAAAATTTCTTACAATTCCAGTTCGATATTTACATACATACTTACCTATATTTTATGAGAATTGTGCCCGTTCTGGATCATAAAATGCATCTTATTTTTAACAAGAATTATGACGTGACTATTATTTGTAAATGTGTACATAATTGTGTTTTGAATTAGATTATACTATTAAATTATATGTGTTTAAAAAGCAATTAAATGAAATGACATTTTTAATTATCATTTACTTCAAGAATGTAATTAGCTTTTTCCCTGAACTTTGACTACATAATGCCTTTATTAAATATTCAGAATGTGTCGATAATACTCGCAGAAATTTTCGATTCGGATTTAAAAAAAATCTTACAAATTCATGATAATGCATTAGCTCTGAGATAACATTTGTGACATTTAATCGCATGTTGCATGTTGCATATACTGCTGTGAAGTAAGTTATTTTAATTCAAATATTGAAAACTACAAAAAACCTTGAAAAGGCTTGACATTTTTCTTAATGGCTTTACCGATTAGTGTTTCAAAAAAAGTTATAAAAAATTATATAAAACTTTAGGGCCACTATAGACTCATATCTACTCTTTATCTATAACCTGTGAAAATTTGAAGACTATCTGTAAAATCGTTAAGAAAAAATTAGGGGCCGCCTTTATGTGCTTCGTAAAACATGAATTTCATCAGTTTGTCTCTCTGATTTCAGTGGACGGCGCATGTTGTCGATACTTGCGTAGTGAGTATTCTCTTATCTATAATCAGTCTGTAAAACAAACGATTAATATCCCTATATTTCTCTTCCAATAACATTAAGGTATAACATATTTGATTTTATACATTAAGTTTCCTTGTACATTATCCTTGCACTTTATATCCTTGTACAAAAGATTAGGCTCCATTGGGTTATATAATCCATCTTTGGTAGACCAAAAGTCCAATGAATACCAAGAAGTTCAACCAGTACTGTCGGGTCAACATCACTAAAGTGGCTAAATTGAGTGCTGAGAAACAAAATATATGTACGATCAAAAAAATAAAAGAATTCAAGAACTTTAGGAAACAATGAACAAATTTGAAAAATAAATAATTGTATTCCCAACAAGTGTTTTGAAACAATCAGTTTTACATCTCCAACATTTAAATCAGTACCTCAGAGGTAGCAGGGCGGAAAGAATTTTTCTCGATTTTGCATTGCACACTAGGCAATAGAAATTACAACAAATACAGTTATATTTGAAGTAATCGCTTACACAATGTCAAGAACACAAAATTATTTCATGAAGACGGAATTACCTACTGGTTTCCCAGCTCATCTAAAAATCTTAAATTGGATTCGGTCCATCAATACGTCTGATATACAGAAATTATTCATGCATCATGAATTTATCAATATAGGATATTAACTTTGGCTCCAAAAAATATTATAAGTGTAGGTAACTCACAAAATTATTAATAAATAAAATTATTAAACAAAGTACCATAAGAATCCCATATAGTGCAGTCCATAAACCGTGATTAAGGGGTCAATAGTGCAAATAGTCATAGAAACATGAAAATGTGTGTACTTACTAATTCGACCATGACAAATCCAAAAATGTATGGCCCCAAGCTGAATTCCTGCAACTTTCGGAGTAATTAATTAATTCATTCACATTTTGTAGTAAAATTTCAAATTAACACGCTGTTTTCAAGTCATTAAATACAGAATATAAGTACCTTGAATCAATCAAAGCCTTCTAGATGTTCATTCTTTATGAATGAATGTATACCCAACGGCTGGTGTGTTGGATACCTCGGTTCTCGTTAGATCACCGAGGTTAAGCAACATTGAGCGCGGTCAGAGGTTGGATGGGTGACCATTCAACTCTGCCTTGCCAGGTTGCTGCCGTTGGGTCAGAGAGACTGGGTCCTGATTCTATAACTCCATTGCGACCGCTTAGCAATTATTTCAATGTTAATCCTTATGGAAGAAATTGCTAAGCGGTCGCAATGAAGTTATAGAATCCCACCTCTGGGGTGTTTGGGGGTTAGTGTGACGACCTCCCTCCACCTGTTATCAGTCTCTCGACGGCGCGGGTTGTGGAGGCCCGTGCTGTGAATGTCACACCGTCCTTCGGAAGGGACGTTAAGCCGTTGGTCCCCTTGTTATCTTTCGTCAGGAGTAGGCTACATGCCGGTACCGGGTTTCCTCTCCTCCCTTCTCTATTACATTCTCACTAGTGGAGCCTCGGCTCCGTTGAGAATATAGGCTTAATAATAACTAGGAAAACGCTCTGTGTAACGCGTTGAATGAGCGAGCACGACACGTGCGCAAACATTAACCGAATATGCGTTCGTTAACACACAGAAAACATTATTTTAAGTCAAACTGAAAGCAAACTACGATCCACTGAATCAATATAAAACAATGTGTCATTGTATGACCACCATTAATGTGTAATCCGAGATATACCTAACCTTCAAGGAAATGTCAGGCTAGACAGAAGCTCAGAAACGGAATAAATCCAACGTTTCCAAGAAGAAAATAATTTGAAATAATCAATCCCCTGGACAAAAACTGTAGATACCTAATATCTATGCTTTAAAAGCGATTCAATTTTACTAATACCTTCACAAAGTACACCAAATTGCCAAAATTATCAACGAAAAGAAGCACAATGCAGGAGAGATTTGGAATGACGTGTGAACGCTAGAAGAGAACAAACGCCACTCAATGATATTATTGAAATGTGAGCTTATGTTTCTTATCCCTCCTGGATGCAAAATCAGCCAAGAAGAAACACGGGAGGCACGGCCATCAGAACTACGAATTGACGAAAAGACAATCAAGGTCCTTAAAAACTCGAAATGATTTGTTGGAAACTATGATCCAAATTGAATTATTCAAATTTGATCAACTCAATACACATAAAAATATCTGCTTTTCACTAAAAAAAGTGTACATACCATCAAAACACTCTTGTACCTAAAGCAAATCAGATTCAGTTGCATTGGAAAGACATTCATTTTCAATGTTTCATTTCTGACAGCTATTAAAAATGTCAATAAGTGCATACTTTCTTGACAGATTCGGCTGAAAATTGGTAAAATAAGTGACATTGTTGGTCTTACTGACCATGCTAAATATGAGTTTGATCACATTTCTCGAAGACCATTTTCATTTTTTAGGCTATCAGGAGATACTTATTTTAACAATGAACCAATGGATGGATTTCAAAAAAAAATTGGGTCTGCAAACAGAGAAGGTTGTCTTTACATGTGTGCAAAATTTCAGGTCGATCGGTGAAACGGTGCGACTTCTATTGCTTCCTTTAGCATACAAAAACAAAAACAAAAAAAAAAAAAAAAAAAAAAAAAAAAAAACAGAGGTCCGTGCTAAAAGAGCCAAATGGAGTCGCTCGCTTCGCTCGCTCAATAATAATTTGGAGATTGATTGTAATTTCTTAATTATTAAATTTAAGTCTGAATTAATCAAATTTTAATTAAAGGAACGACGGTTTATATTTAAAATAGTAATTCTATAAAATATTCAATTTTAAAATTTCAAAAAAAAAACGCCATATTATTGTGATATTTAACATTTAATTGTTTAATTTAATTACTTGATTATGCCGAAAGTTGAGGGAATTCAGCTTGGGGCCACACATTTTTGGATTTGTCATGGTCGAATTAGTAAGTACACTGATTTTCATGTTTCTATCACTATTTGCACTATTGTTCGGTTTATGGACTGTACTAATAGCCCAAAGCTCGCTTTAGCAAAGCTCGCTAAACAATATTGAAATGTCTGCTCATTCGTAACCCAACAATTAAATCCGGTGTGTTTCACCTCTAGTCGGCGGCGAGAAGAAATGTGGTGACTGCACTTTCGGAACCCCATGTTGTGCAACTGCTAGCTGCAACATCTTCTGTTGCAACTGTGGCGGCAGATGTCGCTCTGGGAGCTGCTTCAGAAGACGTCGCAGCCTCGACTCCATGTTGTTTGGAGATGAAGACGACAGCGCACGCAGAATCGTGCGCGAAGCTGACCAAGACCAAGATGGCCGACTCAACTTCGAGGAAGCTCACGCCATTTTGGCTGGATCTCATCCGAATCGCAGTAAACGTGAATTGTATGATGAGTTGGATGCGCTTGATGTTAACATGGATCAGTATCTTACTGCTGAGGAGATTGATCCCATGTTTTAATCACTTCGAGATGTTTGTCAGAAACATGGGTCTTGAAGAGAAGTTGATACTTAGTCTAAATTAGGTACTTCTATACAACTTATTGCTACCTCAGTAAAAAATTTCTTTCAAACAAATACATATGCCCCACCATATAATATTCTTTCATTTTTTAAAATATGTTTGGTAGTGAGTAATCAAATGGGATTCTGTTTCTGAAATGGCCGTATTTTCTGTCGGACATAGATTTTCAAACTGAATGACAATGTTCATGTTTGGTTGGGAGTAATACCGTACCAATTCAGACCAATTCAGAAAGACCAATTCAAAGACCAATTCAGAAAATATCTGGGTGGCTCTGGTTTCTAATAAATTCTCATGCATGGATTTCCAGATATCTATTGGTGTTTTACAACAATGGGTTACAACACGAATACTCATCTGGAAAATCAAAATGCATGTGAAATTCAATAGAATCCAGAGCCATCAAGATAATTTCTGAATTGGTCTATTCGAACGACGATACCTACGAATAAAAAAAACATTGGAAAATAACTATTAATATCATATCATGTGATTATTTTATTGTAATGAATATGCTTTGTATAATTCATTTTCTTAATTGAATTAACACAGAATTTACTTTAATACGTATTAATTATGAAGCAATTTAAATCTGTTCCTCAGAGACGGGATGACGGAAGACCATTTTCCTGATTTTGTGGTGCACTCATTTTCAGTGATGTAATCAACCTCTAATTTGTCGTTTCACTGATGTCAACAAATAGATAATATTGAAGTATTCTCTTATACAATAAATGACCATGTCACTGGATAAAGGTAGATTTACTATTTAAGCTCATCCCGAAGAATTATTGAAATGGACTTCCGCCCATCTACCTCTGAGGTAGAGATACTTATAATTAAAAATTTCATACTTGAAGTAGGTAATACACAAGTATTTAATAAAATAATCAACTTCTCTTTTCGCTCCATGTATTCTTTCAAATACTGATGAAATCTTTATTGACGACTTGGCTATACTTGTGGTAATTTCTTATGGAAACTAGAAAAACCTAGTTATAAAGTTTATATTTCGTTGCTTTTTAGTGACGCAATAATTAAATTTGGCTTATTTTGAACTGCTGTGTTAACAATAACATTATATTGATTCTGCTATTAAACTATGATATAACTGTATTATTTGTCTATTTAATATTATACCTTGTCGACACATCCTGAAATTGCAATCAAGTTTAGAACAATCAGAAACAAACATTTGGACTATTTTTATGCATTGTCAAAATAAATTATATATTGTATTATAATCAAATTTTTTTTTTCTTTTTTTTTTTTTTTTTTTTTTTTTTTAGAAGCTTGATTATGGTGTTAATTTTTTTTCAATCAAATCTGATAAACTAGGTCGACCGAAAAAAGTCAATAATATTTTCTTCATATTTCGTATATTTTCTTACCCTTATTAACCTGGAGCAGTAACATGGAATCTTGGGGAGATTAGGATATAAACCAAATACAAGCTGCGGAAATGAAATGTTTACGGAGTGTGAAAGGAGTGGGACGAAGATCGATAGGATAAGATGTACAAACATTAGGAAAGATGTAGGTGTAGAACGATTGGGATTTAAGTTGGGGAGGGAGAGATTGAAGTGGTTTGGTAACGTGAAAAGAATGGATATTGGAAGGATGGCCAGACGAGAGCTTGAAGTAATGAATGTTGTAAGAAAGAGAAGTGTTGGAAGACCCAGAGCACTATGGAAGAGTTTGATTGAAGAAGATGTGAGTGCACGAGGGGAAGAATGGAAGATGGTTGAAGAGGAATGTGGTGGGAAGATAGCAACATCTGGAATGGTTTGATTATGAAGATGGAGGTTGAAGAGAGTGAGAAGAGGAAGAAGAGTTAGATAATGAAATTTTATCCGGCCCGGCTGCGAGAATTTTTCTGGCAAAGACTTCGTATATGGGAGAAAAAATTATTTTTATAAAATTCAATTTTTTACATTTTTGAATTGAAATATATGGTTTATCCAACTAGATTATGTTATAAAATGTCATTCACGATAATTCTGAAAAGAAATTGGGGTCGTGAAAACTCTCTAGATTAAAAATATTTAGTTTTTTGAATTCGAAATAGGGCATATTTACTGTTAATATATCCTTCATTTAACTGATGTAATAACTGTCAGAACACAGTGTGTATACTACACTTCGAAATCAGCGTTCTATTTTTATAAATAAGTAATTTATTAGAGTTTTTGTCACAGTTAATTTACGTTCAATTTACGAAGTCTTTGCCAGAAAAATTACCGCGGCCCGGCTAGTGGCTACCCGGTTAAGAAAATATATAATAGCCCTAGATTAATTGGTTTGATAATGTAATGTCTACCACCTGACCCAAAATATTTGGAAACATGTTTTGCTTAAGGTGGCTCATCCAAAAGGGCATTGTCTCAGATTTTCATAATGTTTTGTCTATACTTATTGATAATCATGCCATACACAATCCTTGAAAAAATTAAGCACTTCTCGTGTCTAGTTTCTGAGATAAATTGAGTTTTGTTCCCCATATTATCTTATGGCAGACAGGTAAAATCGTGTCACATTTAGGCCAATAATGAAGATCTAATTTTTATGTTGTCCCAACTTTGAACAAAAAACTTTTTTCTGATAGATAGTTGGACATTCTATTAGGAAAAGAGTTGAAAACAATACCAACGTGTGCTATTTTAAAAGTTATAAACCAAAAACCAAATGATTTCCCTATACCTCCTGTGTTAAAGTTTAGTTCAATCTCGAAAAGCAATAAATTGAAACCTCGCTCTAAGATAGGAGTTGCAAGTTAAATTAAATTGTATGATTCTTTTATACTTAAATATAGTTGAAATGTTGGAAAAAGTGATTCATTATGGAAATTTCAAAAAATAATTTTTTTGGAATGTTCGATCGGTTGAGCCACGTTAAATAAAAAACAAATCGAATGAGGGAGTTGGTAACATATTTTATCAATTGAGATAAGTCATTTTTGGGCACCACAAAAAATCCGGGACGCTTTCAAATGTGTAAAATGCACGTTACTTTTGACAAAAAATATACAAAACAGTTTATCTGAATGACAAGAAACTTGGAGAGAATATTGTCAGATATAATTTATGGGCTGACGTGGCAATTTTTCTAATTTTGTAATGCAATTTTAACAACAAAATAATATTACGTAACGGATTTTACAGTAAAATATTATTGATTTTTAGAAGTTACAGTCAAAGTAGGAAAGAAGATATTGAAATTTGGGCTTCGTCATGACATCGGCCCATTACTTGTGAACAAAACGAGCCCTCGTGGAAGTCTGTAGCAACATCTTTGTCTGGAGTCTGAAATATGGGACTTTAAACGTGACAAAAATTAATATGATTATTTTCAAAAATAAAGAAGTCAATATTTTGTGGCACAATAATACAATGTTGAAAAAATACGTTTAGTTGTAGAATCTCTTACTTAATGAGAAAATTGTCCTCCTTCTCTTTGAGCGCAGTAGTTTGGACAATATCTAGTTATATATTTAGTCACGTGGTATCGCTTGAATTGCGTTAAACATGGAATATAATTGGTGAGTATACATAGTACGTATTAAGTAATGTGGAATAGGTTTGTAAAGACAGGTTTCTGTATCAAGTATTAAAGAAAAATGCGTTTATATCTTGGTTTAAAATTGTGATGATAGTTAAATAGTGACATGATACATTTGGCAAGATAATACCTCATTATAGCTATATTTGTTGACATCAGTCATCGCAATAATTAATAGAGTTTGATAACATTATTCCAGAAAGTTTGCAAAGTTCACAAAGTCGAGAAAATGGACTTCCGGCCATCTACCTCTGAGGCACAGAAATACAAGATTCATCCGTTGCTATTGAAAAGTACCACAAGCCTATTGTTGAAGAACAGTGCGATGTGTTAAACATCACCTAAGTATCTTTATCCACACCTTTTCACATGCAATCTAATTTCATGCCAACGCCTTCTATGTGGTTGCAGAAACAAAGCATTCTTTACTCATTGCTTGAGCTTCGCCTAGGATGTGGGTTTCCTATTTTAAAAGTTCTGAAAAAGTCACGTAGACTCTGCCGAAATATAACAGGATTTCATGGAAAGAAAGATCAATAAAAATAATTTAATTTGAATTCTAGTGGTTGTATTTTGCCGTTGATACCATTTTGATACATTCCAATTAAATAACATAGGTACTCTCTTTATTAACGTACCGATCATATTTTATGAAGTAGCACTATATTGTCAAAGACTACTAAAACATGACTTTGATCGTTCTTTCCCAGTCAATTATTGGGTTATTTAGGTGGGGGCCCCTTATCTCTGAGGTAGGGTCTTGTAGTATTTATAAGAAGGTATCTCAGAACAGGTGTTAGTTTGGGACATCAACTAAATATCTTGGGTGAGAACATTAATCATACATTAAACTATTTCTGTGCTATATGGTATAATTGTAAGCTGGGGATTATAGGGGTTTTCAGAAGCCAATGAAGCTACCCGAAACTAATGAGTAACAAAAGGGTTAGAAGATTTGGAATTGCAAAATCATTGATTTCTATAGCGTCTCTTGGTTATTCATTGCAGACACTTAAAAATAAAAACGTAATTTATACTATTCCTAAGCTTTTACGCTATAGGGTTTTAAAATCAACACCTTATCTCACTGAAAGAAGTGCCAAATACATCAAAGTGGGGTAAATTATCAATTCCCCCGGGAGAAAAGGTTTGTGAATCTCGGCCCTGCACGGCGATCGTGTAACTTTGCTGGACAAACGATCGTCTACTCGTTTGAGAGATTAGCATTGACTCGACTTTGAAGTCGATCGACTATGACGTGACAATGATATTCTCCCATAAGAGTAGTCGATCGTTTGTCGACTTCCCCGTGCGGAAGTGACATAGACCTTAACGACATCGGCCCATTTCATGGATCATCAAGATTTTGATTACAATTTCATTGAAACTGTCTGATAACAATTATTGTATGGTGTGGTATGCTTCAGTATTAAATTAATAACAAAATTTTTTTGTATTCTTGCAGACCAACTAGGTACGATGGCTTTAAAACACGTTGTGTTTATCCTGGTTCTGGTGATGGTCGCTTGGGAGTATCAGCCCGGTAAGTTACTCTTCATTCTTTAATAATTATTAAATTTTCAAAATTTTAATCTGTAAATATTTAATAAATATTTTTTTAACATTGTTTAACCTTTAGGATAAATTTTCTCTTATTTTTAGTTTGATTCTTATTTATTTCGTTTAAAAAATAATGTGCCTAAATATTTGTATGTTTATCATCACCATAAGAATTGATATGTCTGGTGGGAAAAATATTTTAAACGAAAACTGTATAGGTATGAATTTTAGTAATTTTACAATCTAAATTACCTCTTATAAATTTTTTACCCCAATTATGAGGCACTCATATTTGAATTTTATTTGTACTATGACCAATGATTAGGTATACAATAGCTTGAAATAATAGATTTTACTCATTGAGAGTGGGCTGCACTGCACTCCAAGGTAAACATAGGAGATGATATTTCCTAAAATTTTTCAATACTTGACCAATTCAAATTATAAAAAATAATTACTTTGCTAATGTTTAAGTTGACCTTGCAACATATACGCAACGTTGAAACACAATATTTGTGTCTGATCTCTGCTCAAGGTTGAAAAAAAAATGATTTCATAGTTTCACAAAAAATAAAACATTAGTAATGTTATTATTTTTGGAATTTTCATTATTTGAATTTGTCAGAAATTATAACGATGTTTAAGAAATATAATCTCCATAATTCAGCCGATTGCAGCCGACTCTTAAATTGAAGGTATGTGCTGTGTTAAGCAAGCAATAATATGTCAAAGGGAATAAACAATTAATTGCCAGAAATAGAAATTATCATTAACCTACTTCAAGAAAGTAATGAATATTTTCCTGAACTTGGCATATAATGACACTTGGGAATTGTTCAGATACGATTATCCAATAATAATTTTGTCTTCTGATTTCAGTGGATGCCTCGTGTTGCAAATACAAGCGCAGTAAGTGTTTTTTTTTATCTCTTACTGGCCGTCTAATTAACAACTATATTTCTCCTCACTTAATTTTCCAATTACCTACAAAATTCACTGTTCACAGTTTGCAGGAACTTATTTTGTTTTAGTGTAGAGCTTTATTTTCTATGTTAGCATGCATGATTGACACGATGACATGTCAGATTTAAGTTAAAAGCTAAGAGGCAAACGGAAGCGAGCGAGAATCGCACGGTTCGTCATAGCGTTTTTTTGAAATTTTGTCTTCCCACTTAAAAATTTTGAAAATCAGATATTAACGACCCATAACAGCCTAATAGACTAAATAATGCTGCACACTGGAGTTCATTATGACCTCTGGTACGACCTCAAAGTGTTCGTAAAATATCGTATTTAACACTTTGAGGTCGTACTAGAGGTCATAATGAACTATAGTGTGCGGCATTATTTAGTCTATTAGACTGTTATGTGTCGTTACTATCTGATTTTTTAAAATTATTAAGTGGGAAGACAAAATTTCAAAAAAAAACTCTGACGAACCGTGCGATTTCCGGAATTAAAAAAAATATATATAAAAACGAAGGAAATAGGCTCCCGAGGAGGCTTACACCTACAGTTAAAGTTGTCAGTTTTTCTCCGAAGATGTCATTCATGACATTTATCACAACTATACTTCTACCCACACATTTGTTTGGGCATAGGGTTCGAAATGGTTCTGTCATTGTAAAATCAAATTGTATAGATTCCAAGCATGGATCACGAGACTTTTTTAATTTAAATGGAGACAATTGTTTAAATTCTGTTCTCATGTGTTCACAACTGAATCCAGTGCATTCTGTCCCTAGTAAGCGGCAACCAAATGTGTGCCGACTGCACTTTCGGATCCCCCTGCTGCGGTAACGGCAAGTGCAACGTGTTCTGTTGCAACTGCGACCGTGGATGTCGAGAAGGACGCTGTCACAGAGGCGTGCGCAGCCTCGACGACATGTTGTTTGGAGAAGAAGACGACAGCGCACGCCGACTCGTGCGCGCCGCTGACCTCGACCAAGATGGCCGACTCAACTTCGAGGAAGCTCACGCATATTTGACAGGATCCAATCCGACTCGCAGTAAACGTGAACTGTATGATGAGTTGGATGCGCTTGATGTTAACATGGATCAGTATCTCACTGCTGAGGAGATTGATCCCATGTTTTAATCAATTCGAAATTATATTTGTCAGAAATGTTGGTCATAAAAAGAAGTTGATCTAGTCTAAATATGGTACTTACTATACACTTTATTGCTACCTCAGTGAAAAATTTCTTTTAAACAAAATCGTTTTAATTAATATACCCTATTGTGCCTATTTATATAAAATGCCTAAAATGTTCATATTTTTAGTATTGATGTGATAAATAGGATTCAGTTTCTAAACAGGGTCGTATTTCATGTCGGACACAAAATTTAAATCTTAATGTCAATATTAATGTTTGGTTTCGAAATAAGAGAATAATTTTATATTTAATGATTCTATCAACAACACAATTAAGAAATTGTCGTAATAGAATTATACATATCATTAAGTTTTTATTTATAGTTTTTATGACTATGCATTGTTTTAATTGTCTTAAACCTTAATTAATTGGATTATATGTGTACCTAAGAGGTAGAAAGGTGAATCTGAATGCTCATTTGATTGATTTTGAGTTGCACACAATATCATTGAAGTAATCAAGCTCTATCATTTGACATTTGACCGTTGTCATCAAATACACTTGGATTGAAGTTTTCTCTTATACACAATAACACATGTCACCATTACAAATATGATTGGATGAAGGCAGAATTACTGGTTTATGAGCTCATCTCAAGAATCATTGAAATTAACTTTTGCTCTTATACCTACCTCTTAGGTACAGATATTTATATAGGAGGAATTTCATAAGTAGATATATTTATTTTAAAAAATCAACTTCTCATTTTGCTCCACATATTCATTCAAATAATGATAAAATCATAATTGACAATTTTACGCAATGTTTGGGGTTCTTTCTTATGGAAACTGGAATAGTTATAATGATAATATTTGTTGCTTATTAGTTTATTAGTTACTCGCAATAAATGAATTATGCACAAACTGCTTGTAATTGATTTAATTGATTTTCTACCGAAACGCGCAACGTCTTTAAAATAAATTTTGATCACAAAGTTACATATTATTTATATATTCAAAATAAATTTGAAATACATGTTTTTTTATTGAAACTGAGAATATCCATCTATACAATCTGGTACATAACACAAATCAGATACAAGTTGTAGTGGAACTCCCATTCATTTCGATACCATCACAATAGGTAACTCTATTTTTGATGTAATGGAGTAGGATAGGACGTCTAGGATATGATATGGACAAACAAAAATTGTTAATGTAGGATAAATAGTTTTCAAACAATTATTTGATATATAGAAATATTGATGGAAATCTCCGAAATTTGAAATGTTTTAACCTTGTTTTAAAACAGTCTAATTGGCATTGACGTCATGCGGCATGTTACCATGCAACAAGTATTCACCATGGCAACACATTGTTGTGGTTTTAGAAATGTCATCCCCATGCAGTCATTCGTCACTCATAGTTTTTTCACGCCAAAATGTCACATTAAATTTCAATTTGATTCTATCTGAATGAATATGTAAAAATTTTCTGGTAAAGTATATTTTTTATTATTTTAGTGATGATATTTACAAATTAACATAAAAAAATAATGAAACTTCAAGGGTTCACTGCCAAACATCAAGAATATTACATATAAAGTTGAACGAACATTGAATATCTTGTCACCAGATTGGGATACAATTGCAAACTTACATCATAATGAAGGAATTGTTATAAAAATTGTCTCAATGTGATCTCTACCCTTAACGATCCCAACGGGTTACATAGCATTGCCCATAGTTTATAGTTTAGCATTGCCCGGTATAGGTTGACCCATGCTAGCGCGGGTTCAACTTAGCATGTCCCCGACCATATATAGAGTGTCGCTCTAGTGGGGCGACCGCTCCACTAGAGCGACATATTGCTATTTGGAACAATGCTCGTGATTTTTAGTTTCCTCATTGAAACACAATATGCGCATTGTTTAATTATGTGCTGTAACTTTAGGTCGGAACTAACTTTAGGTTAACAGGTACAGGTCGGAACAGGTTGGCTGAGTGGTAGTTCTCTGAACTTGTATTTCGGAGGCCAGGGTTCGATAGCTTCCTGACTAGGGTTTTTTCGTGGTTTTCCCTCAGTCGACAGGCAAATGCTGGGACGGTACCCTACTAATAGGCCACGACCGCCTCATTCCCACCTTCCATCCTTACCTACTCTTCATCCATCATCTCCCCAATCATCTTCATAATCATTCACCCGTCGCCATTAGCCTCGCTGCAGAACAGTGCGACGTTAAGCACAAAAAATTAAAGTTTTTTTTGCGTCCTTTGCTAATTTTGATAAGTTTGATTTAGAATGGAAAAAAGTCTGCTCTCAAAGGAAAACATTCGAGATAATATTTCCTAAATATTTTCATATCTTTTGAACGATTTAATTTATGATGACAAATAATGAGCATATTTGTTGTTCTATTTTATAAATAGAAATATTATCTTATAAAATACACTGACGTGTGCCCTGCAAGCTCGAGGAAAATCTTAGACATTTTATCTTTTTTTGTCAGATTTTTCATGATTTTGGGACACATTGTCTTTAATTATTAGACGGTGTTTATATTGCTAAAATCGACTACAAAATTAGACACCATAATTTTTATTCTGTTATTTCATTATTTGAATGTCTCAAAAGTTAAAGCGATATTTTGGATTTATTATCTCCATTGTTTACCTTTAAGTACAGCCGACTTTTAATTATTTATTTAAAAAAAAATTATATTGAACAATATAATTTGTGATGCAAATTAGTAGAACTTTTTTCATCAATACTTATATTTATCATGAACTACCTACACTTGAACGTCAAATATTGTTAGGTTTATGGTTGCTCTTTTCTACAACTAGGGAAATGGAACGGATTTCTATAGACGTATAGACAAAATATGAAGAATCAGTCTGAAAGTAAGGTCAAGGAAGTAAAAACCGATCCTTGGAAATGAAACCGGGAAATGGATCAACTCACACTGATAAGTTCAAGCTAGGTCTACATAGACCGTTTTTGCGTTTTGCGTTTCCGTTTTTTTCTTATGACTAATCACAAATCCAGAAGGCAGAAACCGCTCACGGCAGACCGGTGATCGGTAGAAAAAAAGGAAAACTCATAACGCATAAACGGTCTATGTGGAGCCGGCTTCATTCTCATGATTTATTTAATTTTGAAACAGTTGGTATTCTTTATTATTATCCATATTGTGATAATTACAATATTGTGATCGCTGCGTCTCAATATATTTCAGAGAGAGTTCCTACGAGAATCTGTTTGCGAATTTTGTGCTTTTTGTAGGCAATGCCCAGGTCACACCGTTCAAGCAATCGATCTGAAACTTGGCACGCACACTAATGCCATAAGAGTAGCGAAAACAAGTAATTCTCTCTCCATCCAATCATATTTGTAAAATGTATAATAAGTAATAATATCAGCAATTTTGTAGAAGATTCTTCAATATAACTACATTTGTTAAAATCAGTCAAATTACAGTTAATAGAACTTGATAAGATCATTTCAAAAGTGTGCAACGCAAAATCGAGACAATTGACTTCCGGCCATCTACTTCTGAGGGTCAGAAATACAGCATTATGAAAAACTCCACACTTTAAAGTGGAAGTGAAATGCAAGTACAGTTGATTCATCAGAAATCCAGCAGTTTATCCGGAAATGTTCATCTGGCCCAGCATTAATAGGGACATATATCCGTTGAAGTTTATTCGAACAAATAAGCGATACATGATGGAGCCACTTCTGGAAGGAAACTTTTTAGATTCACTTTTTTATTTTGATGTTCGTGTTTCCACAGGGCAGTGAAAAAGAAGAAACAAATGCAATTTTGATTTAGTTTCAAGTTTACTTTTTCAGCCATAACAAACAACTAAAGCAAATTTTATATCATTTAAATAAACCCTTTTTATCCTCCATTATCCCCCTTATGGATAGTACCAAAGAATCCACCAGAGGTCAGTCGTGTTGCTTTTTTTCTCGAATAGGCTTGTGTCCGTACCACAAGCCTATAGTTGCAGAACAGTGCAACCAACACTAAAATATGTATTTCCGCATGAAATTTCAACATATATATTTTAGTTTTCCACAAGGAAGGCTTATACAATGTCTATGCCACAAGTAATCTATTTTCCTGCCAACACCCTCTATGTGGTTGCAGAAACAAAGCATTCAAAAGTCAACATTGGAACCTGATTTAATTTTCTTGTATACGTACTTTGACTAGGATGTGGGTTTCCTATGTCAAAACTTCTCAAAAGTCACGTATACTCTCTGCCGAAATATGACAATATTTCATGGTGATTTTTTTTGTAGTATATATAGGAAGGTTTAAAATCAGTACTACAGGTGTTTGTTTTGGACATCAACTGAACATATTGAGTAAGAAAAATACTCATACTAAACTTAATTAATTTTGGGCTAGAGAATACTTGAAGAAAAATATTATTTTTCCTTTCAGGAGACACACAAGACATGTCACTTCACCCGGAACTATTTTGAAATAAATTGGGTTGTTAGTTTTGGAATTACCTATATATGGTAATAGCTCGGTTTGGATGAAGTTTACGATCAAATTCCTAAAAAAAATCTAAAAAAATCGCATATTAAAATATGAAACACTTTTTTTCCTACACTGCACAATGTTTGAAATACGAGAAAAAGAAGACATAATTTTAGTAACAATATTTGACAAAATGAGATTAATAATTATAAAGTAGCGAAATTATCCAAAACGGGGACCCGGGCCCGGTTACGGATAACGTATAGGTATTTAAGTTCTATGAGAAAGAGATTTTAATTTTTTTCTGATGCAGCACATACATTATCATGTAAAATGATCGAAACAGATGTTGAATTATCAGAGGGTTGCATGATATTTTGTTGGGAGTCGTTATTTGAGTTGAGAGCATTGTTGAGAGAATGGCAGATTTTCCATGCACCAGACGAAATCTAGATTCAACAATTTCTGGCAAGTCATATTACCCTCTTGATTTCACCTTCAAACAGTTACGTTTGATGTTTGTTAACAACGCCTGTTTAAGAAAATTTGACACATTTTAACACTAAATTGATGGGAGTTTTACAAACCTACTCATCCAATACCGGGCACGGTATCCAAAACCGGGCTTTTACCATACATTCATGGATTTATCGTGGGAGGATTTCTTTGTGTTTCATTGAACAATACTTAAAAATAAATACGAAATTTACTATTCTAAACACTTCATTGACACTGATACCTTTGAAGTGACTTAGCTGGTTTAAGATTTTGAGGGGCCAATTTTATACCGGGTGGCACAAAAAGAAAACGCACAATGGGCGGGCCATTGCTGTGACGAAACTACTATACACAAATCGGACATGCAATGTCACAAAATAGGCACAACATGCTGAGGTCTGATGTGTGAAAGTTTCAAAAATATGGGAAAAATTTGTAGGAAAAATGTTACAGTTGTTAGAATTTGGTTGTTGCAAAATCGATTATACGGAGTTCAAATGGCTCGCGTTCGGAAAATTTCAATTGGTCAGGACGCTGTTTCTTCCAAACTATAATGACGATATCAAGCTCATAATATACAATTTAATTTAAAATATATTGCTATTAATTGTGTAAAAGTTTCAATACCTCATTTTGAACAATTAAACGAAAATTATTGTATCTTGAATTTGAGCTTAAAATCAGATAATCCGGGTGATATAATTTCACTATTTGAAATTATAGTGTGTAATAAAACTTGTGAAATTATCTCCCGTTTATTCTGTTTTGAAGCTTAACTTCAAGATACTACACTTTAAAATAAAATAATAATATTATTATTAAAATAATAAAATTATTTTAATAATAATACACTTCCAATAAAATTATTGAATTATTTAAACAATTAAAAGCAATATATTTTGAATAATATTTGAAATTTTCAGCTTCAAATCGTTAGTAGTTTTGAAGAAATAGCGTCCCGGCCAATGGCCATTTTCTGAACGCTCGCGATTTGATGCTCAGTATAATCAATTTTCCGACAACCAAATTCTATTGCTGTTTAATTTTTCACACAAAAGTTATGTTTTTGAAACTTTCACACATCAAGCCTTAGTATGTTGTATATATTATGTAAAATGTTCAGCCTAATTCGTATAGTAGTTTCGTCACAGCGATGGCTCGCCCATTGTGTGTTTTTTTCTGGGTTGCCCGGTATCATTTATGAGTCTTGAGTTACAATTGCATTGAAACTTGATTGAACTTATCTTCAACATATACGTAGGTATATACAATATCAACACTCTTCCACGAAGTCCCTAATGGTACATATATTCGAATATATTCATATATTCTGTAGATATATTCGAAATATAAAGACATCTGATCAATCAAAAAGAAAAAGTAATCCAATTCAATTAACTTTATCTTTATTGAATTCATTTACATCAAAAGGCGACATTCAGATTATTTAATAAATATTCACAATTTATGTATAAATAAATATTCACATTTTCTGTGCAACCATAGATAATATACCAAAAGCAATATGAAATCATATTGAGGCAAACGGAAGCGAACGGGAATCGCACGGTGCGTCAGAGCGTTTTTTTTTAATTTTGTCAATTCCCACTAAATAATTTAAAAAAATCAGATAGTAACGACCCATAACAGCCTTAAAGACTAAATAACGCAGCAAACTGCAGTACTTTATGACCTCTGGTACGACCTCAAAGTGACGATTATTTTACTAAAAATATCGTATTTAACACTTTGAGGTCATACCAGAGGTCATAATGAACTCCAGTGTGCGGCATTATTTAGTCTATTGGGCTGGTTATGGGTCGTTACTATCTGATTTTTTAAAATTATTTAGTGGGAAGACAAAATTTCAAAAAAACGCTCTGACGAACCGTTCGATTCACGTTCGCTTCCGTTTGCCTCCATTAGATAAATTAAGAGGATTTTTAAATTTGGAGTATTAAATTACTCCAGTTTGACTCTCTGTTTGTCTTCATGTTTGTTCCCGTTACTTGCAGTGAATTACAATGGCCCTGAGACACGTTGTGTTTATGTTTGTTGTGGTGCTTGTCGCTTGGGAGTATCAGCCGGGTAAGTCTTATTTTATCACTAATTAGTAGGTATCACATTTTCAAAAATTGTATTCGTAAATATTCAGTTATTTTTCGTGTTTTAGGAATAAATCACATTCTTAGTTGATTGATTTATGCTTATTTTGTTACCAAAACAATGTGACGTATGATTTTTTTATCATCACCCTTTAAGAAGTAAAATATCTGATAGGATCAAATATTTTAAACTAAAACTGAATAGGATATTTATCTACTGCTACGATCTAAAATACCGTTTAAATCCGTGTAATATTTAAAGTGAATTATAATGCACCCAATTTATCTGTATTTTATTAGTCAATTTACTCACTAGGAAAACGCTCAGTGTAACGCTCAGCGTTGATGAGCGAGCAACGATACGTGTAAAACTTCCAACTATAAACGATGAAACAAGAACCACTCAATCAAATATGACTCCTAACATAATTTCTGATTTTCTTTGGGACTTTAAAATTTCCATACACTCTGGAATATGGTAGAGCCCGGGGGCCTTATTCTAGAACTTTTAAATTCCCAATTCCACTAGAATTCAATTCCATACAATGTTAATCCTTATGGCCGTGACTAAATTCCACCAGAATGGAATTGGAAAATCGTTCTAGAATAGACCTCCGGTAGTGGTTATCAATACAATATCAATATTTATCTTCAAATTGTTGTTATTGTGTTAAGGTAAAAGCCCACCCCATAAAAAAACACTCCGTGTAAAAATACCAGCCAAGTCTCTTACTCTAAAAAAACAGAAGAAATCTAAAAATTCAGCACTGAAAAGTAGTGATATCAAAAAAATTGCCAAGTCAAAACTTTTCAAAAAATACTTGGCGCATCGAGCATATAAATAGTATAGAAGTAGGCCGTTAATCAAATAAACTCATCTATACATAATATATCTATAATGCACTAAAAAACGATGCGCCAAGTATTTTTTGAAAAGTTTTGACTTGGCAATTTTTTTGATATCACTACTTTTCAGTGCTGATTTTTTAGATTTCTTCTGTTTTTTTAGAGTAAGAGACTTGGCTGGTATTTTTACACGGAGTGTTTTTTTATGGGGTTATCACTCCTTTTTTCAGTTCATTCTTACAACTTCTAACATATATTGTGGCACTAACGACTATAATTCCTTTAAAAAATATGCCTGTGTGACTTGGTTGCTAAGAAGTTGTGCTTGTTACTGTGTATGCTATAAATAATATGCTATGAAGTATAGCGAAAGTTTCGTTCCAATCGGTCCAGCCGTTCTCGAGTTATGACATCACTTCCGGTTTACAAAATGGCGGATGACATCACTGCCACCTAAAATTTGTATCTATAAAATGTTATGAAACATAATAAGCCTTCTGAAAATGTAGATATTGTTATGAGAGATGATTTTAGTCAGATTTGGCATCTTTATGACGTCATTTCCGGTTTCGGTAATAGTGCATGTCTATTTCTACTATTGATATTTTATATAGATTACCGTCCGAATCGTTTGGCGCTAATTTCGTCCCAATCGGTTCATCCGTTTATGAGATATGACGGCACTTCCGGTTCAAAATGGCGGCTACCGGTTGGTTTTATAAAAAGGCACCTCAGACGCCAAAAGTGCACATGTGGTAAAAATTTCAGATCGATCGGTTTTGCCGTTTAGGCTGTGGCGGTGATTGCGGTGTTTCCTGACCCTCTGAATCATCATCATCATCATCATCCTCTTACATAATGTACACTTTTCACGCATGCGCATGTCGCGGGTGTCCGGGTGTCCGGGTGTCCAGGTGTCCGACAATGGAAATGAATCAAACTGTCATTCCAAAACGTCAAAATGTCAGCACGAATCTTTATATCCACTTTCAAGGAAGTTATGACAATAATTCGTTCAAATAATATACGAAATCACATTCTACATACCTGATTGATGAATTAACTCCGTTTCACTAACGTTTGACAGTATTTTGAGAGAAATTACATGAGAAGCAAGAGTGTAGCCAACTTGCCAAGACGTGTAGCCCATGGAAGAACAGACAAGTTTCGAAACTTTCAAATTTGCGCAGTATAGGCCGTGATTTTTTTTAGATTGAACGAAAATTGGAATTAACTCTTGGGACCTTGACTTAGTAGAACCACGGGTAAAGCAATATAATGTAAATAGATGATATTTTTGGGGTTGCAAAGGGTGAGGGGTTAGGGGGGGGGGGGGGCGTAAGTGAAATTTTAAGCCCGAGTATACATACCTAACGTCGCAACTTCTCATTAGTATATTGAAAGTTACGTTTTGGGAATCAAAATTGTACTAAAGCGATCGATCGTTGATGTTTCAATTTCAATTTCAATTATCTTTATTTGCATCTTTCAGTACAAAAAGGCGACATTCAGCAATGTGGGAATCGACTGAGAAGCTCAGCGGCTCCCTGCTGATCTGCCATGTAACCTGATGTGAATTCCTGATGTTGATGTGAATTGTGCAGAGATGCAGACTTTTATTTCATCAGGAGGCAAGTAAGATCACGTGACAGATTTCAGTCAATGAGAGAGCTGCTCTGGTTTTATCTAAATTTGATAGAGTATTCCATGTTTTCTTAGAAACGTTTTTAACATCTTTTTACCCAATTTTTAATTTTTCACTTCTTATGTACTCATTGGGTCGTTATTTTTTTAAGTTGCGTATTTGTTTCAGTATAATTCACTCATTTATGATTTCAGATTTGTAACTTGGATTCGTTTAGAAATTTTAATCTGTAGTAGATTTGTAATTTCCATGAAGGTACCTATTTGTTTTAGTAGTGTATAACGTCGCACTGTTCTGCAGCTAACCTATTATGATGATGGGAGATGATGGTGAATAGTAGGTAAAGATGGAAGCAGGGAAGGAGGCGGTCGTAGCCTATTAGCTGGGTATACCTTCCCAGCATTTGCCTGTCGACTGAGGTAATACCACGAACAAAACCGTCAGGAAGGACGCTTTTTAACATTTCCCAAACTTTGGTACGTAGTTGATGATAAATTAATCATAAATTCGAATCACACAACTTAGATGATGGTGAATAGTAGGTAAAGATGGAAGCAGGGAAGGAGGCGGTCGTGGCCTATTAGTTGGGTATACCTTCCCAGCATTTGCCTGTCGACTGAGGTAATACCACGAACAAAACCGTCAGGAAGGACGCTTTTTAACAATTCCCAAACTTTGGTACGTAGTTGATGATAAATTAATCATAAATTCGAATCACACAACTTAGATGATGGTGAATAGTAGGTAAAGATGGAAGCAGGGAAGGAGGCGGTCGTAGCCTATTAGTTGGGTATACCTTCCCAGCATTTGCCTGTCGACTGAGGTAATACCACGAACAAAACCGTCAGGAAGGACGCTTTTTAACAATTCCCAAACTTTGGTAGTTGGTGATAAATTAATCATAAATGCGAATCACACAACTTACAATTTGTAAGCGGGTCCCTCTAGTCATCATCTAAAGATCAAAGTGGTGTAATTTCACTGTTTTCATGGCCCCCCAGCTCGCAAACGGCATAACGTATAGTTCCAAAATTAGGTACAAGTGGTGTTGTGGGCCATAGCTCGAAATTAAGATATTTCGCAACAATGTGAGATTTCCCAATTTTGAGATCCAGTAGGCCGAAAATGCTATGTTGTAGCTTACAGTAAAAGTGTTTGGTCTGCTTCTCAGTTTATAAGGATTTTACGGTATGTTGAGTGAGTGTGAGTGTATAGTACGACTTGGCTGGGTGGAGCGACCGCTCCACTAGATTATTCAATGTTATGACAAGTAATCACCAGCAAAATATATATATATAGGGTAATTGTTTTACACGCGTTTGAATAAAAACAGTGATATTACCCACAAAAAAGCACGAGGGCCCAGTAGTGGTTATGTCGTTTTTTAAGTACTAGGAAAACGCTCGGTGTAACGCGTTGATGAGCGAGCACCGACACGCACGACATCGCCAATCATAGCACGATCCATTCAATCAAAGATAACTAACTATACATTATTTATTACCAATTTTCCCTGCAACTTTTCATAAACACTCTGGATCAATTAAATAACATATTATTGTACTGATATTTTTCCATCAATCTCTTTGGACAGATATTCAAACACTTAAAACAGCAATAAGTCTGTAAATTCTTGACCGATTGGGCTGGAAATGTGTAAAATATGATGTTATCTAGTCAAAACGTTGTTTTCATAACTGTGAAACACAATCCATATCGTAAAATAAATTATTTTAGATAAGGTATACCTATACCTATGTATATGAAATACCTACATTACATTTTGACTACATTATGTATTGCAATATGATCAACTAAGAAAAGAACCTGTCTTACTTGATATTGATCCCATTCGTCTGCCGGACTTCGTAGCAGCAACAACAACAACTACGCCGAGCTCCCGCAGCGACAAATCCAGTTCCGATCGCATGCTTTTGCAAGCTTTCGCAGTGAGTAAAATTTCATCAACCTACACACAGATCTAATATCTGCGTGATTATAACACAACACCTATCCAAGTCTAGCCCGGGAGGGCTAGGTCTAGAGATGTTAACACCTTCATCAGAGAGCTCGAAAATGATGCTCGACGATACTGAACCACCAATCGCAAAACGCAAACCAACACCCAGCCTACAGACTCTGAACTCTGCTATAGCACATTCATCTAATATCCCAGACATAACAGGCAGCAAGCGCCTTAAACAAGACAACACATCAATACCAACGTCCAACCGTTTCACACCTTTACATGACCTCAGCTCAGACGACGATGACGAAAGCGTGGGCTCGAAAACACAGAGAATGCCGACACAAACACCGAAGGTCAAGCGACCTCCCC
Source organism: Leuctra nigra (assembly GCA_934045905.1). Taxonomy (NCBI): domain Eukaryota; kingdom Metazoa; phylum Arthropoda; class Insecta; order Plecoptera; family Leuctridae; genus Leuctra; species Leuctra nigra. The sequence continues at coordinate 11,977,913 of OW203771.1, read as the reverse complement.
CCATTGTTATATATCATTTATTCAACAATCTAGTGGCCGAATTTGCCGAACTTCGCAACAAGTTGAGCGATGAATTTGAAATTAAATATAAAGGCGATCGAATTGTTTTACTTACTAATAATACCGAAGATTACAGTATTGTCATAAACTCCTGCAACGCAAATAAACTAAAATATCACACATACACTCAGAAAGATCAGCGAGAAGTAAGAATGGTGGCCAAAAACCTGCCACTTACTCTCTCAGAAGCGGATATCCTAGAGGATCTCAAGCATCAAAACATCCCTGTCACGAAAGTGATGCAACTGATCAGAAAGTCGCCGGGACAGGCAGGCCACCCGCCCGCTAAAATCCCACTCCCGATGTTTGTGATTACTTGCCCTCCAAAAACCAAGATGAGCGACTTCTACAAAATTAAGTCGATCTGTCGCTGTATAATTAACTGGCAACCTTATCGGACTGTTGGTGTCACACAATGTCATAATTGCCAGTCTTTCAGGCATACAGCCAAAAACTGCCATAGAGACCCGAAGTGCGTCAAATGTAAGGAAAATCATTCAACCAAAGTATGCGTGAAGGAAGCCTCGGCTCCACCCACTTGCACGAATTGCGGAGGACCGCATCCTGCTAACTATAGACAGTGTCCGGTGTACATCAAGCAGGCCAGTCTCTTCAGCCAGCGCTCACAGCACAGCCAAAACAACAACAACATTCAAAAAGACAACAACAACTCCCGTAACTCATACCAGTATAGAGCTAATAACTTCCCGAGCATCAATAATATCCCCCCTACTCCCACTCCCCCACCACCCACCTGGCCACATACCAAGCGAAGAATTCAGCCACAACAAAACGTTTCAGATGACTCCATAAGCATTGCAGGAATAATCTCCCTGATTAAATCTCTCTTCGGAGGCCTCGACCTTCCCCAGATCAAACACACAATAATATCAACAATCAAAGAAGCGTCGCAAGCAACTGATACTTTCTCGAAGTTAGCTATTCTAGCAGAAGGAATTTTCTCCATATTTCCCTGATGGCTACCCAACTATCCAAGATTAATTTAATGTACTGGAACAGTAATTCAGCACGAGGAAAAATTCTTGAAATTGGTAATCAAGCTCAAAGTAACCCAACAGATATCATAGGATTGTCAGAAACACATCTAACACCAAGAACAAAACTCAAACTAGCTGGCTTTAAAATCTACAGAAAAGACCGCACTAACAAGGGTGGTGGGGTAGCTCTCGCCATCAAAAACAACATTCCTCACCATGAGCAATTCATCCCTGCTCTCGAGAAGATTGAAGCTGTCGCGTGTTGCATTGACTCTCAATCTTTGAATGTAACAGTAGTGTCTGTCTACAATCCCCCGCAAGGAAAAATCAGCACCAAGGACATAGATATTCTACTGAAACTCAACAATCAAGTAATAATTATGGGGGATTTGAACTCCAAACATATCAGCTGGAATTGCCAAACGAACAATAGGAATGGTATTCTTCTACTCGAGCACGCCATCAAAAGGAAGTTTAAAATCCACTCGCCTCCAGAACCCACTTACTTCCCTTCAAGAGCCAACGCACTCCCAAGTGTACTGGACCTCGCCCTCATCAAAAACATCGACCACATCTCTAATCTAACCACCTCCCCATGTCTACCCTCAGATCACAACCCAGTCTTGTTCACTCTGGACAAATCAATCACACCACTGCCTCCCAGACTCTCTCATGACTACAAAACAGCGAACTGGAAACTATTTCGCTCCGAACTGGACAGAAACACAATTACCAATCCAAGGATCACAACTTCGGAAGACATAGACGCACATGTAGATAAGTTCATATCCACTGTAAATGATGCACTAAATGTAGCTGCGCCCCCAAGGCCGATATCACTTCATCAACGAACTCTCCCTTCTAACATTAAAGAAAAAATTAGAAGCCGAAACAAGCTCTTACGAGAATGGCAAGCCTCCAGACTTCCACACCAGAAAACGACCATGAACAATCTAACAACATCAATACGCAGAGAGATTGCAAAGTGGAGAAACGACAACTGGAATGACTACCTCAGCAAGCTAAAACCTAGAGATACGTGCACTCTGTGGAACGCAACCAAAATCTTCAAAAAAGGCACTCAAGCCATACCTCCCCTCATCACTCAAACAGGGCAAGCAGTAAGTGATCTTCAAAAAGCTAATGCACTAGCAGCTAACTTTCAATCCATTCATACCCAAAACAATGCGATGAGCACTAATCGTCACGAACGACTGGTTAAGCAATCCATCAGGAAATTCTTCTCCACTCCCCCAAGCAAAGAGGATTGCGATCTGACCACACCAAAAGAAATTCAAAAGATTATACTCCAAAGGAAAAATAAAAAGGCTCCAGGAGAAGACGGAATAACTAACTTCGTCCTCAAGCAACTTTCAAAAAAGGCCATCATCTATCTTACAGTAATAATAAACCACGTGTTACTTCTCTCCCACTTTCCTCCACGCTGGAAAACAGCTAAGATACTAGCATTTCACAAACCAGGTAAAAAAGCGCAAGAAGTCCAAAGCTACAGACCTATAAGCCTTCTCAGCTCAGTTAGCAAAGTAGTTGAAAAAGCCATCCTGGTCCGAATCAACAAACACATTCAAGAGAACAAAATCATAATCGACGAGCAATTTGGATTTAGAGCGAAACACTCGACTACCCAGCAACTGGTCCGCCTCACTGAGTTCATCACTGACAAATTCAACGGAAAGCAGCACACCGGCATGATCCTATTAGATATAGAAAAGGCGTTCGATACTGTTTGGCACGAGGGTTTACTCCACAAACTAATAGGGTTAAATTTCCCAAAATACCTATGCCACATTCTCCTCTCGTACCTGGAAAAGCGCAACTTCTTTGTCGCCATCAATCAAACAAAATCCACCATTCAAACCATTGAAGCAGGAGTTCCCCAAGGTTCCCTAATTGGTCCAACTCTTTTCTCACTATTCATAAATGATCTCCCAAAAAGCGCGCACACCCACCTGTCACTCTACGCGGACGATACAGCGATATTTTCTTCCTCGTTTAGACCGGATACTATCAGAAGAAGACTGCAGAAAGCTTATTCAAAAATTGAGAAGTTTTTCAACAAATGGAAGATTAGAGTTAACAACGTAAAGACGACAGCAATATTTTTCACGAAGAGGAGACCGTCTTCAACGCCCAAGATAAATATCAATAACACAGAAATAGAATGGTCACCTAGCGTAAAGTACCTTGGTGTCCATCTAGATTCCAAGCTAACATTTACTACACACATTAATCATAAAATTCATCAAGCCTACGCAGCAATGGCTAGCATCTACCCAATGTTTAATAAAAGAAGCAGACTCAGCTACAACAACAAAGCACTCATCTATAAAATGATAATTAGACCAATCATATGCTACGCTGCACCGGCCTGGAGCAGCACGTCAACAACTAACCTGAGGAAACTACAAGTAGTACAGAACAAATGCCTTAGAATAGCAGGGAATTTTCTAAGAAGCACGAGAATTACTAAATTGCATTCATTCTTCAAAATGCCTACAATCCATGACTTTATCTTCAACCTAACAGGCAACTTTTATATTAATATCGACAAATGCCATAACCCTTTAATTGTTAACTTAGGTAAATATTCTCTGACAGCACCAAGCAAACACAAACGACCATTATACATGTTCATGAAAAAATGAAACCGGTCACAGAGTTAAATTAATCTAAATTTGTTCCATTATATGTTAATAATTTCAAAGGTTTTTTACAGCACTAATTTTTCCTGTAACCTTACCGTATTCATGTACTTGCTTACAATCAAATTTATAATTATGTCAACCTGTTTTTCACATTATGTTTAGAAAGTAGAGGAGCGCTGCTTCAAGTATTTCTATTGTTTATCATAACTTTTATTGTATTATTGTTATTGTATATATTTTGGTGAATAAAAACTCTTTTAAAAAAATAAAAAAAAAAAAACTTGATATTGAGAATAGCCATCTATAAACTTTGCTTTGCTACATAGAGCAACCCAGAATGCAGTGGAATTTCTGTTTTGAAATGTCATTTCTGACAGTTATTAAAACTGTCAATAAGTGCATCTATGTTCTTGACTGGTAGGGCTGAAAATTTGTAAAATAAGAGACAATGTTGGTCTGAACGACCATGCAAAATATGAGTTTGATTGATCAGATTAATCGAAGACCATTTGATAGGTCAAATGGTGGTGTGGCTATAGGCCGTTTTAAATTAAGTATACAAATGAAAAATATTGGTGCCAATCCTTGCTAAGTTTTAAGTTGCCAATCCTTGCTAAGTTTTAAGTTGATCGATTAAACCTTTATGATTGAACGGTTCCTTGTTAATTTTCAAAAATCACAGGATCTCGTTCAAAAAATATACCTGGGACCACCCATATGATATGATATGTAGTGTGTGTACACAATATCAGATCAATCTGTTGAACGGTCATTATTAGTTTCATATCGTTTAAAACTTTCTGCTCTAACTACCTTGTCTTGTAGATTCGAAGTCGCCGTGAATTTGACAGCCAACACGCAAAAAGTCCCTAAAATGACAAAAACTTTTGAAAATAACGACAGATTAGAGTGAAAATTGGCAAAAATACCTTAAATGTTGGTACCAATGACCATGCGAAGTTTTTAGTTAGTCGGTCAATCGGTTCCAGTTTAAATTTCAAAAATCACAGGAAAATGGTTTCAAATTTGAACCAATTGGAGGATTTGGCTGAATTTTTTTTTGATTGGGTACAATGTTGGTTGCAATGACTTTGCTAAATTTCAAATTGATCGAACTAACCAATCGAAAGATAATTTTTATAAAATTTGAACCAATCACAGGATATCGTTCAGAAAAGATCCCAGGGATCGCATAGAATACGTTAGTATGTGTACAAAATTTCAGATCGATTGGTTGTGCGGTTTGACCTGGGCAGTGCAGGCAAAAAAAAAAAAAAAAAAACACACAGAGAAAGTGCCATAAGAGTACCGTGGTGACGCTCGCTACGCTCGCTCAACAATACTTTGCAATTTACTTTTTTTTTAAATCTTTGATATGCTACCAACATATTGTGATAGTTTTGTAACATTCCCATAATATTTGACTCGCTTGTGATTTTTCTACCAAACTACTAATTTGTGTACGGACACCAATATTTTCAGAAGATGATTATTCTGAAATATCTCAGACCGCCATGAACATTTGGTTTTACACTTACTCAACCTTGGGCTGCTTTCACGCAATGAGGATAAAATGTGACTTATGGATGTTAATATTAACAAAATTTATGAATAATTCTGAAATCTGCCAATAGATAGTTTAGCAAATAATGACGTATAAGCAGGATTAACCACTACTGGGCACGTTACCCTCTAATGGGCTCTTTCCGTGTGGCGTTCGCGATTTTCGTACTTTTCAAAGGTCTTCTTCGAATATCAAATTCAAAATCATAAAATGTCAATAAGTCTGTAATTACTTGACTTATTCGGCTGAAAATGTGTAAAATTTTAGATATTGTTGTTCTTGATCACAAAAAATTTGAACTTTCGGAACATTTTGACTTTCGACCAATCAGAAGATAATATTTAAACTTAGAGGATTTGGTTGAAACTATGTAAGATTTAAGACAATGTAGGTCGCAATGACTTAGTAAAATTTCAAAATATCGGACCAACCAATCGGATTTTTTTTTTATTTGAAACAATCAACGGATTTCAAAAAAAGGTCTGCAAATACTCGAAGTGGGGGTTGCATGTATGCACAATTTCAACTTGATCGAGGAAATGGTGTGACCTGCATATCGCCAACAATGGAAAAAACAGAGGTCCGTGCCAAAAGAGTAAAAAAAGAAGTCGCTCACTTTGTCCACTCAAATTATCAAGCTTCACTGGAAGGTTAAAATTGAATGAAATATGGTTTTTACTGATTCCCTCAGTTAGGTGAATGTTTGAAAATTGAAGTTTATTTTTACAAAACAATATTATAGCTTTTGACTAATTCAATTTATGAATGCAACATAAACACCACATTTTATACACAATATTTGTGCCTGATTTCTACTCAAAGCTGACAACATTGATACATTTTAACTTTATATGTCGAGTTTGGGCCAATGTTTTTAGCGAGTTACTTTATTGTTTAGGTAGATAAAAAATTAGCAACCTTAATAATGATTCGAATTTTTCGAAATGTCCTAATGGTAAAAAATTATGACGATATTTTCATAATTTTAAAATTTCTTCAATGTTTACCTTCGAGTGCAGCCGACTATTAAATTGTAAGTTTTTGATAATCAGTAAAATGTAAGCATTTGTGTATGGAAAACTATAAATTGCAAATATATTAACATTTAAAGAGGGTAATTAACATTATTCCTATACTTCGCCTATAACATTGAACTTAGTACATAGACTTATAGTAACATTGAACATTGAACATATAACATTGAACTAATGCCTTCAAGGTATTATTCTGTATGCGATTCTTCAATAATTATTTTGCTTCTGATTTCAGTGGATGGTGTGTGTTGCAATAATAGAGTCCTCAATGCCTGGACTGGTGAGTAGATACCTATTTATTTCGTACGGGAAAAAGATCCTAACCAACCATCACTTATATGTCCAATTACCACAGCATTCACGAAATTCATTTTTTAGAATAAAACTCATTTTTCTCTGTTGACATTAGCTTGGTACATTGACTGGTCAGAATTGTGTTAATTTTTGTATAACTTCATTATAAATGTACAGGTAACCATTCATATCACCAACGTATCGTATCAGTCACCAAGATATCACCAACCCCACCGATGACTCATTTATTCTGAATCGTGCCTACAAAACGTCTTATGTTATGTCGCATGCAAACAATATTCTCGATGTTCAAGTTCTTCTTGCTTGAGGTAATGTTAAATAAAACACGAATTAAATAGACTTAACACTCAAGTTAAAGGTTTTATTAGAACCAAAAGTATAAAATACCAAAAATACCAAAAATATAAAAAAGGCTTCTTCTGTCAGAAATTAAAGTATCATCTTTATAGTCCATATTAGTTTTTTACTTCTAATAAATTATCATCATCATCATCCTCATCATTTTCATCAACGTCATTGGCTTCATAATCTTTAGTAATTTCAAAGTTATTTGTAAATTGTTTTATTGTATAGGGTTGTTTCATGTTATTTTCACTTCATGTTCAAAATTTTAAATTGTTATTCTTATTTGATATTATTGCTATACTGTGTCCAAGTGGCAATCATTTTATAATGACAGTGTTTTATTATTATTAATAAAAGTTTTCTCTCTTGCACTTGCCATGACTTGCAATGCGAGAGCAAATGTTAGTTAGCATGTTTATCGATTCTGTTTGTATTAATTCATAACTGAATCCAGTGTATTCTATCCCTAGATAAGCCCAATAAAGTGGTGTGCGCTGACTGCAAAAGGAAACGAAATGATAAATGTTGCGGCAAAGGAGGCTGCAACATCTTCTGCTGCAACTGTGATAACGGTTGTATTGAAGGAAGCTGGTGCAAGAAGCGTCGCAGCGTCGACGCCATGTTGTTTGGAGAAGAAGACGACAGCGCAAGCAGAATCGTGCGCGCCGCTGACCTCGACCAAGATGGCCGACTCAACTTCGAGGAAGCTCACGCCTATTTGACAGGATCCAATCCGACTCGCAGTAAACGTGAATTGTATGATGAGTTGGATGCGCTTGATGTTAACATGGATCAGTATCTCACTGCTGAGGAGATTGATCCCATGTTTTAATCACCTCGAAATTATATTTGTCAGAAATTCATAAAGAGAAGTTGATCTAGTAAAGATAAGTACAATATACATTGTATGCGATACTTCCAATGTTTCGCTACCTCAGTACTTTTATAAGCAAAGATTATATTTTGATACATTTTTAATTGAGCTATTTTTGATGTCGAGAGTAAGAATACATTCAGTCACTAATGTCATAATTTAATATAGTACGTTATTATACGTGTACGTATTTCCATACGCATAGCAAAATAACAAAATGATCGTTTAACAAATTTCAATTAGGGATTGTCATGTTCCATAACATTCAATGTTTGTTATTATCTTTGAAATGAGAGTTCAACTTCTATAGAGTGAGATAAGGAGATCGCTTAGACTGACATCTGATGAAGCGATCTAACATATTTTAATTTGTCATATTTTTTGACAGATCATTTTAAGTTGGGCTAATTGTACAATATTATTATTTATTATCTATTTGTACAGCACTTACAAATATTATTCCACAAATAGAAGAAATGTAAAGAATTAATTCATATCAAATGTGTTTACTTAATGTATAGTTTTTAATGAAAATACCATTGTGTGTATGTTCATTTAAGAAAAAATAATAATTGTTAACTTTTTTTGACGATGATCATGAGTTAAATGTAAAATAATATTATCTACACAGAACAACTTCCCTTTAAGACTAACAAAATCTTCAAACAACTGAAACATTCTTTATTGATGACTTGGCAATGTTTTTGGTTCCTTCATCTGGAAACTAGATTTTTTTTTTTTTAATCAAATGTTTTATTCACATTGTCGGTACAGAGTTAATAATATAAAATAATGTTTGTAAATACAGGTATACATAGAGAGAAAAAGTTCGTTAACTTCTGGTCATAAAAATGATAAATTAACATAAATATTTTTGTAAATTAATGAAGTTATATAATAGAATAAATTTTCGGAAAAAGTGAAAAGAAAACCGAAATACTTTGTGCTTAGGTTGTAAAAGAGATTATAGTACTAATGATGAGCTGAAAAGAACTGAAAGAATTACATTAAAATATACAATGGTCTCTTGTGCTTGTATTTTTTATTCGTATATAAACCTAAGGATGAAATTAAATGGTTAACATTACTCCTGTTTTTGTTATAGAAGTTAAGGTGCTGCAAGCGCGAGCGATTTTGCTGCTTTTTGTAGACACTTTTTGCGATACGATTGGAGACGAAATGGTTAGACCAAATTATTTGAAATTTTAATCGTGATTAGATAAAAGACAAACTCAGGGTTATCCCTTGGTACATTTTTTATTTTTTGTTTCGTTAATTAGTTATAATTAGTGGATTTTTTGTGAAAAATTAGCTATTTTCTCGTCTCCCTGGGCGCCGTATGAAACTAAATTTCAAAAATGTGCCAAAAGAAAACCCTAAGTTTGTCTTTCATCTAATCATGGTTAAAAATTGAGATCAATCGGTTAACGGGTTTGGTCTCCAATCGTATCACAAATTTAATAGTTTTGCGTGGTTTTGTTGAATAACCGGCGCCTAATTAACGATGCAATGAGCAAAAATTAAAAAGTGCTAGTAATATACAATCAGACTGATCATGTGAAAATCCTGTAAAAGTTACACTCACTTATGAAACAATTTTTCTCTCTCAATTTTCTAAAACGGCCGAGCGCTTGTATCACCTTAAATGCTAATTTATTAATACATTTATGAATTGAAGGAATATTGTACTTGGTTTGCAGTGACGATGATCTTGTTTTTCTTGGGTAATTGCCCGCTATTCTTAGGCATTTATTTTGAATTATCTGGAGTTTATTGATGTTGGTGTGAGATACGCTCCCCCACGCCGGTGCCGCGTACGTTATGATTGGCCGTATGACCATCTTGTAAATCAGGAGTTTGTTGTTCTCGCTCAGTCTGGAACTCTTGTTGAACATGGGGAAAATGCTTGACATGACGGCGTACGCTTGATGTATCTTGTTGGAAACTAGAGTAGTTTATCTTAATATAACATATTATTGTTCTTCCTTTTAGTTTTGCGACTTTACAATTTGTTTAATTAGCTTTGTATGCAATAAAATATCTTTTATTTTACTGATATAATTCCATTCTCGCATATTTATTATTCATCATCTACCTTCCAATAATATGGTAAGTTAGGAATAATCATGGGTTCTGTTTTATTTGATGGTTACAAAGTAATTGATAAATGATCATATATTAATATTGCTGTACCTGAATTGGCAACCTATGTATATGATGAGACATCTGACAATGAAGTTAACTTTACTATCAATATCATATCATCATTTTTTTATAATTTTTATTATTTTAAACAAACCTTGAAACGCGCGGAGTTGCAAACGGTGTGGCGTACGATGGTACGAGTTTCTGTCAAATGCCAACTACAACGACGTCGTTATCCAACATTTCACCAGATTGCATCGAAACCAGACCCAGAACGACTAATTCCATTATTCTTAATTTGTAAATCTGTTGTTTCATTGTAACAAAAACCATGTTATCGATATTCAGCCATAATAGAAACAAACAAGTATTCTTCGACGTTTGTCCATCGCAAAAGCATTTGCATCACAACAGATGGTAGGCGTAGTTTTCAATGATAAAAATATGAAGTGAACAAGAATCACAGTACCTTTATGTGCGGTATTTGGTAGGGGTTTCAATAAGCTTTCAAAATATACTACATTTACTTATTTACATACAATACATAGTCCAGGCAACTAAGGGTTTGACCTGGAACAAATTGCAAGAAACAGATTTTTCATGGTAACTTGTTCAGAATTCTACGCGATTACAACAATATAAAATCTACTCAAAAAATATGATGAGAAATTGCAAAATTTTGGCATTTATTGCAACATTTTTAAAATACTAATTATTAAGTGTTCGGGGTTCTATTACATTCTCACTAGTGGAGCCTGGCTCTGTTGAGAATATAGACTTAATAATAATAAAAAAAAAATGAAGTCTTACTTCCAATCCTTTCAAAGGCTAAGCAAAATATTTGTAGACCGGCGAAATGTCGGCTTGATTGTAGAAATAGATTGGATAGTTGATAACTGAAATTACGATTATGAATTATTTAATTTATTCAGTCGATATGATATTAATAGGTGTTACAATATGTTATGGGTATAGGTAATTGCCATATTTTACGGAATGGCAAGTAACTGTTTGGATAATATTTCTTAAATTATGATATGTTGCATATTTTGTGAGTTTCAATCTATGTATTTAATATTTTTAATAAATCCATATTATACCTAAATACTCCAATAAATACACATGAGTGTGTGTCTGTTACTAACTTGCAATGAGACGCAAATCAGTTATTTTTTTATATAATTTAGTGGATCGTGCAAATGCTGTTATTGCAGTCTAGCTTTCAGTTGTTTAAGATTATTGCCGTGTTTTAAGTAATTACGCATGTATCCGTGCTCGCTCCTCAACGCGTTTCACAGAGCGATTTCCTAGTGCATAGCTATCATATGTTTGGTATTGCCATTGTGTTTCCAGTAATGATAGTGAGATAATTCGCTTCAACTCACCTGGTGATGATTCTGCGTTGGTGTCTCCGGACAGATTCGTCATCTAGCGGCCCCGACAACCAACAGGCAATCATCTTTACCACTAGTTCAAGAATGCGTGGACGCTCTCTCACTCTATAGTTCGTTTCACCACATTGCTCCAAGAGAGAGATTACGTACGCAGACTCGACCTCTATGTGATACAGATACGCTCAGGGATGAACTGAAATCAATCAGAAAGTGTAAATCCGTTCCGTACCCCGAAACCGAAAGTCTCAGTCCAACCTAGTCTCACCTCGACTATCCCTGCTGATCAGCTGCCGGTTCCGAATCAAAATCTCTCCGGAGTACACAACCTTAATTGAAAGGAAAATAGTATTAGAATCAGTATGTGGAGTAATTAGTCTATTGCCAAGGTCAAGTATGCCAGGTGTGCTCGTTAAGGAAACCTCCCCTCATGGGATGTGACGTCACAGCATGCGTTTTACGCGTTGCCTGGAGACCAGGTCTAACAGTGACGTCACTAGATGCATAATGGGATCTATGACGAGCAAACCTGGTGTTTGACTTATCGTTGATACATTATCAAAACTGGAAACAACAACAGGATACAATATTTTTAAATTCTAGGAAAACGTTCAGTGTAACGCGTTGATGAGCGAGCACCGGTACGTGTAAATTCTCCAACCGGAATTCAGTACCAAACGCACAAAAAACATATACCTCCATATTGAATTGAAATATGATACACTCAATCAACATAAAAATAAAAATAGCATTTAACAACGCTTTTCCCCCGGGGGATTTGATAGTTTTCAGTGTATCTAATAAGCAGTGAAAGAAGGGGTTTTATTTTAAAACCCCCGGGGGAAAAGCTTTGTGAATCCAGGCCCTGGGTACAAAAAGCAAATCAGATTCAGTCGCAGTCCATTCAATTCGATACTTCATATCTGACAGATATTCAAAATGTCAATCAGTGCATACGTTCTTGACTAATTGGGCTGACAATTTTTAAAATAAGAGACAATGTTGGTCTTAATGACCATGCAAAATATGAGTTTGATCAGATTAATCGAAGACCTTTTTCATTTTTGAACCTGTCAGGAGAAATTTATTTAAATTTAACCAATGAATGAACTTGATCGGACCATTTTGATTTTTGACCATTCAGAAGATTTTTTTAAAGTTCAGCGCTAAAAAATCTATGCAATAAGTCAGAATGATATAAGTAGGTAGGCATGTGCAAAATTTCAGTTCGATCGGAAAAGCAATGGGACGTGGGGTCGGGGTAAAATAAAACAGAACATAGAGTCTATAGAAACTGCTCGCCCAAAGCTCTAGAGCCTTACTGCCAGTTCAAACCGTTCCATCTCGTCAACTGATTAATTTTCAAACTCCCTCTCTTAAATATAAATATATTGGATATTCCAACAATAATTGTTATTGTCGAAATATCCATGACATTCATGAAAAGTGACAATGAAAAATACAATAATGTTAATACATTCTTGCGAGATAATATTTGTTGTGTGACTATCCGTTAGTAAACCATACCTGCCGTGATAAGTGAACAATCATGTAAAATGACAACACTAGTTCTTGCGTGACAATGCGTTTTTAAACATTGATTCGATGTCGAGTGACATCGCTAGAGAGTTACATGATAGGTGCGAGTCTATCTCGAGCCGCAAGTGCTCGATTTAACACGGCAAAACATCGAAAAAGGAAGGATTCGGAGTCGCGCAATATGCGTGACTGTCACGCGATTTATTGAAATCTTCGCGATTGTCACACGCATATTGCGATGATGGGAGATGATGGTGAACAGTAGGTAAAGATAGAAAGTGGGTAGGAGGCGGTCGTGGCCTATTAGTTGGTTCCCAGCATTTGCCTGTCGACTGAGGTAATACCACGAACAAAACAGTCAGAACGCTTTTTAAAATTTCCCAAACTTTGGTAGTTGGTGATAAATTAATCATAAATGCGAATAACACAGCTTACAATTTGTAAGCGGATCCCTCTAGTAAAACACATATAAGATCTCTGATAATATATTTACATATTTTATAGCTTGTATAAAGCAAATGTGAATGAGATCGCACACCACAAGAAGTTCTTCCTGATTACTTGTCGGATGATTTTAATTTTGTAGTTACGCGCGGACAGCTGAGCACTTGGACGCTCTTCAGACTCGACAAGTTCATCTGGATCGAGGCAATAACCGAGTTGTTCGTCTTAAGACAGTAATTGATGCTCAGCTCAACCCGCTTCGTAAACTTCATCTCGCCAAACAGTCGCCTGAATCCAGTGGCCGACATATTAGGACAGGAGAGCTATGGCCAGCTTCTTTAAGTTCGCTAAGTCGCAATCGACGCAGTTTTCGTCGAAAGTTCGACACGAGCTAATGACCAGCTCTTGAATGCTTTGGAGATTCTCCGAGCTGAACAAGTGACTCCATCCCACTGCTGTGATGCTCCGACAGTCGGAGAGCGCGAGACTCTTGAGGTTGTGGAGGGCTCCGAAATGTCTGACCCCCCCTCCCCACCAATGGACTGCCACCTTAACGCGGTGGTGGGGCTTAAGGGACCGCCTCACATAACGAGTGTTGGTCCCAACTAAGTGCAGTCCGGGGTCGACCTAGTCCCATGCCCTCCCCAAATTCTCGGGCCCCTCGGGCCGGCCTCCCCCCTCGAGATGGTGATCCCCCTGAAATCGGGTCCCACCGGCCCGCAAACTCCCCCCACCCGGTCTGTCCCCATTCTGTGCTGGCTTTCCCACCAGTTTCAGACTCCCCCGGATCGGGCCCGTTAGGTCGACCCCTCCTCATGTCCTCCTCTAATGATCAACAAAGTTAAAAATAAACATAATTGTGCGCAATATAACCTTGTCGTTGACGCGCCGTTAAACGATAATAATTAAATTATTAATGTCTGAACCCCTCGTTGGTGGCGCCCTCCCGTTGGTGGAGGCGGAGACTTGTTAACTTGCTGCAGGCAGATATCCGCAGCAGCGTTGTGTCGTTAAACTGCATCGCGTTGAACTCGAGAGTAACTAATGTGTTCCTCTTCAAATCGCAAAGAGCTCTTAGCAATGTGTTCGAGCATAGACGACATTAATGGTTCACGCGCACATGTGTCACATGGGGACAGTTGAGATATATAGCCTCGAGGTTTTCTCATTCGGCATTCGGCAACTAAATGCTCGACAGTTGTGGCAAATTCTTTCATATTGCGTTGAACAACGTTTTACTCTCAGCCTTAACGTTGAAGAATCTCAACTCCTGAAGTCCTGTGCATTTCGCGATCAACCTTTGAAACACAATTTTGGAGAGGCGTTGTGTCGGTTTACGTAGATTGACCACTCTGACGGACTCGACGGTGAGAAATTTCTCGATGATGACGCGATCCAGGAGTTCGTTGACGTCCGTACGGTCGCCGATTGTCAGAAAACGCAGAGACGTCGTCAAGTCCGGGACGTAGATGGCCTCTTGCGGAGTGAGGTGGGCTCGGTATGAAGGTTCTGCCAACGCTGACATACATGAGGCACCACTTTCACCTTCATATCTATTTCGAGGAACTTGAACACGTTTAAAAGCGTTTCATTCGACAAGGAGGATTGTTTCTCGGAGGTGGCGATGAATTTCGGTCAATTGACTGGTCAATTGACCATGACCCCGGGAAATTATGTTTTTTTTTGCAGATAGACATTGTAACACTTCATTTTGGCATTTTGGGTTGCACAAAGACTTTCACAAATAAATCATTGAATATTAGTTGGCCTTTATAGACCATGAGCCAGCCGTAGTGGACCCTCCCCCCCCCCCCCCCCCCCCCTTGCCGCGTAAGGTTTAAAAGTGGTTTTGGGTACCTCAAGGTACGCACATTACACTTTCACTTGTTTGACATCTGCCCGGTGGTGGAACAACCCCCCAGGGGGGCGCAAAGGGTGATTTTTTGGGGTATTTTGTCACACGTTTGATTTTTTTGTGGGCTAACGGGACACGATAATTACAATCAGTTTGCATATTTGAATGTAGGTTGACATAAGTAATTTTATCCATATTTGTTTGTAAGGGCAATACCCTTAAATCAAAATTTTGGATTTTTTGGAAATCCGGGGGAGGGGGGGGGGGGGGGGGGAAATTCCCCAATTTTTTTTTTGGCAATCGATTCGTATTTACATTTCGACGGCAGCCTCACGCCAGCCAAGTTGCACCGGAACAGGTATGGCTGAGTGGTTTACGCTCTGAACTTGTATTCCGGAGGCCCGGGTTCAATCCCCTTGGCCGTCCTTCCAGGCACATGCAGGCACATGCTGGGTAAGGTAACCTACTAACAGGCCACGACCGCCTCCTTCCCACCTTCCATCCTTACCTTCTCTTTACCATCATCTCCCAATCATCATCACAATCATTCATCCGTCGCCACTTGTCTCGCTGCAGAACAGTGCGACGTTAAGCCCCAGAAAAAAAATACGTAATTAGTTATATAAACTAACTAAAGAGGAAGGGTATAGATTCTGTAATCCATTCTGATCATAATGATGATTGGGAGATGATGATGAAGAATAGATAAGGATGGATGCTGAGAAAGAAAACACGCCCTTGGCCAATTGATAGGGAACCTTCCAATCATTTGTCTCGCGACTGAGGTAATATTCCTCAGTCATGATCAAGTGCCAGTGGAGAGAATTAGGATGTGTACAAATGAAAATAAGGGGAACCGTATATAAGGAAAAATAAGAATATACAATTTTATATGCCTATAGAAAGTGAATATGTAGATTGGGACCCATTAGTGAAACCTGTTTGATGTTTGTTGACCTGACATTGGTGCTAAATACTCTGGTGCCAACTTGACCAAACACAAGCTAGTCTGCAATAAGGAAGGCGAATAACCAGTTAGACGCAAAATATAACTTATATCAACAGCGCAAAAGATCTTGCTATGGGGAAAGTACGAAAGGATTTGGTCATAAATTAGACAAGAAGTTATTGGAGAAATATTGATTGGGACTGACGTTTCAAGTAATGTGAAGTTTAATTTTTATTCCAGTTAATTCTAATCCTCAGCTATTTTAGTTGACAGTAATTTCTTAGGTTTACAATATTGACTGGTACTACCCAATAATGATGTCACCTTCACAAACTTGTTTTGTTAATCATTTTATTCAAATGTTATACCTACAATTCCTATTCCTATAATGTTATACTCGAACTTATTACAAGAACGCTTTAAATTGGTTATGAACTGATTATATGCTAGTATATAAGTTAAAGAAGAAGAAGAAGAAGAAGAAGAAGAAGAAGAAGAAGAAGAAGAAGAAGAAGAAGAACAATTATAATCAAAACAGTAACAGTTCATTGATTTTTTTTCTATGATAATGCAACTTTGAATCACTTCTTTTGTTGCATACGAACTCGATGGAGCCTATATTTGCGCTGTATTCTATAATACTAGGAAAACGCTCAGTGTAACGCGTTGATGAGCGAGCACAGAACATGCAACATCCCCATAGTAACGATGCACGACACGGCACAAGACGATTTTCTCTGCAATTTTTCAATCTCCATAATACTCTGGATGAATAACAGATCCATTGTGTCGTGAAGTCTTACCTACATACCTTCTCCAGAAATCTCTTGTGACATCCCATACTAAACTCGTAAAATTACAATTAATACTTGACTGATTGGGCTTACAATATGTAAAATTTAATATTAAGTTGGTCTTGATCACCATGCAAAATTTGAACTTAATGTGAACATTTTTATTGTCGACCAATCAGAAGACATTATTTAAACTTAAACCAATTAGAGGATTTGGCCTTCGTACTGCAACCGATTTTATGCGCTAGCTCAAAAATGCTTTCATTTTACTGTACATTGTGAATAGCTTGGCTGCTCTACAGGCCTTGCCTTGGAACAGAAACTTAAAGAAGGCAGGGATGACAATTTAGTATACATTTTTCAAGATTATGGAATAAAATGACCTAATGGATAATGATTTATCCAATATGAATAATATGAATAATGGATTTGCAGACCGTTATTGTTTTGGAAATTCGTTTATTGTTTCAATTTTAAGGGAGTCCGATTGGTTGTTCCGATCAATTTGAAATTAAGTCAGGCCATACGACCAGAATTGTCTCAAATTTTCCATAGTTTTAACTAAATTCTCCAATTAGTCAAAATTAAAAAAAACGATTGGTCGAAAATCCAACTCTTATTAAGTTTAAATTTGGCTTCGTGATCAACATCAAAATTATCTCATAAATTGCACATTTTGAGCCCAATCGTTTAAGTATTTACAGATTTTTTTGCAATAGACCAAAACATAAACTAAACGCGCATGCCCAATCCGCCATTTTCTCTTCCAGCTATGTGTGACATTCAGTCAAGGCACTTATATGTCAATCGTATAACGATAGTTTAGTAAAAGTTATTATTACATCGCGAAATAACAGAAATTGATGCTTACCTCAGTATCAACATTCAAATACAATCGGCATATTTCATTTCAGCCCATATTCATACACATTCTTGTGAAAACTAGATGTCTATTCACCAAAATCACCATTTGACAAACGCATTTTTTATCACGGTCTTCTGAACCGTTCCCTTTCTGAATGAGCTCATTCAGAAAAGTTTCAGAAAGCCGTGATAAAAAATGCGATATGTCAAATGGTGTTTTTGGTGAATAGACATCTAGTTTTCACAAGAATGTGTATGAATATGGGCTGAAATGAAATATGCCGATTGTATTTGAATGTTGATACTGAGGTAAGCATCAATTTCTGTTATTTCGCGATGTAATAATAACTTTTACTGAACTCATTAAGATTGACATTTAAGTGACTTGGAACATGCGCACTAAAGAGTGGTCACACATAGTGACACTCCCTTTTTTAGTTCGCTTTGAGGGCGCCACTAGTTTATGTTTTGGTCTATTTTAAGAGTTTAGAATGAGTTATCAAAAGATATTTTTGGAAAAGTACCTACCGAATTCACGACACAGGATCTAGGTATTTTATTTAATTCTTCCATTAACAGATAAGAAAACACATTAAACAGAGATATGGAAATTGGAAAGAAATTGGAAACATCTTTGAAAACAATACTTCATCTGAAAAAACCATCGTCAATAAATAAACCCAGAAAAATTATATAATATGTTGTGATTAACCCCGTTTGAAAGATTTGATTTCCCAAACTATAATGTCAAGAAGAGCTTGAAGAATCAGGAATCGTTATTTACATATTTTTTTTCAAAAGTTTTTAGGAAAATATATATGAAATGTACTTTTCAGCCATCCTGTAAAATATTATTAAATTGTTCAAGTACCTGAATGCTGTATATAGTCCCACAGTTCTGATTGTATTTCAAATGCATGCTTATATAAACGCTTCTTACTTTTATATAATGAAGGTCCCCACCACACATTTAGTAATTCTGGTATGTAATTACAATCAAGTCGTTTGTACCCTATCTTTTAAAACCTTAAATTATAACAAATGTTTTGATGCAGATTGTTTTACCACAACGAAGGCGTTGCTAGAAGCTTACGAAAGTTGATAACATACAGGAGTGGTTGACTGTGATTGTGGGTTTCTTACAAAGATAAGTGTTGCAATTAGGCTTTTAAATACATTGGTCAATATGACCTCGTCATTAACATTCTGAAGTGAAAATAGAGATTTTGTCATCGTTGAAACAGTATTTCAAATCTTTACCAAAATATCACGGACAAAAAAGTATTGTCACCAATGATTCCAAAATAGGAAATCAATAAAATATTCTTATTTTTATTTTTATTCTAGACTGTTTTTGGATTTGGAAATTGTAAATATAATTTTTTTATGCTGTTAACGGGAATAGATCCATCGGATTTCTGAAGTATTCCAGAGCTTTCACTAACTTATTAAAATAATTCTGTTCGTACAAAATCTTTTTTTTATAATATACACGGTAGTAGACGACATTTAAATAGTATTTCTATGTTTTTTTATGTTTAGAGCAGTAAACAAGAAGTGGTAATTTGGCTAGGGATTTTTGGTGTGGAAAAAACATATTTTTTGAATAAACTGAGCTTTTTCTTCTTGGAGTTAGGAAAAATAGTTTTTTGGGGGAAAATTTTAAAATAATAATTTAATTGTTTCTCAATAACTTTTTATGTTCAAATTATATATTGGAGGATTTAAACTATATTTGAGAAGTGAAGAATGTAGTTTTTAATATACAGTCACTAAGGAAATTCTCAATACATTGTATTATCATACATTTATTGAGATTCTCGAAATAAACAACTGATAATAATATCATATGAATGAGATCATATTGTAAATATAGATATGGTAACATAAATATGGCTACATATGTAGAGGATGTAGTGAGGGGGGGGGGGTAGCGGTAGGGGTAAAGGTGGGAGATTTTTCAACTCAATGGCTAAACTAAGAAATTACTTTGTTGGATTTTATTTTAATACTGTAAGTACGTGTTAACAATCCCAATTTTGGTGAAAAACTTTCTTTTGTGCAATAGCGAAAAATTAATGCGTCGTGATACCAAACAAAAAAATTACGAAATATGCGCTTAAATCAATTTTTCCCAAAATGCCCGTTATTTCAGAAAAAAAACGGAAAAAGCGTTTCCGAAGATCTCAAGATGTCTCGGTTTGGAAAATTTGGAACCCTAGGTAAGGCTGTGAAGATTTTTTTCTATACTTCTAACAAAATGGTAAAACATCGTACTTTGGAAATTTGAATGTGAAATATATCTCTAGTAAGTGTTTAAACTGCAAACTGCCTTGAGCACTCCCGTGTTGACAAAGTTAATTTATCTTGATTCGTAATTTGAATTGAAGAGTAGTGGAAGGGGGGGGGGGGGAGGGTTATGGCAAAACTAACTTAAAATGTGAATATGATGAAATGCGATGCAGATTCTATTCTACTTTATGAGATGCAATGTATAAATTTTCAACGAAAATTGATAAGTAGGATATACCTACTTCGATAAAAATATTTTTTGTGTAACACTTGTTAGAAATATGCATCCATGAATACAATTGTTGGGAAGACAATAATATTAAAATTGTCTAAAACGTAGGTTCTGGTGAAAATAAAGGAAACAGGAAGAGACATTCTAGGTTTTTGTGCTATTTTGAGGCAGTTTATCCGCTGGTGTAAATAAATTCAAGACATTTAATTCGGAATTAGTTCATTTTTATTTTATCAACACTAAGATAAAGACACATTTGCTTCAAACTGCTTCAACTTCGTGCATTATAAAATGGTACGAGGAAAAACGCTATATGTAATTTATTTTGAATAATGAGTTTAAGGTATAATCTTGTAGTGTTTTTATGAGCTTTCGTAATATACGCTCGGTTTTTAGAAAATATTTCCACAAAGTTTTGAAAAACGCAATCGAAATATCGATTTGTATGGAATATAGATACAAGTTTCAACATAAAACATCGTTTGTCACACTTTCATCCGAATGTGACTTATATCGTTCTTTCCCTGTACCCTTCATTTCCGATAACTTTATGTATAGAGTAAAGTAAATAGAGAGTAAACATAAAATATAACGATGGTGTAACAGACAAAGCATAGCCACAATCCTGTAACTGCTCAGTAGGCCTGGGGAAACAAACTGGAAACGCACTCTGTTCTTCAAAGTGATTTTCTTAAATTTTGTCTTCCCACTAAATAATTTGAAAAATCAGATAGTAACGACTCATTACAGCCTAATGAACTGGAGGTATGTATGTATGTTTATTTTTCTACAATTTGTTACATTGAACAGGTGGTAGAGGTCTTAATACTAAATATTTTCTAGAATCTAAGTCAAAATAAAATACGACTAAGAACAATCTTATAGGCTAAGAATAAAATCGACTTAACTCATGGCACAAGAATACATAATACGTTGTGAGATTCACGCAATATTAATAAATAAATATTTATATAAATATAAATATAACTAGGAAAACGCTCTGAGTAACGCGTTGATGAGCGAGCACGGATACGCGCAATACCTCGAACCGAAATTATGTTTATCGAAAATGTCCTTAAAAGCCAATAATTCTAGAATTTCGTCACAGACTTGTATGAAAATCTCCAACGATTCCTAAAATATTGGTCCCAATAACCACGCAAAGTTTTAAGTTGATCGATTGAACCTTTACGATTGAACGATTCCTTGTTAATTTCCAAAAATCACAGGATATCGTTCAAAAAAATGTTAAACGGTCATATCAGTTTCATAATACGTTTGAAAGTTTCTGCTCTCTTGAAGTGAAGATTCGAAGATTCCGTGAAATATGAAATTCGAGAAATATGATAGCCAACACGCAAAATATCCGTAAACTGTCGATAACTTTTGAATGTAAACACAGTTTAGTCTGAAAATTGTCAAAAATACAGATAATGTTGGACCCGATGACCATACAAAATTTTAAGTTGATCGGTCAAACGGTTCTGGATTAAATTTCAAAAAGCACATGAAATATTTTTTTAAATTTTAACCAATGGGAGGATTTGGCTGAAAATTTGTAAAATAAGAGACAATGTTGGTCCTAATGACCATGCAAAATATAAGGTCGATCACATTTGTCGAAGTCCATTTTCATTTTTCAGCCTATCAGGAGATGTTTATTTAAATTTCAAAAAATGAATGGATTTCAAAAAAATTAGGGTCTGCAAACAGAGAAGGTTGGTTTTACATGTGTGCAAAATTTCAGATCGATCGGTGAAACGGTGCGACCTGTGTATCGGCTATTAGCAGCCAAAAACAAAAACAAAAACAAAAACAAAAAAAAAAAAAAACAGAGGTCCGTGCCAAAAGAGCCAAAAGGAGACGCTCGCTTCGCTCGCTCAACAAATTATTTGACAATAGAATGTCAAAAAAAGTATATACCCTAGTAAATTTCTACTTAATAAACTCAAAATTTAAGATAATTAGACAGTAAAAGAAAATAAATATCAACAAAATTATAAACACTATTTAAAAATAAAACATAAAAATACAAAAATTCAAAAATAATAATACAAATTACCTTGGTTGTAGGGTTATCAAGGGAAAAATGTGGTTCATCATGCACCACATCAATGCAATGCAATGCAATGAATGCAATGATGCGCAATGCATCATGATGCATTGCATCATGATGACTAACTAGGAAAACGCTCAGTGCAACGCGTTGATGAGCGAGCACAGAACATGCAACATCCCCATAGTCACGATACACGACACGGCACAAGACGATTTTCTCTGCAACATTTCAATCTCCATATAAATACTCTGGATGAATAACAGATCCATTGTGTCGTGAAGTCTTACCCACATACTTTCTCCAGCAATTTCTAGTGACATCCCATACTTAACTCGTAAAATTACAAATAATACTTGACTGATTGGGCTTACAATAGGTTAATCTTAAGATTAAGTTGGTCTTGATCACCATGCAAAATTTGAACTTAATGTGAACATTTTGATTGTCGACCAATCGGATGATATTATTTAAACTTAAACCAATTGGAGGATTTGACCTTTGTACTGCATCCGATTTGACGCGCTAGCTCAACAAATTTCATTCAACAGTAAATTGTGGACTGCTTAATGACAAAACTTTTGAAAATAACAATAGATAAGACTGAAAATTGGCAAAAATATCTAAATTGTTGGTACCAATGACCACGCGAAGTTTTAAGTTGATCGGTCAATCTGTTCTATAGTTTAAATTTCAAAAATCACATGAAAAATGGTTTTAAATTTTAACCGATGGGAGGATTTGGCTGAAACTTTGTATGATTGGGTACAATGTTAGTTGCAATGTCTTTGCTTAATTTCAAATTGATCGGAGCAACTAATTGAAAGATATATTTTTTTTAAACTTAAACCAATCACAGGAGCCCGTTCAAAAACGATCCCAGGGACCGCACAGATTATGTTAGCATATGTACAAAGTTTCAGATCGATTGAATGTGCGGTTTAACCTGGGCTGTGCAGAAAAAATAACACAAAAAACACAAAGAAAGTGCCATAAGAGTACCGTGGTGACGCTCGCTCAATAAATAATATACCCACATATTTTCAATTATATTTATTTGACGAATAAAGACGAGACGAGACGAGCAGCGGCGGAGAGCTTTTACCAATGTGTTCGGAAGCTGTTATGGAAGGAGGGTACACCAATGAGGTGCAAACTACTGATATACAAACTGTACTATATTCCAATCCTGACATATGGGGCGGTAACATGGCCAATGGGCAGAAGAGAAATAGCAGAAATCCAGGCATCACAGATGAAGTTTTTGAGAGGGGTGGCGGGAGTGACCAAGTTGGATAAAATCAGGAGTAAGAAGATAAGACAAGACTTGGGAGTGGAGAAGTTAAGTTTGAAGATAAGTCGAGAGAGGTTGAGATGGTTCGGGCACATGAAAAGAATGGGAGAGGAGAGAATTCCTAGAAGAGAATTTGAGAAGGGAAGACAAGTGAAGAAAAAGAAGGCTGGGCGTCCGAGGACCAAGTGGATGGACAGCATTGAAGAGGATGTGGCGGAGAGAGGCGAAGATTGGAGGAGAGTGGAAGGAGAGAAGTGGTGGGAAGATGTAGAAAGATGGAACGAGTTGGTGGAGCGGCAGGTGGAGGAATCAGAGGAGAGTGAAGACGATGAGGAAGAAGACGACGGGGAAGAAGTTGGAATGGCCGGCCGACTTCGGCATCCCAGGAGGCCCTAGAGCAAGGTGGAGCTACCTCCACCCCCCAACCCGACTTTAGTTGGATGGGGTAATTAATTGTTAATTAATTGATATAATAAAAAAATATTTATTTTAAAATTACTATTTACGCGACTTCAAGGCATACTTTTTATTACCTTTTTCTTCTGGTACAGCAGGTATTGTCTATGTTGCTTTGTCAACCCTATCAACAACAGCTTGTTATGTTTATATTTTGTTCTTGTTTGTCATGTTTTGCATCACTCACGGTAAGTCTAAATAACGCTCATCAACGCGTTACACTTAGCGTTTTCCTAGTTTAATAAGGTAGATTGTGGGTACAGACTTTTGAACTTCAAACAGACCTGTGCTATGTAGAGAGCCTGTGCCAACTTGCTACACGCGCCCTCGTTAGATCACCGCGATGTATGGGACTTTGTTTTTAACACAATTTCACACAGAAATATTAAAACTTAGAATAACACATCTTCTTGCTTAATTATCTTTAGTAGTACCCTTTAGTAAATAATTTACTAGAGAGCCCAGCCATGTAACACATGACCTAATCACAATATTTTCTGATCAAGGTATAATAGAGAGGAACCCTTGAACAACTCTTGATGACGAATTGACTGATCGTGACAATTGACTTGACCCTCACGGAACTACCGATCTCAATGGCAACTCAATTCTAAATCTTGATATTTTTTTTCAAAACAAACCGAAACAATAATTAAATATGAATGGATCTTTTCAGTGAAGAATTAACCCAAAGGGGCAGTTTCCAAATTAATATACTTAGAATATTGAAAACAACAACTGAAAAAGTTATGAACGAATCTAAACGAATCCAAATTCTGAGTCCGAAATCATACCCAAATGAGTTAATTATACGAAACAAATACGCAACATAAAAAATTACAGCACAATCAAATATTTCCAACATTAAAAATATATGCTAAGAAAACACGGGACACACTATCAAGTTTATAATATGAAAGCAGAGTAAAGATCATTTCTGTCGTTGTCTGACTACTCTCACGTGACCTTACTTTCCTCACTGCTATTTGGTCATGATCGAAAAAGCACAAAGTATACTTGAAGCACATGATCAAGACTGAGTAGTAGAATTTAATGCGATTGTATTCAGGTCTCCACATAATAAGATTCAACCTGATTATATAAATGTACGCATCTCTGCAAAAATCACAACAATTAACAACTTTACAATTTTGATTCCAAAATGGTACTTTCAGTTTTCAATATACACAAATCATTTTCAAAATGCGATGGGACGTAGAGAGGTACACTCGAGAAAAATTTCCAATATCAGAAAAGTTATCTTGCGCCCCCCTCCCCCCACCCCACACAACATTCTCAACCCCCAAAACAACATCTAATTACATTTAAATGTTGCTTTTCATGTGGTTCTATTTAGTCAAGATCCACAGAGTTAAATTGAATTTCGGTCACTGCCAATGGATTCACAGCTTCCTAAAGTTTCAAAAATTCGAAAAAAGTATGTGTTTCCATGATATTGTGCAATCCATGTAATATATCTCGAAATACTCAACGGATTCGATTGAAATTGTGTGCACTTTATTTGGCTCGAAATTATCTACAGTAAAAGTCCGGGCTTGATTAAAATTGACGATTTCTATAGAGGTCTATCGTAACGCAACTTCCGAGCTCAAGGTCAAAACTGCAGATTAATAGAAGGGATATTCATTATAATTTTTATAATTTTATTAAAATCTTGAAACACGCGGAGTCGCAAACGGTGTGGCGTACGATGGTACAAGTTTCTGTCAAATGCCAACTCCAACGACGTCGTTATCTAACATGTCACCAGATTGCAGCGAAACCTGACCCAGAAAATTTAATATGTGAAATTTTCAGATTTTTTTAATTCTAATTTTGAAGAGAGTTTCAGAAATTTGAATTTAGACGATGAAAAACAATTTTTTATCAGAGTGATAAAACTTTACCAGAACTTTATTAGCACTATACAAACAAAATAAAAGACTCGAAGCTTTATCCCAAAGCCCAAAGCCTTTCATAAAATATGAAAGCCACTAATTTCGGTATCACAGATTCAGAAATCCATATTACAATGAAAACATCGTTTGCGTATAGATCGAAAAGAAATTGGTGGACCAAATACTATTAACATATTCCATTGGAGTAACTCCAAAACAATCCTCAAACGAGTTAAAATGTCTGGTATTTTCTATTTTTTCAACTGTCACTTCAATAATTTCTAACTTTTTTCCTATTAAACAAATATGTTTTAAACTTGCAACTATTAGATTTTGGTATGTTTTCTAAAATGCTTAAAAATGTCAGAACCCTACCGTTAATGTTTCGATTTTGCGCCACCCAGTATTCGTTTTCCACAGGTAATCTAATTTCCTGCCAACGCCTTCCATGTGGTTACTTAAAGCATTCTTAACTCATCATTGTGACCTGATTGATCTAGTACTCACCTAGGATGTGGGTTTCCTATTTCGAAACTTCTCAAATAGTCACGTAATCACTGCCAAAATACGACTGCGTTTCACGGTAAAAAAGATCGATTCAAAATTAATTTTTAATTTTTTTGGGTGTATTTTTACTGTGACTTAACTTGCTGTCTCCTAAAATACTGGCTTGATGAACACCATTTGTACCGATCACATTTTAGGAATATAGACTAGAAATGAAGACCCTCAAAACATGACTTTGATCGTTGTCACCCAGTCATTTGTGTGATGTAAGTGGGGGCCTGGGAGGTATTGAGTTGTAGAATAGGTATATATACCCAGGCGAGTTGAATGTTTGGACATCAACTTTACATCTTGGGTAAGACAAATATTTATTCACTTAATTATTTTTGTGCTAGGAATATTTTGAGCAGAATATTGTTTTTGCCATTCATCAGCTAAATAAGACAAGTCACTATACACCTGAAACTAATATTTAATAAATTGGGCTGTAAGTATTTTAATAACCCATTTATTTAATCCATTCAGGGATTTATCGTCATGAGATTTCTCGGTGTGCTATTGAAGAGCATTTAAAAAGCATACAAAGTGTGTTCAATGAAGTGACTAAGCTTGTTTGGCTTTTGAGAGGGACATTTTATGTCATTGTTAAGCCTGAAATTCAATTTTAATTAAACTATTGGCGATTGATCGATTGATTGATTGCACTTATATTTATTAAACAAAAATGAAGGGACTTATCTGTTTATTACATATAATATAAAAACAGCACATAAACAATCTCACACTAAAATAAATACAAAAAGGCCATGTAATAATACAATTAGACATAAATTAACATAAACAATTTTGAATTTACCATAAAGGGATGCATAAATAAAGCACACATTCTACAGTGCTGTGAGACTTGTAAGTGTACTGTGTAAATACAGTTCATTTTTTCTGAATGGCTTGACCGATTGTCCGCAAAATCGCAAAGATTATTAACAGAGAGTAATATTGCGTTCCCATTGACGAATAAGTTCAATTTTTTATTTTGTTTTTTCGCGGCAGTTATGCAAATGACACATAAATAACTTCAGTTTGACCCTCTGTTTATGTATGTTCCAGCTATTTGCAGTGAATCAACGATGGCTTTAAGACAACTTGTGTTTATGTTTGTTCCAGCTATTTGCAGTGAATCTACGATGGCTTTAAGACAACTTGTGTTTATGTTTGTTACAGCTATTTGCAGTGAATCTACGATGGCTTTAAGACAACTTGTGTTTATGTTTGTTCCAGCTATTTGCAGTGAATCTACGATGGCTTTAAGACAACTTGTGTTTATGTTTGTTCCAGCTATTTGCAGTGAATCAACGATGGCTTTAAGACAACTTGTGTTTATGTTTGTTCCAGCTATTTGCAGTGAATCTACGATGGCTTTAAGACAACTTGTGTTTATGTTTGTTCCAGCTATTTGCAGTGAATCAACGATGGCTTTAAGACAACTTGTGTTTATGTTTGTTCCAGCTATTTGCAGTGAATCTACGATGGCTTTAAGACAACTTGTGTTTATGTTTGTTCCAGCTTTTTGCAGTGAATCTACGATGGCTTTAAGACAACTTGTGTTTATGTTTGTTCCAGCTATTTGCAGTGAATCTACGATGGCTTTAAGACAACTTGTGTTTATGTTTGTTACAGCTATATGCAGTGAATCAACGATGGCTTTAAGACAACTTGTGTTTATGTTTGTTACAGCTATTTGCAGTGAATCTACGATGGCTTAAAGACAACTTGTGTTTATGTTTGTTCCAGCTATTTGCAGTGAATCAACGATGGCTTTAAGACAGCTTGTGTTTATGTTTGTTACAGCTATTTGCAGTGAATCTACGATGGCTTTAAGACAACTTGTGTTTATGTTTGTTACAGCTATTTGCAGTGAATCAACGATGGCTTTAAGACAACTTGTGTTTATGTATGTTCCAGCTATTTGCAGTGAATCTACGATGGCTTTAAGACAACTTGTGTTTATGTTTGTTCTGGTGATGGCCGCTTGGGAGTATCAGCCTGGTAAGTTTTACTTACATTTCCAAACATTTTAATTGGTAAATATTTGGTTAATATTCGGTTATACGAGAATAAACCTTTAATATTCGGTTATACGAGAATAAACCTTTACCACAACCTTCTGACAGTCCAACGATTGGTGTTATTTATTAACCTTAATAGACTTACAATCAAAAGCGTATTCACTTTTAAAAATGTTCCTGTTTTTTAAGCCCACAAATTACCGGGGAACAGGTTCTTTAAAATATTAAAGAAGTGTCTGGTACATGTATGGAATATTTCCCTAAATTTTTTCTTAGATACTTTATGATTATTATGTTTTCCAATTCCATGCATGGGGAAATATCCAAAATAATTGGAAAATCTCTAGTTTATTATAAAATTTCCCAATATAATGTATGGGGAAATTCCCGGATAAGGATTTGGTATTCTCAGCTCCTCAAAAGTTAAAACGTTTAAATGATAACTACTTGTGTTATGAAATATGATTTTTACTGAATCCCTCAGTTAGGTGAATGTTAATAAATACCAACTGCAATGTGAAAAGATTTTCCTCGAGTGGGACTCGAACCCACGACCTTCAAAATCGGTAAGTTGCTAAAGCAGCTTATATTGGAACACAGCCGCTGCACTATGAACTGCCTCGATAGCTCAGCTGGTAGAGCATCTGACTGGATATCGGAAGGTCGTGGGTTCGAGTCCCACTCGAGGAAAATCTTTTCACATTGCAGTTGGTATTTATTACTTGTGTTATATCTATATAACACTACAGATCCATTCTGTTCCGTTCTGATCAATTTCAATTCTGTGAACGGAGTTCCAAAGACAGTAGCTACATTTGCTATCATTACACAAATACAAATTATTATGCTCCGGACAAAAAAAATGACAGCAAATTAAATTAAAAACAAAAACCAATATTATACTTCAAAATCTTCAGCCTAATCGCTACTTAACTTTGAATAAAAATGATTTATCATAATACCTATAAATGATTTTAGTATGTACATAAATTGAAATGTTTCTAATAAATGACTTTCTTGAATTTAAACGTTTACAAAAAATAATAAAAGAAATCAGGTATCGTTCCTCTAGCGCCTTTCATCAGACTAAAACCTCGATGTCAGCTTCTGAGTATTGCGATTTGTAGTATTATCTTGTCGGGCTGTATTAAGATTTCCTTCTTTTCTTCATCTCCTTCTCGGGGTTGATTTGCGTCCCGCTCGAATCTTATTGTCGGGTCCAAGATGTACACCTTGTTGGCTCCCCAATCAATGGCAATGATGTCAATTCTTCTTGTGCTACCTTCAGCTGCCAATCCATGGACCTCTTCGTATACTTCCCACTTGTCTCCCTGTGCTCGAAGGGCCGTAGCTATCTGTGATCTTACAGAGTGATGGCGTGTGTTATATGTCTACTACACCATATATACTATAATACTGTCTTATATGTCTCATGTTTGCTTTTTTCCGTGTTATGGGGTGCAAAAATACCCCAAAAAATCCAGATTGACCCTCTGCAACAGGAGTAAAAGTTTTTTTTCAAATTATGGAGACACATTTATTTATCTATCGCCTATCAATAACCAGTAAAATTTTTAGGACATTTGGTTGTTTTTTAAAAAGTGGGAGTAAGTAGTACATCGGCTTTTTATGATTTGTGCGGTTATCAATATTTTAATTAAGATAACTCAATTCGCAGCAGTATATTATGCAACATGTTTGTATGCAACATGTTTAGGTTGGGTGAGTGGTTAACGCTCTGAACTTGTATTCCGGAGGCCCGGGTTCGATTCCCGCGGCCGTCCTTCCTGACTGAGGTTTTTTCGTGGTTTTCCTTCAGTCGACAGGCAAATGCTGGGAAGGTATCCTACTAATAGGCCACGACCGCCTCCTTCCCACCTTCCATCCTTACCTTCTCCTCACCATCATCTCCCAATCATCATCATAATCATTCATCCGTCGCCATTAGCCTCGCTGCAAAACAAAAAAATAAAATAAATAGCAAATGTATAATGTCATTTACATCAAGAGGTTAATTAACATTATTCATGTACTTGGCCTATACCACTGGGGCTGGATTCACAAAGAAGTATAACTTGATGACCGAAAATAATAAAATCAATATTAGCTATTACCGTGTTTAACTGGCATATCTTCATGAATATAATCGTTTAGATCGTCATTTATAATGATAAATAACCATGTTTTAGCATGATAATATCATGGTAATAGAGATATTGGGAGTTTTAATGCTATATACCGGCATAAAGTTATGCCGGAATAAGGCTAAAACCTTTTGTGAATCCATCCCCTGGACTTAGTACAACCACATTTAATTCTTCCTATACCGGTTTTCCATATACCAACATGGGGATTTGGCTGGCTTCTTTGAATGTGACCCTGAGGTATTATTCTGTATTTGATTCTTCAATAATTATTTTGTCTTCTGATTTCAGTGGATGGCGAGTGTTGCAATAATCGAGTCATCAACGCGTATAATGGTAGATATTATATACCTATTTATTTCGTGGGGAAAAAAGATACTAACCAACATTACTTATATGTCTAATTACAATACTCACAGCATGTACGAACTAAGTTATTTTTACCATATAAGTTATTTTCCTAGGTTGACATTAGCTTAACAATTTGACAGGTCAGAATTAATAGTATTAATTTTTGTACGAATGTATTACTTTTTTATGTGAAAAGAGTTATTCCTATGGATATCGAACATTTTTCCTGAATCAACAGCTGCACAGGTAACCATTCATACCTACCTATCACTTAAGTATCTTATCACCAAGATATCTCTAAACCCACCGATATGACACATATATTCTGAATCGTGCCAACAAAACGTCTTATCAATGAATACAATGAATGCAAACAATGAATTGGTAATACTAAAATTGATGGTAAAAATTCACGTGCGAGCATTTAAGGCGCCCAACAGCGAGGTTATCAGCGCAATAAATAATTATATATTATATCTTGGAACTTTGTATGTGCTCAAGATAAAGAGCTTTAAGAAAGTATAGAGTTCTTCCTAGAGTTGGACCTGCAGAGTTATACCATAAGCTCCAAAAAATTAAGTTAAAAATCAATTCAACGTTAGGAAGGTAATATGCGAAATAAAAACGCGCTGACTGGGGATCGAACACAGTTCCTTCGGGTTTCCGGCCCTGCTTTCAACGTTATTTCAGCCTTCATTTGAGACTTTATACACAAAAAAAGGAATTTCAATAAGCTTAGGCAATACTGTTTCTCAAGTGGCCAAACAATGATGTAATTTAAAAAGTTAGACACCAAAATCTAAATATTTTCCCATACGTCTCTCTCTATTTTCTTATATTCTAAAGCAATACAATTGAATAGTCAGTATAAGTCGAGAGTTGTAAGTTACAGGGGCTGGATTCACACAGAAGAATAACTTTATGACCAAAAAATATCAATATTAGCTACTACCACGTTTTACCGGCATATCTTGATGAATTAAATTGTACAAATCGCAATTTAAAATGATAAAATACATAGTTTTAACATGGTAGTATCATGGTAATAGAGTTATTGTGAGTTATAATGCTATACCGGCATAAAGTTATGCCCGAAATAAGGCTTAAAACCTTTTGTGAATCCAGACCTAGGACTACAGGAGGGAGACTATAGGTACACTTGGCCAAACAAAACATGAACGTTCAATAAATCTGATAGGCTGATAAATGTAAGATCGCACCATCAGAAGTCAGCTAAGCGATCTCGTTGTCTCACTCTAGTAGGTGACCTCACATTTCAATGATAATAACAAGCTTTGATTGGTTAAGGGACATGACCAACAGTCATTCAAATTTGGTCAACGTTCGAGTTTTGTTTGGCCGAGTGTACATGACTACAGGTTACTGGGGAAGTTCCATAGTATTTCCTAATTTAGGTTGAAATATTGTAAAAATTCGTAAATAATAAATAACCTAAATGCGGGCAACCGTCCTCAATTAAGAGACCGCGTTTAAGGAAGGTTTATTCCACTATATGTATGCTCATAAGCGATTATGCCCGAGGCCCTGGTGACGTCATCGGCGGTGATCTATAGTCCAAAAGCAGTGAATTATTCAGTTAATTATATCAGTTGGCTATGTAAACAAACTCAAGGTTAATAGTTGACCGATACTTGGGCATAGATAACCGCCGAAGACGTCACTAGAGCCTCGGAATACAATCGCGTATATCTGCTTATAAGCATACCTAGTAGAATTGACCTTCCTTGGACCGCGTAGATGAACATCGAACATTCGCAACACGATCCATACTTTTAATAATGTGAATGCCTTTCTTGTATTTTTCGTAAATAGAATCTACCAAAAATATCAGTAAGGCTTCTTCCGTCAGAAGTTAAATTATACACAACATTGAAAACTATGACTAGCTCTGCATTTGCAAATGTTAGTTGGCTGGTTAATCGACGATGATCTTATTCATTCATAACTAAATCCAGTGTATTCCATCCCTAGGAGGGCCCCATGGAATGACATGTGCTAACTGCAAGAATAAACCAGATACCAGATGTTGCGGCAAAGGAGACTGCAACATCTTCTGTTGCAACTGTGACAACGGTTGTCTTGAAGGAAGCTGTCACAGAGGTCGTCGCAGCGTCGACGCCATGTTGTTTGGCGATGAAGACGACAGCGCGCGCAGAATCGTGCGCGCCGCTGACCTCGACCAAGATGGCCGACTCAACTTCGAGGAAGCTCACGCCTATTTGACAGGATCCAATCCGACTCGCAGTAAACGTGAATTGTATGATGAGTTGGATGCGCTTGATGTTAACATGGATCAGTATCTCACTGCTGAGGAGATTGATCCCATGTTTTAATCATTTCGAAATCATATCAGTCAGAAATATGGATCATGAAGAGAAGTTGATCTAGTTCAGAGAACAAGACATATTGTATGCGATACTTACAATGTTTTGCTGCCTCAGAACTTTCATAAGCAAAGATTCCATTTGGTATATTTTTAATTTAACAATTTTTTATATTGAGAGTTAGAATACATTCAATCACTAACTTTATTATTTAATACGTGTATTTACATGTAAACTTGACAAAATGACAAAATGATCGTTAAACAAATTTGAATGACTTCTTGTAATGTTCCATTAAAATCAATGTTTGTTATTATCTTTATAATGAGAGGTCACCTACTATATAGAGTGAGACAAGGAGATCGCTTAGACTGACTGATATTATGATGGTGCGATCGAACATTTTTTAAATTTATCATATTTTTTGAGAGATCATTTTAAGTTGGGCTAAGTGAACAATATAACTACAATTAGAAGATTTGTAAAGAATTATACTTATACAATTTGATTTTATTGTATAGTTTTTAATGAATATACCATTGTGTGTATGTTAAGTAAAATGATCGATTTTATATTATTTTGAAGATCATCATGAGTTAAATGTAAAATAATATTATCTTCAAAGATTAACTTCCCTTCAAGACTAACAAAATCTTCAGACAACTGAAGCAATCTTTATTGACGACTTGACAATTTTTTTGGTTCGTTCATTTGTAAACTGGAGTAGTTTATCTTAATATAACATATTATTGTTCTTCCTTTTAGTTTTGCGACTTTACAATTTGTTTAATTTGCTTTGAATGGAATAAAATATCTTTTATTCTACTGATCTAATTCCATATACGCATATTTATTTTCATCATCCACCATCCATTAATATGATAAGTTAGGAATAATCATTTCTTCCGTTCTATTTGATCGTAATCTGACAAAGTTATTGATTATCAGGGACGGCGATAGGATTTCTTGATACTTGTTAGGGTAGGCAGTGAGCGGCGGATAATAATATACTTAGGTGGGCACTTAATTTTTCCACTGAAAATATAGAAGTGTTAGGTTACAAGAAAAACCATGAACCGCAGGGCTTTTTTCGGATTTTATTACCAATAGAAACGAATTTGGGACGATGAATATACTACTTTTAGGTCAAAATATAAATGAAATAGGTATCACATAAATAGTGGTGGATGGTAAAGTTGCCAAATAAATGTTTGTTCTATACATACAGCCTACAACTTGACTACGGTAGTACACGCCGCCATTACGGCTTGCTATTCTAATCGTGAATGAACTTTATCACATAAATAGAGGTGGATGGTAAAGTTGCCAAACAAATGTTTGTTCTAAACATACAGCCTACAACTTGTATGCGGTGTAATTTTAGACAATAATTCTCAGATTTGATTACCTATTTCAAAATTATATCCAAACATTTAAATTTCAAGACAATGAAATAATAAAAGTATCTTTGAAATGTAAAAAAATATATATAAATACTTGGCGCATCGTTTTTTAGGGCATTGTATATTTATTATATGTATATTTTATATCTGGACTATACTTCTAAACTATTTTTATAGTACACGATGCGCCAAGTGTTTTTATATTTTTTTGATTTTTGATTTTCAAATAAAGTTTTTGCTTGGCTCATTTTTTGATATCACTACTTTTCAGTGCAGAATTTTAAGATTTCATTGATTTTTTTTAGTTGATGAGACTTGGCTGGTATTTTTACACGGAGTGTTTTTTATGGGGATCTAGTGGAGCGGTCGCTCCACGCCAGCCAAGTCGTACGGCGCGCGCACACACTCATTTAAAAAGGCTGGAGCAAACCCACTTTTACTGTAAGCATCAAAGTGGCATTTTCGGCCTACTGGATCTTAAAATTGGAAAATCTCACATTGTTGCGATATATCTTAATTTCGAGCTATGGCCCACCCTACAACATATACCAAATTTGGGAACAATAGGTTACGCCCTTTGCGCGCTAGAGGGCCGTGAAAACAGTGTTTTAGGGCGGTTTTCATAATAATAATAATAATAATAATCTCAGTAGTAGTAGTAGTAGTAGTAGTAGTCTCCTGGAATTCAAATCCGGTAAACAGGCCACAGCCTTAACGGCTGAACCGATTGATCCCACATTTTTACCACGTGTGCACTTTTGGCGTCTGATTTAACCTTCACCCCATGAATTTTTTGTGCCGCCATTTTGAAACCGGAAGTGACGTCATATCTCGTCAACGGCTGGACCGATTGGAACGAAAATTGCGCCAAACGATTTAGACGGTCATCTTTATGCATGATAAGGAGCAAAAGACTAAACATTATGTTAAAGAAACCGGAAATGACGTAATGAAATTTGAAATACATCGATTGTCTTTTTGGCAACAAAGGTTGATCCGATTATTTTGATATTTATGTAACGTATGTACTTTTGACGTCTCATGTGACTTGTTATAAAACCAACCGGAAGCCGCCATTTTGAAACCGGAAGTGAAATCATATCTCAATAACGGCTAAATAGATTTCAACGAAACCAGCGCAAAACAATTTAGACGGTCAACTTTATGTATTATCATCAATAATATTTGCAGTTTCCCATACCTAAACCGGAAATGACGTCACACATTTTAATAAACTCACAAATTTTTATTTTGATGCAATAAATATACTATTTGAGACAGCTTATAAAATTGTAATCATGTTTAAAATATACTTCAAGGGGTCAGAGATTTCAGCCGCCATTTTTAAACCGGAAGTAACGTCATATCTCAAAAACTGGTAGACAAATTGGTATGAAACTAGCGCCAAACGATTCGGAAGGCCATCTCTATGGAATATGAACAGTACAAATAGAATTTTCCTATTTATGAGACCGGAAATGACGTCATTCAAATGTATAAATTATTATTATTCCCTCCTATACAATAAATACATATTCAGAAAGCTTAAAATGATACACATCATTTATAGAAATAAATTCTATGTGGCATTGCAGAAAGTTCAGCAGCCATTTTGAAAACGAAGTGTTGCCATATCTCAGAACTGGGTTGACTGATTGGAATGAAACCTTTGCTATTCTTCGTGAAAGATCATTTAAAGCAATTATTTAGGACCATACGCTGCTATTCATTAGTGGTAACCAAATTGTAAAGGGTGATGATTTTTTAAAAGAATTTAGTAATTGTTCATTTCATATGTGTCCCAAGTTGTTAGAATAAACTAAAAAAAGGAGTGATATCCCCATAAAAAAACACTTCGTGTAAAAATACCAGCCAAGTCTCTTCTACTAAAAAAAATATATAAAATCTAAAAATTCTGCACTGAAAAGTAATGATATCAAAAAATTTGCCAAGTCAAAACTTTATTTGAAAATCAAAAAATACTTGGCGCATCGATTTTTTAGGGCATTTTAGGTATACTATATGTTTGTATATTTTATGTATATTTTATATCTGGCCTATACTTCTAAGCTATTAATATACACGATGCGCCAAGTATTTTTTGATTTTCAAATAAAGTTTTGACTTGGCAAATTTTTTGATATCATTACTTTTCAGTGCAGAATTTTTAGATTTTATATATTTTTTTTAGTAGAAGAGACTTGGCTGGTATTTTTACACGAAGTGTTTTTTTATGGGGATTAATATTACTGTAACTGAATTGGTAACCTATGTATATGATTAGACATCCGACAATAAGTAAACTTCATTATCAATTTTATTATTATTTATGATCATTTTTATTATTTTAAACAAACCTTGAAACGCGCGGAGTCGCAAACGGTGTGGCGTAACATAGTACGAGTTTCTGCCAAATGCCAACTCCCCGACGTCGTTATCTAACATTTCATCAGATTGCCGCGAAACCTGACCCAGAACGACTTATTTCCTTAATCTAAATTTGTAAATCTGTTTTATCCTTGTAACGATACCCATGTTATCGATATTCAGCCATAATAGAAACAAACAAGTATTCTTCGACATGTTTGTCCATCACAGCAGCATTTGCATCACAACAGCTGATGGTAGGTTTTCGATGATAATAATATGAAGTGAACAAGAAAAATTGTACCTTTTTGTGCGGTATTTGGTAGGGGTTTGAATAAGCTTTCAAAATATGCTGCATTTACTTTTTACATACAATAAAGTATGTTACTGCATGTAACGCCTCTGTATAAATGTATTTCTATGTTGAGTCGGGACTGCTCTGAAGTAGAGGATCTTGAGACATCTTTAAGGGTATTCGAGTGTTACCACGTGACCATAAATATAACACTATATATAACACTAGGGGACTAACAATACTTAAATTAAACACAAATATATTTTAACACGTTTATTTATTAAAGATACAGAAATTCAACCCCGCTAACATAGGGTCAACTGACCTCGATGCTAGCGAGTGACGAACTGGCGAATCTCCACTCTCTTTGCATCCGGTCGGCCAAGCAACCCTCTCTATCTTGAGCGCACCTGCCTGGGACATTCCTGACAATTACCTTCGGTTGACAGGAGCGCATCCTCGCTGTCGAACCGACAACCAACTAATCTAACAATTACAGAGCATTCACACTTAAACAATTACATCAACACATTTATACAAAAAAAAAAATAATAAATAATAATAAAAAATAATGCACCCCAAGTTGTGAGAACGGTTTTTCCTCAATATAATTGAGCGAGCGAAGCGAGCGACTCCATTTGGCTCTTTTAGCACGGACCTCTGTTTTTGTTTTTTTGTTTTTGTTTTTGTTTTTGTATGCTAAAGGAAGCAATAGAAGTCGCACCGTTTCACCGATCGACCTGAAATTTTGCACACATGTAAAGACAACCTTCTCTGTTTGCAGACCCAATTTTTTTTTGAAATCCATCCATTGGTTCATTGTTAAAATAAGTATCTCCTGATAGCCTAAAAAATGAAAATGGTCTTCGAGAAATGTGATCAAACTCATATTTAGCATGGTCAGTAAGACCAACAAAGTCACTTATTTTACAAATTTTCAGCCGAATCTGTCAAGAAAGTATGCACTTATTGACATTTTTAATAGTTGTCAGAAATGAAACATTGAAAATGAATGTCTTTCTAATGCAACTGAATCTGATTTGCTTTAGGTACAAGAGTGTTTTGATGGTATGTACACTTTTTTAGTGAAAAGCAGATATTTTTATGTTTATTGAGTTGATCAAATTTGAATAATTCAATTTGTATCATAGTTTCCAACAAATCATTTCGAGTTTTTAAGGACCTTGATTGTCTTTTCTTCAATTCGTAGTTCTGATGGCCGTGCCTCCCGTGTTTCTACTTGGCTGATTTTGCATCCAGGAGGGATTAGAAACATAAGCTCACA
Organism: Leuctra nigra; assembly: GCA_934045905.1. Lineage (NCBI taxonomy): Eukaryota > Metazoa > Arthropoda > Insecta > Plecoptera > Leuctridae > Leuctra > Leuctra nigra. Next base: position 11,939,085 of record OW203771.1, on the reverse strand, counting down.
TTTCAATAATATCATTGAGTGGCGATTGTTCTCTTCTAGCGTTCACACGTCATTCCAAATCTCTCCTGCATTTTGCTTCTTTTCGTTGATAATTTTGGCAATTTGGTGTACTTTGTGAAGGTATTAGTAAAATTGAATCGCTTCTAAAGCATAGATATTAGGTATCTACAGTTTTTGTCCAGGGGATTGATTATTTCAAATTATTTTCTTCTTGGAAACGTTGGATTTATTCCGTTTCTGAGCTTCTGTCTAGCCTGACATTTCCTTCAAGGTTGCTATTTTTTTTGAAAGTTTTGATTCATTCAGTTCAAAACTTTACGTTGTCTTATTTTAATTGTGGAACGTTGGATTCATTCCGTTTCTAAACTAGGTAGTTACTATTTTACCTGATCCGTTTTTTTGTGTGGAACTTTGATTCCTTTCGCTTATTAGTTGAAAGGTGTTTACTTTATTTTCATATTTGCGAAGTTTTGTTCAAGATTCATTTCGTAACATTACGCCATTGAATACATTACGTCTTTGAGCACACATTTCGTGCATTTCAAACATTGATCACACAAATATTATTGTACTTTAATTAGGTAGGTACTCTACTTCTTACTTTTTCATTACCTATCTTATCCCTATTTAAACATGCCGAAAAATGGAAAGACTTCTGCTAGAATGAAAGCCATAAAGGCGAAAAAGCGTCTGCGTGAAATTGAAGATCAAGAAACTGACGAAGCTAAATCTAAAAGGTTGAAACAAAATGTCGTTAATAATAAAGCATCAAGGAGCAAAGAGACCCCCGACCAGACTGCTGCAAGGAGATACTCAAACAATCAACGCAATACCCGCTCTCGTGCAGCGGGTATTGCCGATTGACCGACCAACTAAAAACTTCGCATGGTAATTGGTAGCAACATTTAAGGTATTATTGCCAATTTTCAGTCTTATCTGTCGTTATTTTCAAAAGTTTTTGTAATTCTAGCGACATTTTGTGTGTTGGCTGTCAAATTCACGGCGACTTCGAATCTTCAGTTCAAGGCAGGGTAGTTAGAGCAGAAAGTTTCAAACGAAATGAAACTAATAATGCCCGTTTAACAGATTGATCTGATATTGTGTACACAGTAATATCATATCATATGAGTGGTCCCAGGTATATTGTTTGAAGGATATCATGTGATTTTTGAAACTTAACAAGGAACCGTTCAATCAAAGGTTTAATCGAACAACTTAAAACTTAGCAAGGTTATTGGGACCAATATTTTTGGAAATTTTGGAGATATTTATACAAGTCTGTGACGAAATTCAAGAATTATTGGCTTTTAATGACATTTTCGATAGACATAATTTCGGTTCGAGGTGTTGCGTGTATCCGTGCTCGCTCATCAACGCGTTACTCAGAGCGTTTTCCTAGTAGTGATTCTACAACTCACGTGACCTTTTTCACCTTTAATATTTTCGGATCAAATTAGCGGAAAAAAAAACCGGAAAAAACCCCGGAAAAAACCCCCGGAAAAAATATCCCAGAAAAATAAACCCCTGGAAATAAAACCCCCGGAAATAAAACCCCCGCTGTACTCGCTTGCAAACATATCGCTTGCACTCGATATGCCAAGACTATGAGAATGGCGACAGAAGCATCAGGAACTTTCTGAAAGCGATTGCCCAAAACATCCGTCTTCGAGCAGATATGGGTAGGTTCTACATTCTACACATGCACATACATGTAATATGACGTGGCAATGTCATAAATGTCATAATTTAATTATTTATTTTATTCATTTTTAGATGAATGAAGTTTGACATGACGAAGAGAATTTATACGCTTCTCCAAATACGCTTGTGAATATGCGTGTGATGTGATGTGAGACATTAGTTGTTTTTTACTTGTCATTAAGGGGAATGTGCTGTGTCAATTTGTCAATTTGTCAATTTTTCGTTTTTTTTACCATTATTTAGATTAAATTGTTAATTACATTATGTCAAAATTTGGAAATTTTTAGTCTTTTATTTATGTTGTAAAAATTTTTTTTTTTGCATATTTGTAGTATATAGCTTTGAATATAGTTAAAGTTTGAATGCTGTTATCTCCGGAACTATTTTTCTTCCCATTGACAGTTGTAATTTCCTACTTCTTTTTAATGATTCAACTTAGAAGGCTGATTTTTTTTTGGTGTGTGTAGTTATTTGTGATGAACAAAAATTGGCATTTTAATTGTTTATAAAATGAATACATCTAATTAAAATAATTAGGTAAAGTGTTAATTACCAATAAAAAGTGTAAACAAATATTTTTTATTTTTTATTTATTTTTCAAACTAAAGTATTACAATAAAGTAAATTTGGAATGCCAACTTCATTAACCCAATAATTTGTGAACATAAAAATAAAAAAATAATTAATGTAGGTCAAGGAATAAAAAAGTAGTAGGGATTTATCGTAATACATCTTTTAATAACTAATTAATTAATAAAAAATTAAAAAATTAAAAAATATTTTTATTTTATTTTTTTGTATTAGTTTTAAGCAACTTTTGATATCTTCTCAAAATTTCAATATTGTATTACCTAAATTCATAGAGATAGAAATTTCACAGCATATTCCCCTTAAGTCTGACTAGGCATTGTAATAGGTTGTGATAAATAATAGACTGATCAATATACATATACTTTACTTTCTGACATACATTTTATATATTGTTTTAATATACATGCTACATTTTGTATTCTTTGACTATACTCATGTGATATGATGTGATAATAAATAATCTCATTTTAACGAACATTCGTAGCCTTCTTTCAAAACCTATATTTATGGTTTGTACACTCCTGGACACGGAATTTGGTCCGCGGTCAATGTTTAATCGACTTCAAATAAATACATTTTTTTATATACTTTTTTGCGGGGGTTTTATTACCGGGGGTTTTATTTCCAGGAGGCCAATTCTTGAGTTTTCATGTTTTGAAACCATGTGTGTTTGCATTGTATAAAACTTGAAACAGTTGACAACTATTTATTAGCCTTCAACTTTTTTACGTTTTAAACAATGAAAACACACATGGTTTCAAACCATGAAAACTCAAGAATTGGCCTCCAGGGGTCTTTTTTCCTGGGGTATTTTTCCTGGGTTTATTTTCCGGGGGTTTTTCCGGGTTTTTTCCGGGATTCCTTTTTCAATAGGGTTGCAATAAGTCCCGCAATTATCACTCTATACACTCTACAGACTTGAATTTGGTCTCATTATCTTCGTTATGAATAGGCGAAAAAAGTGTGACAGCGTTTTTGTTACTTTTTTTGTGTATTATTATTACGAAGGTTCTAAAATCAAAATGTTTACTTCCCGAATTCTTCATCGATGAAATCATCATTTAGTGGAGACTGTGGCCAGACAAATACATCATTCAATTCTTCTAATGAGTGTGTATGCATTTATTTAATTTGACCTTGATATTGCTGCCAACACCTTCCTTGCGGTGCAGAAAACCAGGTGTTGTTGCACTCTCCTTTGTTGCACCTAGGAAGTGGATTTCCCAACCTAGAATGTAGATATTGCAGGGAAAGAACGATCAAATACATTTGTTCAGGTTTAAGAAAGAATTATATAAATAATTATAAAAGTAATAAACTATATGTACAAAAACTTTCTTTTATCGCTTTTTATAAGTATTTCAAAATTATGAAACTATGTTGAGATATGACTTTATTTTAACTTGTTTCTGCACATTAAAATGACATCTGATCATTGTTTCTCTGCACTTGCAGACCAACCCTCTGGTGGGGCCCCTTACAATGAGGTAGGTCATCAGGTATATAATGAACAGGTGGCCTTAACGTGGAAGCAGATAATTATTCTCAGCTACAAGTCGACGTGAGTATTGGCAATATTTTTTGTTAAATCTTTTAGCACAATTACCGAGTATTTCACGTTGGTTAATTTTATTTTCTGCAGTATTTTTTGCATTAGGTAATTTGAATGTGAAATAAATATTTTAAACCATCTTCAAATGTATGACAATGTGAAATGTAACTGGTCATTCACAAATGCATCAAAACTATATTGTTCTAAATACCATTGTTATCACTCATCAAAGAAAAACCTCATTGACCCAATATTAAAGATAATAATCAACGATGAAAATAAAATTTTCGAAGGGTACAGGGAAAGAAAGCTTTAAGTGACATTCAGATAAAACGGAGATAAACGAAGTTTTATTTTTAAACTTGTGTCTATCTTCCATACATTTCAATTGCGTTTTTCAAGACATTGTGCCAACATTTTCTAAAAACCAAGGGTATATTCTGAAAGCTCATAAAAATCACTTCAAGATTACACCTTAAACTAAGGTTTTAAAAAAAATTAACATTTAGGAATGAAAATATAATAAAGGAGTGAATATGAAATCAGGATCAGGAATGAATCAACATGTGCGTTTCAGAAGATGCACTTCAGGATGAGTGGAGTGTTGTTGATTGTGTGTTCGGCGCTGCTGGGCTCGAGCCTCGGTCGCAAACTGGTGTTCAAGAACAGATCCACGAACACCATCTGGGTCGGCTCTCAGGGCAACCCGGGTCATCAGCCCATCAACAATGGCGGCTGGGTCATGGGGCCCAAGAGCATTGTAAGTACAAGGAGACGTGTCCATGTGGATACATGGAATATATTTTTGTATCATGCGATTTAATTATGTTTTTGGACACTAAAACGAGTATTTTTCAAGAATCTTAAATTGTTCACGTAATGTATAAGTTATGACTTTGAGATGTTGGGCAAAAATCATGCAGCTATCTGTAGGTAATTGAAGTACACTTTACTTCTTCGAAAATATCACCATAGTATTATTATTATTAGTGTTTAATGGCGCGTCGACAACTAGGTCATTTTGCGCACATTTATATTTACTTTGAACTTTGTTGATCATAAGTGGAGGACATGGGGAGGGGTCGACCTAACGGGCCCGATCCGGGGGAGTCCAGCACTGGTGGGAAGGCCACGCCGGAATGGGGACCGACCGGGGGTGTGAGGATTCGGGCCAGCGGAACCCGATTTCAGGGGGATCACCATCTCGAGGGGGATGGCCGGCCCGCGTCTTTCCATACCCTAATAGAGCCCAACTCAATACAACTGTTTAGAGACTAAAGAACTGAACTAAATATTTTCTAGCAATTCAAATTATGTTATGTCGTCCTTCAAATGACTTCCTACTGTAAATTCTTAGTACCTTAGGTATAGTTACCTAAGCACCTGAACACCTGTTACCTGTTTTGTAACACAAAAACACTTATTAGCAACCATCTTAAATTGGTATATTGGACCTACAATAAACCTAGCTGACAATATTAGAGAATCTTTTCTGATCAAAACATTCGTTGGTATTAATGCGAAGTTCAAAAGTAGATGGTACTTTTGCGTAGGCAGCTATGGGGTTGACCTGAAATATTGGTCATAATTTAATTTTCATGATTATTATAATTATTGATTAAACCCAGCCACTTCTGCTCATTTTGTTTCGCCTTGCTTATAATCAAATGCATTTTTGTCTCGTGTCCGAATTTTGTTACCCAGAAATTTCTATCTCCTTATAAAGTGTTTAAATCTATTTTCCGAACAATGTTCTTTATTTTCAAACTGTCAACAATTACGTGAGTAAAACCTCCAATATTGCGGAGACACCTCACTTAGCTGCTTCATTATGAATGGGAGTGTTAGAATGTTTGGTTATACCGAATAGATTCGGCGTTAAATGCGAGTAAAATGCAAATTTTCAAATCAATGAGTTGGGCTCGATTAGGGTATGGAAAGACGCGGCCGCCCGAGGGGACCGCAAATTGAAAGGAGGGCATATATAGGTCGACCCTGGCTGCTCTTTGTCTGGGCCTCACCACTGACCTGTCCGGCATGGGTAGCCCTTACACATGAGCGTATGCTCGCCGACGTAGCTGCAATGGATCATTGGCCAACACAAACCCCACCACCGCGGTAAGGTGGCAGCCGTCGGTGGGGTTATATATCACCATAGAGATGGATTAATGAAGTGTATATTTGTCACGAATTTAAATTAATTTTCTTTTTATTCTAATTTTAAATAGCTATTTTTTCAGTGTACAGTCATGAAACAGCCTGATTGCGGGAAAGAATATTTGAGATTGAGCGAGCGTCACCACAGTACTAGTTCTTTCCTTTTTTTAATTCTGCCAGCAGTGCCCAGGTCAAACCGTTCAACCAATTGATCCGAGATTAAGCACATGTACTAATGCAATTTATGTGGTATCATGTAGTGTTTTTGAACAAGGTCATGTTATTCATTTGAAATTTAAACTGGAACTGTTTTACATATCAACTGCACATTTTGTATGCTTTTAGAGACCAACATTTGAGGTGTTTTGGAAAATTTGCAGACTAATCTGTACTTAATTTAGAATTAATTGATATTTTACGGACATCTTATGCGTGTTTGGTAATATTTGTCGAATTTTTAGAAGTAAGTTTCAAATATCATATCAATGATTTTTTTTATGCATTTCGTTTGGGTTCTTTCTAAGGTCTGTATCGAGCAGAAACTTGCAAACGCATATCAATTCATTTGCAATACGAAGGCTCGCTCATCAACGCGTTACACAGAACGTTTTCCTAGTAATAGCTATTAGGGTGTCCGGATATATACCCAAAGGCGGTGTACTGGATACCTCGGTTCTCCTCAGATCACCAAGGTTAATCAGCAACATTGAGCGGGGTCAGCTGTTGGATGGGTGACCGTTCAACTCTGGCTTGCCAGTTGCTGCCGTTGGGTCAGAGAGACTGGGGTGTTTGGGGGTTAGTGTGACGACCTCCCTCCACCTGTTATCAGTCTCTCGAATGCGCGGGTTGTTGAGGCTCGTGCTGTAAATGTCACACTGTTCTTCGGATGGGACGTAGGCTAACATGACTATGAGTACCAAGTCTCCCCTTCTCCCTTCTCTATTATTACATTCTCAGTAGTGGAGCCTCGGCTCTGTTGAGAATATAAACATATGTCCGTGATTGTCCAGATGAGCTTTGACGTGCCTGACAACCACGCCGGCAGAGTGTGGGGACGCACTGGTTGCCAAGCGAACGGGCACTGCGAGACCGGGGACTGTGGCAACCGTCTCCAGTGCAACGGGGCAGGGGGAGTCCCCCCCGTCACTCTGGCGGAGTACACATTCAAGGGATATGGAGGTCTGGACTTCTATGACATCAGTCTGGTTGACGGTTACAACGTCCCAATGTCGGTGAGTATGTGATGACCATGTTTATTCTAACCTATCCTAAATCGTTTCAGGTCGCCAGTCCTCCACATCTTCCTATACCACTTAGAGGTATATTAATCTTCGACATCCTATTAAATTTTAATTCCTCTATTCTCAAAAATTTGATTTTTTTTATTATAATTAAAATAAATTGTGAGTACTTGAAGCGATAAATTTAATTTGATTATCGTTGATTGCTTTATTACAATTTGTCTCTTAAAAGTAACTATTTTTCAATAAATCAAGTTCATTTATTTTATCAAAATTTTTTTAAATTCGCAATTAATACATCTTTTTTGGAATGGTGATACTGCTTGTCTTACAATGTCTTACAGCTACAATGTAAGACACTTATTGTGTAATGTCTTACTTTTAAAAAATTGAAAACTTGGTCAATGAACCAAAAACCGCAATGAACCAATGAACATTCTCTACGAATTTGATTGTTCAACACGTATTCTATTTTCAAAAGGTTTTAACTCGTCTCATAAATTGCGAATTTGAAATTGAATCCTTCCACAAGCTAGATTTGTAAAGTGTTGTATCTTCAAAATATTTCTTCAAATCACCGAAGTCTGCAATTTTAAATGTGATTTGTACATTGCTATATCCTACACTTTTTGTCGTAATGTCATCTTCTTGTCACAATGTTTAAAAGACGCCGTAATTGTCTTGTTTTATTGATCAATCATTATTTTGTAATCTTCTAGATGGCTCCAATGTCTAAGAAAGGCAGTGGAAGCGGTTTGAAATACAGTTGCACTGCCTGCAGTTGCTCCAAGAAACTCAACAGCATCTGTCCCGCCGAGCTGAAACAGATGGTCGGAGGACGCGTCGTGGCTTGTAACAGTGCATGCAACAAGTTTAACACCGACCAGTACTGCTGCCGTGGACGCCACAACCAGCCGCACACATGTCAGTCCCGACATTGGCCCAAGAACTATCCCAAGTTCTTCAAAGACAACTGTCCGCAAGCGTATAGCTACGCGTATGATGACCTGAAGAGTACGTTCACCTGTGATGATAAGGCTGGGTACCAGATTACTCTGGGATAGAATCTGTCTTCAGAATAATATAATATTTTATTGATGTATTATTATCAATACAAATTGCAAAGAAATTCATGTTCCGAATTAATAGCAAGTTAAAATAAAAATGTGCTGTATTATTGACGTTACCAAATATCCTACATCCACATAAGAATTCCTTGAAATTAGGGATGATGATCCAAATGACACATACAATTCGTATGGCAAAAATTAAATCGTATAACTCGGGTTAAATATTTAAGGTTGTAACTCTACATCTTCTGAATAGCCCCACTATTGGGTGGCAAATTTATAACATTACGTATTTCCTTCTCTAGTAAACAATATGATTTATTATCTTTAAATGTACAATAACTGTGGAAGCTACATCTGGCCAGATTTAATTTATATGTATATAACTAAGATTAGAAGTACTCATCACTGGGGTGTAGGTAGCTATAGTCCATAGGCATCTCATTAGTTCATCATCAACATAGCTTTTTATGTAAGAATGTTCTTTTTCTCTTCGTGCACTCTTCTTTCCCCTTTTTGCCGTCTTCTTTTCTTGATTAATATTCTTCTTTTAATATTAACTTATGACTTTTCTTCCAGTAATAATTTTTAAATGGCACATACAACATTATTCTTTTACTCTTACATTTCAACTACCCTTTTTCTAATCAAAATTCCAACCATCTCATCTCATTCTGAACACCATACAATCTTTTTCATTGTTGTGGCTTAACAGTTTTGAACCCTTTTATATTTAATCTCGACCCCAAAGGTGATATATTTTGAAAAGATGACTTAATTAAGTTTAATGACCTTTTATAATATAATTTAATGTTTCAAGAATTTAAATATAACTATAATAATGTTCTGTACTACTAAATTTTCTAATATAATTGAATCCTGAATAAAATATGATTTTTGTCTTTACAATTTGTTTATGTTATAATTTTGATCGCCATAGAAATAATCACGGCCTTCTTGCATTTCATAAACCACTTGTTGTAACAACCTATATGATTCGCTCATGCACAGTAGTGCTACAAGGTCTACAATATTGTTAAATTTCAGGTAAAAATTTATTGGGATTAGAAATGATTAAGAGTCGTCTGTAGTAAAAGGTAAACAATGGTGATAACATTTCCTAAATATCGCTATAACTTTTGAATCATTCAAGCTATGAATTATGTGAAAAATATTAAGCATAGCTAATCTTTTAGCCGACCGTGGTAATATTAACATTAACACTTATTGATAAGATTTGTGCCCAAACTCGTGGAAAACCTTAATGTTCAGGTTTGCCACGACTTTGGGCACACATATTATCATTAAGTGTTGGTGTTTATATTGCTAAGGTTGGCTAAAAGATTAGCTGTGCTTATTATTTTTCACATATTTCATAGCTTGAATGATTCAAAAGTTATAGCGATATTGAGGAAATATTATCACCATTGTTTACCTTTTACTACAGACGACTCTTATCCACATTTTTTCATCTATTTTTTTTAACTATTTACATTACTTAAATAGACCGAATATTTGGACAAGGTGGTAACGAAATGATGTGTTGTGTTTTAAAGGGAAGCAATTGGATGACGAGAACGGATTTCCTGATTACTTTTAAACCAGGAATTGAATTGTAGATAGTACCTATTACGATTGTTCCTCAATACTGATGTAAAGGCATTTCCGGTACTTCCTCGTTGGTTTAACCAACGCATTCCGCGAATACAAAATGCTTATAGTCCAGTAATTGTGTGATTATACCCACCACTAATTGCAACAGAAGGTTTCAATACATGAATCGATTCAGAAAAATGTCCTCTACAATATATCCAAAATCGACCAAAATCGCTGTACGGAAAAAGGGTTTTAATGACTTTTTAAGTTAATTTCCCATGTTAATTCCATCTTGCAAAAAAAAAATCATGTAACTCCGATTTTGACGAAACTTGGCAGAATTGTTCACCATCCTAAATGAACACAAAAAGCTCTCTGAGCGTTTTCCTCTAAATCTCAACGTTTGGGAAATATGGCCCATTGAAAAGTCATGTTTTCGAAGATTTAAGTCACTTTGAGTGTAATTTGACGTTTCGCGAGGTCCATATTTCCCAAACGATGAGATTTAGAGGAAAACGCTCAGAGAGCTATTTGTGTTCATTTAGGATGGTACCCAATTCTGCCAAGTTTCGTCAAAATCGGAGGTACATGAAAAAATAATTTTTTTGCAAGATGGAATTAACATGGGTAATTAAATTAAAAAGTCATTAAAACCCTTTTTCCGTACAGCGATTTTGGTCGATTTTGGATATGTTGTAGAGGACACTTTTCTGAATCGAACGGCACCAAAAACGCTTCTGTTGCAATTAGTGGTGGGTTATGCTGATTTTTTCACTAGAATTACTGGACTATCAGGATGATATGAAGGGATGTGCGTTGTGAAAAATATCCGACCGAACCGGGGCTCGAACCCGGGACCCCTCACTTGCCGGGTGAGAGCTCTACCAACTGAGCTACCCGGTTGGACGGACGGACATTAGACACAACGCACTGACAACGCACAACCCTCATCAGTGCGTTGTGTCTAATGTCTACCATTAATGACGAAAATTAAAGATTCGTGGTCACTAATTGAATTCTGGGCCGGAATAACCATGAAACCAACAATTTCATTATACTGAGTAAAAAGCCAAAAACTATTTCCTTGCCATATATCACAATTAATTATTTTCGATGATATGTGGATGTTATTATATAGGTTTTATTCAATAAATAGTACCTTAAAAAAAATGTATTACAAAAACTGATTTATTTGAAAAGGGTAATATTTAAGTACCCTTTCGATTTGTAACTTTTCCTCCGAGTTCCTCAAATACTTTGGTTGATTATCCATCCACGAGTTTTGTTTTATTCCTTTTATAGAAATGAATTAACAGTTTTGGTGACACAATGCTGTCCGCACCGTCGGCTATCGCCGTATTGTTTGTACCTACACTGTATGTGTCTTTGTGCAATCAATAAAATACAAAATAAATAAATATATAAATGTTAATGAATGGTAATTTTTGAGAATATAAAGCTTATATGCAAAAAAAATATGTAAAATCTACAATAGAAGTTATTATCAACGGTCACCCCCAAACTCACATAACTTGAAACAGTATCAATTATAGAAGAGCAACCAATACAAGCATGACCTCGACTGAGGCATGAAAACAATCGTAAGAATGATAAATAATATTTACAGGTTAAACCTTTTCTCTGTTGTTAGGAGAACACACGCTGACAATTTTTGTTTTATTGGAATTAATAACTAGGATTTTATCATGAGTACATTTTAAAACGTAAGATAAAACAGATTGTAATTGAAAAATCACCACATTTAAATTTTTATGAGAAGAGACATTATAGAAAGTTATACAGGTGTCCTTTTACCTTTTTGGAACCCAAATTGACGGGAATTAATAATACCGAAATCCTTATAAACACCTTTGCAAATTGATAGCAACCCACCCTCTCCATAACTATCTCAATTTCTGAAAGAATAGCCATTAAACTCAATTCAATTCAATTTTAATACAATTTTATTTCTTCCAAAATTTTACAATTTTACCTAAACCATACGCTTTCCTTGTGCAACCTTTACATATTACATAATTACATATTACATTTACCTTTTACAATTACATATTACATTTACCTTTTACATATTGTTACATTATACCAAGAATCAGTAGTAAAATAAGCAATAGTGTTGAGATAAAAGGAGACACAGCGAAATAGAAACACAAAGAAGAGCATGGATAAGAGAAATAGTTTACAAGGGGTTGAGGGGGCATTTTATTTTGGAAGCAGCCAGCATAATGGAAAACCATTGTGCGCTGGCATACATTCTTTTACATTTCTAGAAATCAAAGCTAGTCGTCAGCTCAATCACAGATTAGAAACAACAAAAATATTATGTAAAGTATAGAAGATATTAAGAACAATCACTCGATACTACTTTTACGGAAAAGAAAGAAATTGGACGATCGGATATTGAATATTGAAGTGAGAGGATATAAAAGACTTAATATTGAAATTAATTAAAATAGTGTTGGAGGGGGAAGATTATAGTAAATTTTAGTGAATTTATCAACTTCAAATCAAAATATTTCAGTTAACAAAAATTATCATAGAAATCCCTACCTACTTCTCTGATCCATGCGGTAATTAGTATTTTGAATAATTTAATATTAGAAGTTTTACGAATATCGATAGGAAGCGCATTGAACAGACGTGGACCAATGTAACTTACGTGTTGTTGCCCTTTTTGTTTCTTACAGTATATCAAATTTAACATATATAAATTATTTTTATTACTACCTCTGGTTTTTGGCACAGGTAGCGTTTGATGCGTAATTTCAGGAATTCTGTATTTACCGAAATTAAGAAAAAGATACATCAACGCCCTTTTTATAAAAATTTGTCTAATATCTAATACTTCTGCCAATTTGAAAGTAAGGTTAGATGAAAACTGTGAATGCTTATTTAAAACTACCCGTAAAATAATTTTTTGAATGGTTAGAATTTCACTAATGTTAGTTTTATTAACTGCTCCCCAGCCAATAATTCCATAGGACATTATTGATTGGGCAAGAGCTTTATAAATGGTTAGTAATAAAGATTTGCTAACAATACGTCTCAACCTATAGAAAATGTACAACATATTTCTTAGCTTACGCACGATACAAGCAGTATTAGCTTTCCAACTTAGATGTTGATCAATAATAATACCTAGGTATTTAGTTTGGCGTTCTCTTTTTACAATTTCACACATACAGTCTGGGAGAACGGCACACTTATCATTATGTAGAAATAATTTCCTATCCTCACTTGGCTGCGTTTTTCTATCAACAGTACAAGGCAAATATACAGTTTTACTGTAATTTAGTGTTAGCAAATTTACATTTAGCCAGTTATGGACAATTTTCAGTGATTCATTGGCCATTTTGTACGCTAAGTTCCAGTTGCTCTCTGCAAATACTAGAACTGTATCATCAGCATAAGATATAATTTTACCATTAATAGTTAGGTCACATAAATCATTTATATAAATGAGGAAGAGAATAGGCCCCAGCACAGTACCTTGAGGTACACCACACATGATACTTTGCTGATTACTCAGAACTTTATTAATTTTAACCATTTGCTTACGATTTTTTAAATAACTTTTGAAAATGTTTAGTACAACTCCTCGAATGCCAACTAGTTCTAATTTATTCAGTAAAATTGTATGGTCAACTGTATCAAAGGCTTTGGCCAAATCCAAAAATACTGCCAGTACTTTTTTATTTTTATCTAAGTTTTCATATAAATAACTGGTCAACTGATGAATTGCGTCGTCAGTGCTTTTCTTCTCCCTGAATCCGTACTGATTGCTTGATAATATATTATTCTTCTCTAAAAATTTCATTAGCCTAAATTTAATGCATTTTTCAATTACTTTAGATATAGGAGAAAGTAGAGAGATAGGCCTATAATTCTCTGGCTTATTCCTTTCGCCATTTTTGTACAACGGGACGACGACTGCAATTTTCAGCTTGTCAGGAAAGACACCAGTTTCAAAAGCAACATTGATAATATGCGCGAGTGGTCCTACAATAGCCTGAGAACCCAAGAGAAGGTCAGGCAGTTTTCAGATATGATAGACATATATGATCCGGACATTTTCATAGCGACCGAAACATGGATAAATAAAGAATTCGAGGATAATGAAGTATTCCCCACAGAGTACAATGTTTTTAGGAAAGATAGAAACACTAATACATGGGGTGGTGGGGTTGCCATCGGTGTTAAGAAACATTATGAAGCTCTAGAAGTCTGGAGAGGGCAAGGAGAGGAAGTGTTAGCAATAAGAGTCGGATTGGGAAAAAAGAAGATTCCAGTGATTGTAATCGGAGCCTATAGAACCCCGAATAATGATTATTCGGCCGTACAAAGCATCACGGATTTTGTTACAAGAGACAACATGAAATTTAGAAACATGATTATTGGAGGGGACCTTAACTTACCAGACGTAGAGTGGGAGATAGTTGCAGACAAGGGAGGAATTGCTCAGGAAATGGTCTCAACTTTGATGAGGGAAGGGGGGTTGGAGCAGGTTGTCAGGGAAGGGACAAGGGGAGCAAAAGTGCTGGATGTGTTCCTTATAAGGTCACTTGAGACAAGAGAGGTAGAAGTAGTGGGAGGAATCAGTGACCACAGAGGGGTAGTGATGGAAGTAAATATAAATAGGACGAAAGAAGACTGCAGGGGAAAAGTGTCGTGGCAGTACGCGAAAGCAGACAAAGAGGGGATGGGTAAATTTCTTAGAGATAAATTCGAGGGTTGGGCTTCAAAAGGAGAAAGCGTAGAAGAGATATGGACAAACTTCAAGGAAATTGTTGAAGAAAGTAAGGCTTTCATTCCATTTAAAAAGTTACCCAAGAGCCCCGACCCAGAATATTTCACTAAAGACTTGAAAAAACTAAAGATCAGATGTAGGAAGCTATACAAGAATAGGAATAAGAATATGAATTCAAAAGAATTATTTAAAAAGGTAGCTAAAGAACTGAAAGATGAGAAAAAGATCGCTCAAGATAAATTCATTGAAAAGTTATTAGATATTGATGAAAAACATGAAAATATACAGCAGGCTAGCAACAAATTCTACAGTTATTTAAGAAAGAGGAGTGGGAAAGGAAAAGAAATACCCGAACTTGTATCACAAATAACGAGAGAATCAAGTGTAACTAGCAAAGAAAAGGCGGAAACTTTGAATGAATATTATGCGAGTGTTTTTACAACAGAGGAAAACATTACAGATGGGGCAATAAGAGAGGAGTTTTTAGAAAGAGTCCCATTTACAATGACCGACAAAGACATTTTCAAGGCCATCAGAGGAACTAAAGCTCATAAAGCTGCAGGAGAGGACGGAATTACAATAGATTACCTTAAATTACAACCGCAATCAATAGTTCCGTATCTCCGAGTCATGTTCAACATATCAATTAACAATGGCAAGCTTCCTCTTGACTGGAAGAGAGCTCTGGTAATACCTATTCATAAAGCCGGAAGCAAAGCAGAAGTTAAAAATTATAGACCAGTCAGCCTCACCGCAGTTATTTGCAAAATTTTTGAGAAGCTGCTAAGTAAATATATCAGGACATTTTGTGAAGGAGCAGGTATATTTAGTGATAGCCAACACGGATTTAGAGAGGGGTATTCCTGTGAATCCCAACTAACCTCATTAGTACAGGATCTCTCAGACAATATGGAAAGAAATATTATAACAGACGCAATTTTTATAGATCTTAGTAAAGCATTTGATTCAATCGGACACAGAGGAATTATAAGGGAATTACAGAGATTACCGCTGGATTTGAGGGTTCTGGTATGGGTAGAGGAATTTTTGAGGGACAGAAAACAGAAAGTTAAAGTGGAGGAGGCCCTCTCCGAGGAAATCTCAGTAACGTCGGGGGTCCCACAGGGGAGTGTTCTGGGCCCATTGTTATTTATTTTGTACATTAATAGAATACCGGATGGTATATCTAGTAAAATAAGGCTTTTTGCAGATGATTGTGTGATATATAGATCTATTGTGGACGAAGAAAGCAGGATACAGCTCCAACGAGACATTAATAAACTGTACGATAAGCTCACAGTACTTGGATTCAATGTAAATAAAGATAAAAGTCAATTATTATCAATAAGGAGAGGAAGTACATCAGAAGAAAATTATCATAATAAAATAGGTGCTTCAGTTATAAATGTAGAGAGTAATGTTAAATATTTAGGGCTAATAATAGATTCAAAATTAAGCTGGAACGAGCAAATAAACAAGGTAGTTAACAATGGATTTAGAAGGTTACACTTTGTTATGAGAATATTAAAAAAGAGTAGTAAGAGAGCCAAGACTAAGGCATATACCACATTAGTGCGGCCCTTATTAGAATATGCGGCAGATATATGGGATCCGTCGAAGGTAGGAGACGTACTAAAGGTAGAACAGATACAGAGAAGGGCAGCAAAGTATGTAACTGGGGAGAGAATTGTAAGAAAGAAAGTGCTAAAAAAGAATGTGAAAGATCTAAAGGTTGTAGAGCTGAGAGCAGCACTGGAAAGGTTGAACGTTAAACCAGTGGGAAACAAAGAGAGTATGAAAAATTGTTTACTAAATGTTTTAGAGGGAAGAGGATTAGTGGACGGAGAGATTGAGGTAACACAGTATAACTATACGAGTGTAACAAACTTGGTAAAGAGCCTAAATTGGGAACCACTCAAAGAAAGAAGAAGAATATCTAGACTAACAAAAATTTACCGAGCAGTCACTGGGTTAAAGCCATGGAAGGAGCTAGAAGATAGGATACGACCCGATGTATATAGAGGGAGGAATGACCATAGGTGGAAAATATTTCGAGAGGGTTTTAAATCTAAATATGGAAGCAATTCAACAATTGGACGAGGAATTGTGGAGTGGAATAGGTTGACGGGAGTACTTTCTGAGGAAATGCCAACTAGCGTAAGAGAATTTAGGCATGCTATTAGTATGTAAGTCCTGTAGATTGTAATTGTAACATTACTTTAATCTTAGACCTTAAAGAAACAATAATTCGTAACTTCTTAGAAATAGCTTACTCAGACACCGTGTACACTGTATGCAAATCTGTTTTAATAAAGATAATAATAATAATAATATATTTGGAGGCAATTTTTAGAGTTCGTACGTTTATTTCATCATGTCCATTTGCTGTATTGCTTCTTAGACCAAAAATGAATTTGTATACTTCAGCTTCAGAAACTGGCTCCAGAAACATGCTAGCACCAGTACTGTACTCACGCCCTCTACTGCATCTAAAATTTACAGCCAATTGAGAATTATTACTATTAGTCGATTTAATCTTTTCTGCTAAATTAGTTCCAACATCAGTGAAATATTGTACCATAGCATTAGCAACTTCACGAGGTTCATCCAATGAATTATATATCTTATTTTTCACATTCAGCTCCTTAATTGGCAGGCTTTCTTTAATTTTCCTTTCTGAAATTTCATTTATTGTAGACCAAATTTTTTTGGGACAAGACTCACAGGAATCAATTTTATGCCTATAGTAGTCCTCCTTAACTTTAGAAATTAAACGATTAATAAAATTACGATACAATTTATATCTGTTTTCCATCTCGGTAAATTCATGTTGATCTTGATAACCCAGTTTCTTCAGAGTATTTATTTTTCTATGCAGAGCATCCCTCTTTCTAATGGATACAACAAGGCCAGCCGTTATCCACGGTTTAATTTTCCTTTTCCTAGAATTAATTTTAGTTTCCTCGGGGTCTGATGAACTTGATAAAATGTCATTAAACGAACACATGAAAGAGTCCAACGCATGATCCACTTCGGTTTGTCTAAAAGTATTTTCCCATATCTCATTTTCTAGTAAATCGTTAAACTTATCAAAATTAATCACATTTCTGCTAGTTGTATTGGTGGCCACACGTTTATTCAACACATCTTTCACAGAACTCCCTGTTTCTATTGAAATGAAAATGAAAATCGGGTAGTGGTCAGTTATATCGACCTTAATAATTCCCGGGACATAATCAGTGCTTTCATTAGTTCGTGTAAAAATATGGTCCAGACATGAACTAGTAGCAGAGCTTTCCCTGGTTGCATTGTTTATACACGACACAAAACCATTGGCACTTAACATATTCAAATAACTAGAAACCATATAATCATCAACATTTAATACATTTATATTAATATCGTCTATTATCGTATGATGGTACATAGAGGATAATGGTAGGTTTTTAATACTAACTTCTAAATCTTGAATGAAATGCCTCACATTTGTGGATGGAGACCTGTAAATAGCAACAATAGTATGGGCAACACCCTTACGAGTAAATGAAATGCGAGCAGCATTCGAACTACCAGACAACGCATCTTCAGACACGACCCTTGCATCATTTATATTATTAGTATTTACAAACACAATGATACCGTCCGCACCCGTGTGCCGTGAGTTGAAATAATGAGTTGAAAAACCCGGGATAGAACAAGGTTCGCTTAACCGAAGATGAGTTTCAGTAAGAACAATGATGTCCCAACTAAATTTAAATCTAGCAAGCAAAATACAGAAATTGTCAAAATTACTTCGCACGCCTCTAATATTTAGATGTAACACTTTTAACCCAACACTGTCTACATTTACATTTAAACACTCCACATCATCATCACTACACATATATAGATCCTCATCAATGCGATTAATCAAAACAAAATCATCATCATGAACCATAAGGTTTGTTTACAAACAAATAAATAGCAATACACTCACGTCGATTAATCAGTAGTCGGAATAACTAGTTAAGAGGTTAATGGCAGAGGCGTGGTGTTTACTTTTTCCCTCGAAATTACCGGTATGTCAGCCGCGGAGTTAATTAACAGAGTTTCTGTGTGTTCACTTTCTCTCAGATAGATGCGACCACCCTTTGTCCAAGCGAACTTAAATTTAGCTTGTTTTTTAAATGATCTTACAAGCCAAAATAGGTTTTTGTTTGCAGCAGTAAGATGCTCGTTGATATGAATCGTACTTGCCTGCGAGTAACCTATGTCCTTGGCCAGCAAACTCTCCTTCTTATTCTTCTTCGCACTGATGATGGCGTCTTTAGCTTGCCGAGAGTAAAACTTGGCAATAATTACCGGAGGTTTCAGCGGTGTACGACTGCTCTGACGCAAACGATGGCAATACTCAATGTCCCCGATCTCAAGACGAGCGCCAATAGCATCTGCAATGTTGCAGACTGTACGGTACGTGTTTTCGCCCTTGACAAAAGGAACGCCCTGAAATTCCAAATTAAAATTCTTGGAATATTGCTCCAAACTGTTAATTCTATTGTTTAGCGACTCGTTTTCTTTCTTGAGCACAGCGTTTTCCTTCTTACAATCAACAATTTCTCCGAGCAAGTGTTCAATCTTCTTAGTTAACTCACGGTTAGCTTCAAGCTGATCTCGCTGATGAATTTCCTGTTGTTGGAGCGTGGTGCTAATCTCGGTGAGACGCTTTAAAACCATACTCATTGAGACCTCGTCAGCCGTGCTGGTTGTTGCACTATCCGTCTGAAGTGGTGGTTGATTGGTAAAGATACTCACTAACTCACTATCTGGGCTATTCGCATCGCCACTGCTATTACTTCGTAGCGCCGTGGCTCTGGTATTCATCCTGCACGCTAAAAGTCGGTGAGTCAGACACAACCTCCCAGCTCGACGACTATCAAACGACGTTTGATATATAGATCAAACACATGAATTAAATTATATCAAATGATCATATCGCAATTTAATATAATATTTTAATATAATCATTACAACTATTAAATAAAACAACAATATTTTGAATAATATTTATTGCGGCAAATGAGTTATATTTCAATAACAATCGTTACAATAACAGAATATATTGCGAAATAAAAAGTAATCGATTGGTAAAATAATAAGAGATAATATTTAACCAGCAGGATAAAATGTGTATTATATTAGCTGTGCCATCTGTTAAAAGCAAGTTTCGTCAAAGTACCACATAGGTAAGCAGGTAGGCATACTATTAGAAGAGATGAAGTTCAAAGTAATCGTTCACAACTTAAACTCTGGACCTATGACTTAGAGGGGCCAAAGACCATTTCAATGATTCTTGGTGAGCTCAAAAAACAGCAATAAGCCTTGATCGAATCTTAATTTGCAATTGTAAAGAATTACAACGTATTTTTTTTATTCAGCCAATAAATATACAGAACAGAATATTTTGGCATTGTCAAAATATTCATACAATCCTATCATCGACATCGTCATCGCCAGTGGGCTTGTATACGCAAAACTAATGTAGATGGCGTTGCTAACCGAAAACCTCTAAGTCCCACCTCTAACTCTCACCACCCCTACCTCCTCCACCACCTCCCCTACCCTTGCCATTACCAATTGCTTGATCGAACTTGTCCCTTACATCATCTCAAGTTATAGTTCGCTACACTCACTACCCTTTAACCCCTACGTCTACCTCCCCTACCACCCCTACCACCCCTATCTCCACCACCACCTCCCCTACCCACGCCATTACCAATTGCTTGATCGAACTTGTCCCTTACATCATCTCAAGTAATAGTTCTCTACACTCACTACCCTTTAACCCCTACCTCTACCTCCCCTACCACCCCTACCACCCCTACCTCCTCCACCACCTCCCCTACCCACGCCATTACCAATTGCATGATCGAACTTGTCCCTTACATCATCTCAAGTTATAGTTCGCTACACTCACTACCCTTTAACCCCTACGTCTACCTCCCCTACCACCCCTACCACCCCTACCTCCCCCACCACCTCCCCTACCCCCGCCATTACTAATTGCTTGATCGAACTTGTTTCTTGCCGCATTACGAACAGAATCACGAAATCCTCCTTCTTGGCCTCGTCTCCACCATTGCTCTCCAGCGGGAGCAAGAAGGTCCATTGCATCTTCGTTGTTTTCCTCCTCAAGGTTCAAGGCAGAGGCGTCTTCATTCAAGCTGGCACTCTTGTACAAGTCGTCTTGGACAGGGGCAAGAAGGTCCATTGCGTTCGTGTCATCATCTGCATAGATCAGAAAAGGAATAAGTTGTTATTCATATCGCGAGCCTATAGGAATGTAGTGATCAAAAAGTGATATAAAGTGATCAACATAGTACGTATAACGATTAAGCTATTTTTTAGAACAAGTAATTTTGAACCTTTTGTCTTTTAGTGAGCTCAACTTTAAGAGACCACCCGGTATTGCAAAGATGGGGCACTGTGCTTACGCTGTTAAAATAGGAGACGCAGAATTAAAATAATATGACAAAATAATATAACCTTATTTTTTATTTTTTTTATTTTGGAATAATTTTTATTGATATGTTTTCTTTCCTTGGTAAAAAAATTCGTGACGATGTGTTTACAAATTATTGGTCAAAAATATATATCAAATAATGATTGCGTGTGATTTTACTGCGTAGCAAGTTAATGGCGATGAAATAATTCAACCTCACAACCTCACAACCAAACTTATCTATCTCATACATCTAATCAAGAAATGGCAATCAAAAAAGTTTTTAAAATTATATAGGGTTACATGTATCATTTTTGTCATATTTGGGTAATAAGAAAGATTTTATAAAAAAAATTACTTGCAAACAATCATTAATATACCTACTTAAAATTTCCCTTTATACATTGTGTATGTATACCTTGTGTGTAACTGTTCATATATAAGATTAGAAAAGGGAAAAATTTAAGCTTTCATGCTTTTAACTAAGGCATATTTTTAAATGATTTATTTAATAACAATTTGTAAAATTAAAAATAAAAATAAATACATTTTATTAATTAGTTTTGAGTTTATTGTTATCTTAATAATGGTTTGTTAGAAAATTCATTGATATACACCTGATATACTGATTTCACAACAGAGTTAATGGGACTGGATCCTTTTACAATCCAAAGATCGCCTTTTGGTCACTGTATGTCGCTATTCAAACATGAATATGATTCAGTCTGAAAGTAGTTTTATGATACATGGATCTTAAAAATAAAAATTTATACAAATGAACACAAATACATTTCATTCATCAAATTATTAATTAATATGTTTCAAAGGCTCCTTGATTTCACTACCATACCTTTCAGAACAGTCTGATACTTTTCAAGCGTTTTACAAATTAAATAATGCTACTATTGTGTATGGCAATGAAGTTTCATCAGTTAGAAATGTTATATCACCTCCATTGTGCAATACATCCATACTCTGCCTTTTCACAATAAAGTAGAAAATGTATTTTACGACTCACCTCCATTGACAAGGGAAGACTCGGCTCCGACTGAAATAAATTAATTGATATTAATTGGTTGTCTGTACAATAGATATTCTCAGATAATTATACTGTAACGTAAATCTCGTACTTATAAATATTTTTATGTGACGTACTGAATGAAATTAGGAAAACGCTTTGTATAACACATTGAAAAGCGAGCCTTCGTGTTGCATGCGTTTGCAAGTCATGCTTTTCACAAGGCCCTTACATAATATCGTGTTTGTTCACTCATAGACCACGGTAAAACCAAGATAAGTCCTTCTACGGTAGTCCCAGCCAAGTCCGAATTTATTGATGGCATTGCTTCATTAGTTTTAAATGTTCAAATCTAACTTCGAGGTACCATTTATACAATCTAGAATTGTTATTTGACACTTAAGAGGCAAACGGAAGCGAACGAGAATCGCACGGTTCGTCAGAGCGATTTTTTGAAATTTTGTCTTCCCACTTAATAATTTTAAAAAATCAGATAGTAACGACCCATTACAGCCTAAAAGACTAAATAATGCCGCAAACTGCAATATTTTATGACCTCTGGTGCGACCCCAATGTGTTAAATACGATTATTTTACTAAAAATATCGTATTTAACACTTTGAGATCGTACAAGAGGTCATAATGAACTCCAGTGTGCGGCATTAATTAGTCTATTAGGCTGTTATGGGTCGTTATTATCTGATTTTTTTAAATTATTAAGTGGGAAGACAAAATGTCAAAAAAACGCTCTGACGAACCGTGCGATTCTCGTTCGCTTCCGTTTGCCTCTTAATCAATAGGTACTATATTGTACCTATAGTTATAAATTTTCTCTACTTCATGTTATATGTGTTGATTATTATTCTGATTACCTATAATCCTACAATAATATACCTTTAATCTGTTGCAAGAAATTTTTTAAATTAAAAAATTTAGTTGAATTAAAATTACACGGCAACTTATTTTATATTTTATCCAATTAACGGTTGATCAAATGGGGTGTAGAAGAGGGGCAGCATGTGACCAATGATCATCCCTCCAGTCATTGCTCCTGATGCGTCGGCAATACATAATGTTCTCGGTTCTGATCATGATGGTGATATTTCCAAAGCTTTATTTATTGCCGTCATGACGCAGAATTATATTTAAAGTCGTATGCATTTTTTATTCTCGGCCAGCGAATAGGCCACGACGGCCTCCTTCCCACCTTCCATCCTTACCTACTCTTCACCATCATCTCCCAATCATAATCATTCATCCGTCGCCATTAGCCTCGCTGCAGAACAATGCGACGTTAAGCCCCAGACAAAAAAATGAAAAATATTTAAAAAAAAACGCCAAATTGAATGGCATATAAAATTGAATCAAAATACGCAATTTAATGTTGATTTATACTCTCCAAGAAATTTCAATCGATAACTTATTCTAGAAATGAAACTTGAGCAAAAATAGAGCAAAATATAATATTCAAGCTATTTTGAAAATATATGATTTACTTTTACTGCCTTTACTTTTATGATAAAAAAAAATATATCACTCACCACAGGCGTGCTCCCAAGAGACAAGCCCCAGGACCACCATAAACACGACGTGTCTCACAGCCATCGTTGATTCAGAGCAAGTAGCTGGAACAAACCAGTAGTTAAGTTTCAATAGGGATTCAAAGAATCGTTGGTTGCTGCCATGGTACAACAGTCATAATCCACTGTGTAAAATTCAGCAAAGTATTGAAAAACTGAACATTAAAGCATTAACAATTATATGAGACTAGGAAAATGCTATGTGTAACGCGTTGATGAGCGAGTACCGAAACGCGCAACATCTCCATCCGGAATAACTATCGTAACGCACAGATAACATAATAACCATCCATAGTGAATTGCAATACGATCCACCCGATCAAAAGAAAATTACCTTACTCCATTGAAACTGAGAATAGCCATCTATACACTCTGATCCGTAAATAAAATCAGATCTAAGTTGCATTGGAAATTAAATGTCTATCAAATCTCTTATGATTCTATTTAAATGTCAATAAGTACATACATTCTCTGCCGTTTGGGCTGAAAACTTGTAAACTAAGAGAAAATGGTAGTCTAAAATTTCCATGCTAAATTTGAACTTAATCGGAACATTTTGCTCTCAAAAACTATACACGATTAAATTAGAATGAAAATAGTATGTGTGCAAAATTTCAGCTCGATCGGATAAAAATTGTGACCCGTGGCGTCGGGCCAAACAAACACACACACAAAAAACACAGAGAAAGTGTTTAATACGCTCGCTCAATAATTGCAATATACTTACCAACTGTTATTGTGGAGAAGTGTAAAATCTTTGACATACATATCTGAAAATTGTTTCTTTTATACGTAAATTATTATCAGATACTATACCCCCACCCCACTGAAAGTCGAAAAATACTGGGAAGTATAGAACAATGCAAGTTTCCGATATCAACTTTTGAATTCAATTGGGGGTTTTAAATTAATTTATGCTAAATATTCTATCAAGTTATATTTTTGAAGTATACTAAAATTAAAACCGCACTTAATGTACATCTATTATTAATGTATTAAGCTTTAACTGTGCTACAGCGTGAGGAGCAAATGATCTTTCTTACCCTGAACTGTAGGCCTAGTTATAGGAGTATCCATCTTGAAATATACTTCCTTGGGTGTTGCAAAGGAAGTTCATACCCTTTCTTGAACCACAGAGAGGGCGATGGCAAATCCTAACGACAAACTAAATTTAAATACATCCATAAATACTGATTTTTTAATATAGTAATATAGACAGTAAAATATGAACATTTAAGACCAAAATAATCTTCTAATAAAATAACTAGGAAAACGCTCTGTGTAACGCGTTTATGAGCGAGCACCGACACGCGTAACATCGCCAAGAAAACTAACTATAATATCATTACTGATTTTCATCGCAACTTTTCATAAAATGTTCTCCAAAAATTGCTGAACAGATCAATGTATATCATGAATTTGATAGGACGTATACTTCTTCATCAATCTCTGTGAATAGATATTCAAAAAACTTAAAATAGCAATAAGTCTGTACTCTGTAAATTCTTGATTATTTTAAGGAAATGTGTAAAATATGAGATGTTACATATTGTGCTATCTTGTCGAAACGTTTCATCTAACATAACATATAACAGTGCGACGTTAAGCCCCAGGAAAAAAATCAAATCAAAGAGTGTCTAAAATTATTTGTATACATTTCCCAAAAATAATGTCTAGAAAGTCCAACAACATTACAAAACTTTTTTAAATCAATTTATTATATTTACAAATATAGTTTCTTTTGTATCCCTTCGGGCGCCCCCTCGAGCTTAGCGCCCTGTGCGGGGGCACAGGTCGCACACCCCTAAAACCGGCCCTATATGGAGTTTTCATTGAGCAAGCGGAGGCACGGACCTCTGTGTTTTTTTTTCTGCTATTAACCGATACACAGGTCGCACCGTTTCACCGATCGATCTGAAATTTTGCACACAATATGTAAAACCAACCTTCTCTGTTTACAGACCCTAATTTTTTTTGAAATCCATTTATTGGTTAAAATTTAAATAAATATCTCCTGATAGGCTGAAAAATGAAAACGATCTTCAATAATTCTTATTAAACTCATATTTTGCATGATCATTAAGACCAATATAGTCTCTTATTTTACAAAATTCCATCCCAATCAGTTAAGAACGTACGAACTTATTGAAATTTTTAATATCTATCAGTATGAAGTATCGAAATGAATGTTTTCCAGTTCCAATTGAATTGAATCTGATTTGCTATATTTACCAGGGTACTTGGATGCTATTTTCAAGTTTTGATGAAAAGCATACTTTTATGTTGATTGAGTGATCGTATTTCAATTCAATATGTATGCATATGTTTTATGTGCGTTGTGTACGCATTTCCGGTTCGAGAATTTGCTCGTACCCGTGCTCGCTCATCAACGCGTTACACTGAGCGTTTTCCTAGTAATATCTTTGGTTGCATCTTGTTGCATCTTAGTATGTGGCTTTAGTTATCTCTCTTATCGAACAGCGAACACATTTTCCGTCAGAAAATATTATTCTGTCGTTAGCGAAGAGGAAACGAATGTTCGTATAAAGCAAATTGTAACCATTGTCTTGAAGGTGGCTGCATATCACGTGACTTTTCAACCAAAAAGCTACACATTTTCATTTGGAAGGGTTCAGTTTAGCAAATACTTCTCACTCATCAGATAAGTTAGGACACATCTGTTGGAACAAATCTACGCAGAAAAGAACTGCGAAAATAACTTATTAGATGATTTTACTTCCTTGCACCTAAATATTCTTAAATCAAGACCTGAAGTTTAAGGAAATCCTATGAGTTGCCAAGAACAGCAAACTTTAATCTAATAAAAGGGCACATATGCATCACAAACCTGATACAATTTTGCCAACAAAACATGCGCTCTTTCTTCATCTTTCCAACGAAATGTTGAGATATTAATTATATCCACTATTATGAATGTAATGTTTAAACGAACAGCACTTGGTTTTGACAGTCTTCACACGCGTACGTATACACGATATTTGTGTTGTTTTTATTATAAAACCACTGCAAAATTAAATAATATTGACTGCAAATATTGATAAGCTCCAGTATGCAGTGAATTTCCTTCATAAATCACCTTGGATTACTCAACATGAACGATGTAAGGTATGTACTCATAGGTTACTATTTCTTTTGATCGGATGTGAGAAATAAAGTCACGTGATATGTATTGGCCTTAAGTTGTAACATTATGGAAATTAAATATTATCTTAAGGTGATACTAACGCTCTGCTGTTTTAGAAAATTGATAGAGAAAAATTGTTTCATATAAGTGAGTGTTACTTTTACAAGATGTTTACATAATCAGTCTGATTGTATATTATAGTAATAGTAGACCATTTTTATTTTTGCTTATTGCATCGTTATTATGAGCCGGTTATTCAACAAAACCACGCAATACAATAAAATTTCCTATACGGAACTCAAATTTGAATCATGATTATATGAAAGAAAAGCTTAGGGTGATCACTTGGCACATTTTTTAAAATTAATTTTATGCGGCACCCAGGGAGACTAGGGATCCAGGGATGTGTTTTTTTCACAAAAATCCATTATAATTATTACTAATTAACGAAACAAAAATTGTACACAAAGGTTGTACTCGAAGGTAAACATCCAAGGTAATATTTACCAAACATTGTCATAACTTTTGAACCACTCAATAATGAAAGTTTAGAAAATTGAAATACATCGTAGCTTATTTTCAAGTAAATTTAGCAATTAAAAAATGTGGACACAATATGTCCAAGTTGACCAGTTGACACAAAACTGTTCGCTTACTCTATTCATTGTTTTTTACACTTTTAATGTTGTTATTTCATAAAATAAAGTGGTCAAGAAATGTTCTCACAAAATTATCGCGATGGCGGATAATGATCCTGATTGCCGACTGAGCAATGTCAGCAAGATTAATACATAGGAGATTCAACGCTAGAGCGCAAGCGGCTAAGCTGATCGAGAACATCAGATGGGAAGACTACACTTTTACATTCATACAATGTGCACATTGCACAACTAAAAATTATCTAATAAACTTGATTTACTGAAATTTTTTAGATCTCGACATCGGAAGTAAGTCCAAGCGATCTCCTTGTATCACTCTAGTAGGTGACCTCTCATTTTAATGATAATGACAAGCATTACGGAAAGTAACCATCAACAGTTATCAAAGTAGTTAGCCGATAATTTTTTGTTTCGCCAAGTGTACATAAGAAATTGTAATTTAACAAATTGGATTGGATAATATAATAAGGGGCACTAGAGAGAACAAAAGACAACTATAGGAGATTAAGGGACAGTCCTTCAATAATCTGCTCACTTTTAAACGGTTGATTAGGGCTGTATTGCCATGGCAACAACCAATTACATTCCTAGAATCACTGTGTTAACTTTATTACTGGTTTTATCAGAGTATTGAAAAATTGGGACTAAGTCAATTAAATACTAAGAGTTGAGTTTGAATGTAATAAAGTTTGATACAAAGAATAAGGGATTTAATTGTGTATATTGAAGATGATGGAAGCTGTACTGTGGAGCAGTATAACTAAAAACTATCCCAATCTAATCTGAATGATAATCGTCGGTCATTATTCACGGCCCTATAAAGTAGACTATACGCTGCTCGTTGCTGGAGGCCTATTCTAGAACTTTGAATTGCCAATTCTGATGGTATTCGATTCGATGCAATGTTAATCCTTATGCCATTATCGTATTCCATCAGAATGGAGCTGGGAAAACATTATAGAATAGAACTCGTGGTATCTCACGGCAATTAGATCCGATTGGCAAAAGTATTGTTTGTAATTACTAATGGTACACAATTTCTGCCACTCCTTACAGGAATAGGTATGTCGTGGTTTTTACCAACGCCTTTAGTGTGGTTAAATAAGGTCGGAAGTTCGTCTTAGGTTTTGTTGCATTTCACAACACCAGGTGACTGCCTTTAGGAAGTGAAGAGCCCATCCTGAAATTACCTAAAGGACAATGTAAAGTTAATGCTAAATAATTCACTAAAACTTACATCTAAGGCAGGTTTCTGAGATGTCAGATGGGGCACCTTAAACTTTCCAGGCATAATAACCGACATTCATAAATTAGGTGGTTTCAAGCTAGGAAGTCTCATCTTTTTGGTAAGTATTTACATATCAGCATTAATAATTTTGTGTTTCGGGAATTTTATATAATATCTTGAATAATTATAAAAAAAAATCTTAAGCTGTACATAACTAATGTTCAATATTGTTAATCTCTCTGAAAAGAGTCTACTGTTTTCTACCGTGCAATTATTCTGTACATTCAATTCCCTTCCAAAATTGAAAATGTATAAAATCTTAAACGTAATCAAAACAATCTTGCATTGACTTGCATTAATCTCTAAGACACGTTGTGTTTATGTTAGTTCCAGCTACTTGAAGTGAATGACGATGGCTCTCAGACACGTTGTGTTTATGTTAGTTCCAGCTACTTGAAGTGAATGACGATGGCTCTCAGACACGTTGTGTTTATGTTAGTTCCAGCTACTTGAAGTGAATGACGATGGCTCTCAGACACGTTGTGCTGACGTTGGTTCTGGTGCTGTTTGCTTGGGAGCAGCACAATGGTGAGTGGAATATTCATAGAAACATTTCAGACAAAATAATTGAGATCCTTTACCTACCGTAATATAGTAAATTTCTAAAATCATCAAAAATGTGAAGTTAAAAAAAATACAGAGAGACAGGTCAGACTGTTATTTTACGATGAAAATATAAATTCCAAATTCATCTGAATTGGAAGTACCTGCAACACACGAGTAGGTCAACTTTTGACATTCCCAAAAAATCAAACAATCTTTACATTCGTAGTTGTATAATAATTATGTTTATTATTTAAAATGAATATCTTAATAATAGTAAAAATATTAATGATTAATAAATTTTTTTACAGTGTCCAGCGCTTCAATACGCACTAATAAAGGTAAACATCTATAAAATTATGATATAGCTCTAGAAAAAGTAATGAGACAATTTATTAAATTGCGTCAAATGAGCAGTGATTATTTCTTCGAAAGAATGTGACAGCAGAACTAGAATCATATTCGTAAAATGCCAGAAGCTCAGTACTTGACACATTTGTCTGAGATTGTCAAAAACACAATCTATAATATTGGAACCAATGTACTACATGCAAAATTTGGAGTTCAATTTTTTATTTTCAACCAATCATATTATGTATCGTTTGGTAAAGTTCAAAAACTACACCCGGGACCCTCTTATGATATTAGTGTGTTTGTGTAACCTGAGCAATGCCTTAAAACAGAAGTCATAAAGGTGGATTCACACGGCCGTTCCAAACTTCGAGTTTGAAACTCAAGTTTGCCAAAGTTCCGAATCGCCGTTCCAAAAACTCCGGTGTGAACTATGAAAGATTGAAACTCAATCCTCACAGTTCGAATCTTTTCATAGTTCACACGAAGGTTTTTGGAACAGTGATTCGGAACTTCGGCAAACTTGAGTTTCAAACTCGAAGTTTGGAACGGCCGTGTGAATCCACCTTAAGAGTATACCCTATAGTGACGCTCGCTGCGTTCGGTTAATTACCTTTTGAAGAGCTGAATTTTAAATTTCTGCACCCTGGATGAACAATAATTAATTGGTTAATAATTGCTTCAGACTTCGCCTCGATGTTGGAAGAAGATGAAGTCTGGGAGCCGATGAACGTCAGGGCTCAAATGATGCAACGCACCCCGCTGACCGATGGGCTGAAAGTTAACCCTCATAGGCTTCCATTTATGCCTGTATTCCCCAGAGGGTTCAAGTATGTTAATGGTAAACTAGTATTCTATTAGCCAGTGAGCTCAATTTGTTTCAAATATGCATACATTTGTAATATGCTCGTAGTTTATGAGAAATGTTTAAACGCATTAATGTCATACTGATTGTGAATTTATAAAATATATTGAGCAATAATGAATGCAATAACATTTGTTTATTTATTTAATAACTTATGTACACTTGGCCAAACAAAACTTGAACGTTCAATAAATCTGATAGGTTTATAAATGTAAGATCGCACCATCAGAAGTCAGTATAAGCGATCTCATCGTCTCACTCTAGTAGGTGACCTCACATTTCAATGATAATATCAAGCTTTGATTGGTTATGGGACATGACCAGCAGTCATTTAAATTTGGTCAACGTTCAAGTTTTGTTTGGCCGAGTGTACATGTAAAGAAGGGGAAGGCCAGCTACATCATGGTTGAAGGGGATTGAAGAGGCCATGCATGGCAGACAAAATGCAGGACGTCGACTGGCAGGACCGAGATGCTTGGCGGCAAGGAAGTGGGAGACGTAACAAACTCGCTATTTTTATTAAGCGAGCGTAGCGATCGTTACTACGAGACTCTTATGTCTCTTTCTCTGTTTGTTTTTTTATTTTTTCTGTTCGCGCCATATTTTCCGCACCGATTGACCAATCGAGCTGAAATTTTGAACATACACTAATATCATTTTAATTTTGACCTGGAATGTTTTTTCAGCAATATTCAAATTGAAAAGTTGATTATTTTTATTTACGGTCCATTTGGGTACGACACCTTGCTGAGTTTATTACCCAAGTCACTTCCTGTCCACCCCACCCCTCCACTAATGACCAGCCAGCCCCCAACCATTAAGAAAAAGGTTGTTTTCCTTTGATTCAAATGAAAGACAGGTCAATATTTTTAAAAAAAAATTGCAAGGACTACGATTTTGATATTTTTGAAATCATAAATGGATTTCATAAAGTAAAAAAAAAATTGGGAATTTATTTTTTATTCTTAAATAGAGGTAAATCTTTGCTAGTATAAAAAAAAATTGTTAAAAGTATTGCAATTTATTTCGAGTGGTGAGTTGGTATTAGAGGTATAGGCGTATCAGTGCTCGCTTATCAACGCGTTTCACTGAGCGTTTTCCTAGTTATATGTATGTATAATGTAAAGCATAGGGGAAACATTATCTTCGTAGTTCAAGCTCACACAGGAAATAATCGGAAATAGAAATGTAGACATTTATCATTGGAGTCAATTCATGAAAACAGTTAAATAATAAGTATATATTTTTTCGTTCGTGAGTTATACTGCTTTTCCAAAATTTCCCAAAATGTGGCTACTTTTGCTACTCAAGGTTACACAAAAATTACACCAGACTTTTTAGATTTTGTACTCTCGATTTTTTCATTAGCACTTTTTCATTTTTGCTTATTGCATCGTTAATAAGACGCCGGTTATTCAACAAAACCGCGCAAAACTATGAAATTTGCGATACGATTGGAGACCAAACCCGTAAACCAATTAATCTCACATTTTAAACATGATTAGATGAAATACAAACTAAGGGTTATCCCTTAGCACATTTTTGAAATCTAATTTTATATGGCACCCAGGGAGATGAGAAAATAGCTAATTTTTCACCAAAAAATCCAATAATTATTACTAATTAACGAAACAAAAAATTAAAAATTTACCAATGGATAGCCCTTAGTTTGTCTTTTCAAAATCACGATTAAAATTTCAAGTAATTTGGTCTACCCATTTCGTCTCCAATCGTATCGCAAAATGTGTCTACAAAAAGCAGCAAAATCGCTCGCGCTTGCATCACCCTTTTTTTGTCTGGGGCTTAACGTCGCACTGTTCTGCAGCGAGGTTAATGGCGTCGGATGAATGATTATGATGATGATTGGGAGATGATGATGAAGAGTAGGTAAGGATGGAAGGTGGGAAGGAGGCAGTCGTGGCCTATTAGTAGGGTACCTTCCCAGCATTTGCCTGTCGACTGAGGGAAAACCACGAAAAACCCCAGTCAGGAAGGACGGCCGCGGGAATCGAACCCGGGCCTCTGGAATACAAGTTCAGAGCGTTAAACTTAAATTTGAAGAGTAAATCAGGGAGCACCTAACGGCATGGCTTACGACTTATAAAAATCTTCATTTAAAATAGATTTAAGAGAACCAAAATCACGCTTGAATGTTGTAAATTGCAAACTAGGTACAGCAATAAGAGAATAAAAAACAAAACAAATGTCAGTAAACTAAAAACCAGTCGTGCTACAATCTTGTTTGAAAACAATCCATACCTACCCATAAAAAATACCCGAGTAGTCACCTCTATATGCTGTGATAAAACTTTCCCCCTATCGCGACTACCAGTCGTACACAGTCAGGGACGGCGCTAGGGGTGGGCGCGGGTGGGCGCGCGCCCACCCAAAAATATCCCCTGCCCACCCTCTGCCCACCCAAAAATAATCGAAGATAAATTTATAATTATATTTTAATTTGAATGTTTTGGTGTAATTTAATGAAATATTCCAATAATTCCGATATAATTAATTGCATTCCTACTGTACGTTCATTTAATCAAAGCTGTGTTTGGTAACTTTCAATACTATTTCCTTCTATTTCTTCTACTATTTTGTATATTATTTCAAACACCATTTACACCAAAAGTGATAATTTCAGCGTTCCAAATTTGTTTCTATTGATTTAGAAAGAAAAAAACGCCCTGCGGGGCATGGATTTCTTTTAATCGTACAAATATACTTTTTGAGGATTTATTTTGTGCCCACCCTAAATAATTTCTCGCCGCTCGCTGCCCACCCTTGCAACAATTCCTGGCGCCGTCCCTGTACACAGTCGTAGTATAAGTTGCCTAGATTGGTATTGTATACAGAGGGTGACTTGCAATACTGGTTTATCAAAACATTTTATCAAAACATAACTGGGCGGCTGTACATGAAGTAAACAAGAATCATATTGTGCTAAATATAGTAAATAAGTACACAGTTTCATTAGTGAATGAATAGTGATAAAAAGTACCGTGTCAACAGGCGGGTAGGAAGGGGGGGATGGAAGGGTTTACCGTTAAACATTAAACTGGCTTTCAAAATGTTTCATTAGGAAATGTTAAAATTAAATTAGTAACTATTTAAAATTATGAATACTATGATTTTTTTATGAATAAATAAATTTATATTAATATTGATTATCAGAAACTTTCACACGCATTAGAATCAATATGCAAATAGAATTCTCTCTAACCAACGCGTTACACACTAACGGATAGTTTATACTCCACTTTACTGATGGGAAATCTGAAAGCACATGTATAGTCCATTCATTTCGAAGCTCATCTTATTAACTCAGAGCTTTTCTATTTTAAGTATTTAATAGTTTTATTCGTTTATTTGTTAGTTTAAAACAATTTCTTCGTCCCACTCCTTACAGGATTGGGTTTGTCGTGGTTTCTGCCGACGCCTACCATGTGGTTTGAACGACTAAGAAATCGTCTTCCGTAGTTTTGATTTTCACAATTTTACGTTATTCGTCTAAGGAAGTGAATAGCCCATCCTCAAAGTTTGACAATAATAGGTGTAACTAACTTCTTGGCTTTGAAATTTAAGGTAGGTATTTGATTTGCCAGGTGGGGGCCCCTTGAATTTGGAGGGTATTTTTATTTGTATAAATTAGAGGGTCTTCAAGGTAAGATGCCATTTCATCGGTCTCCGGTATTTACTCTCAGGTGTGTATCAACAGAATTATCAACATAGGTATATTATATTTTTGAATTATTATATTATTCATATTATTCCTAATATTATATTTACATTTATTATATTTTAATAAAAATATTCAGAGTAGAGAGATATTATAATTTTCGAAAACATTTGATCACAATGTCAATAAATTCAATTTGAGATAGAAGCATAGAACACTATTTTATTTACAATTTATTTTGTTTATGAAAATAAAAACTAGTATTTTTACAGGACTCAGCGCAGAAAATATTATAATAGGGAATATGCAAAGATTTATTCAATGCTATATTTCAAAATAAGAACATATTTATTGGTAAACCACATTATTTTCACACTCAAAATTGTAAAATTTCATTCATAAATATGAAATTGAAAAACAGTTGACATTTTGGCGGGAAAACAGTATTCCTGACATTTCCTAACGAGTGACATAATTTCTATCAACCAACAATGATGTTGCCATGGTTACAATAAAATGTGACATCACTCGTTAGGTAATGTCAGGAATACTATTTTCCCGCCAAAATGTCCACTGAATTTAAATGTCATATTTATGAATGAAAATTTACACTTTTGAGTTAGGAAATAGTGTGTTTTACCAACATTTATGTCGTTAATTTGAAACATTGTACTTTAACCGCTTTAAAAAACTTTTGCATATTCCCTATTGCATTCCATTGGTATATTATATTCCGCCCATAATATTATTGTATGTCATACGATTCTTGCTAAAGTTAGTTTCGTATTTTGTACTACAATTGATAGAAATAATGTTTTTAGTTAATTTGCCAATGATAATATGTATTGTACCAAGCTGCTATTGTCTAAATCTAATTTTAAATGCATTCAAATAAACATTTAATAACACACATTTAATTAGATTAGATTTAATCTAAATGAATTTATCTAAGCCTCAGAATAAAATATCATCGAACGACGAACTGAACAATATTGCAAAAAAATTTCAAAGTTACATATTATTTGATTTATAAAATTAATATTTAGTCTAAAAGTGGAACAATTATTGTTGAAATCAAAAAGAAAACTGAAATATGCCGATTAATTAAAATTCAGGATAGGATTTATGATTATCATCTCGACTGCAAACCCGGAGAGAGGTCTTCAAATAAGACAACATTTGGACTGTATTAGAGAAACATGTATCTGTAGAGTTCAAATATTAATAATTATCATAATTTATTATCACTAAATGTGTTTCAAATTACATTAAATCAGGTTAAAGAGACTAAACTAAACTACATAATTTTTGAAATTATAAAAACTGAGACCACGCCAAAGTAGTCAAAAAGAGTCGTTTGCTTTTCTCTCTAAAGATCATTGCATCTGTCAGTTTATTATTATTATTTCACAAACATTATTTGAATAAGAATTACTTATTGACGTCTATTGGTAAATTTTTATATAAACGTTTATTTTATTTGCACATATTGTCATTTCAGGATAAATAGCGATTATACACAAACACTATTACCATCATACTTTATGGACAAAAATATGTTTATAATATGCATATAATTAATACCTATACCAATTTGTTCCAGCTAAAAGCAGAGAATCTGCGATGGCTAAAATACACGTTATGTTTATGTTTGTTCTGGTGGTGGTAGCTTTGGATGTGCAGAGCGGTGAGTTATTTTTAAAAATTTTGTTGGTTATTCCAGCAACATTTGCTATTACTATTACTAAAATTCCTGATAATTGCATATTTAAGTAAGGAAGATAAAAATTTGTAAATTTCCAGTCCATACATCACTATAAGTTATAATGTTGAAACATATCCATCCTTCTTGAAACTAAAACAGATTTTAAAATTACCTACTAATTAATTTGATCCTATGATTTCAGTCAAAGCCGAAACTTACATTGAGAGTGAAGGTGAGTGGTTGATCAAATTGTATGATCGAAAATGATTTTGATGAGTTAGCTTAATTACTCTTCTCACATTTGAGATTCAGAAGCTAAATATAAACTACCTACCTATACTATAGTTAGATTAACTACAAAATAAGCGCTTTCTTGCTTGTAGTGTTTTTTGGAAAGGGGGGGGGGGGGGATTATGATCCACTACAGACCCATTTGGTGACATTATATTAATATAATAAAATAAATCTTTAAGAATTCATGGGAAAATATTTAAAAATATTTAAACAACCTAAATTTCTTTCACGGTTAATTTTTTAATTAGTTAATGCATTCACTCAATCAATCATGCAATCATTAATTAATGATATCATTCAATCTTTCACTAAATTATTCATTCCATTAATTTATTTATTAGACAAATGTATTGTCATCTTAATTTAAACTTATATCCCTACTTTATTTGATCCAGATGGCGACACCAACGAAATGAATCTTCTTGCCCGGGATTTGTACAAGAGTTCCAGTTTGAATGAAGACGACACTGCCTTGAACCTTGAAGAGGGCAATGAAGATGCCTTGAACCTTGAAGAAGAAAATGATGATGCCTTGAACCTTGAAGAGGATAATGAAGAGGCCCTGAATCTTCTTGCTCCTGCTGAAGCTCTAAGCGGAGTGCAGCGTAATAATAGAGGTCGGGGAGGAATAGGAGGAAATCCAAATACATGGGGCCCACCTCGTCAGAGACCAATAGGAGGAAATCCAAATACATGGGGCCCACCTCTTCAGAGACCAATAGGAGGAAATCCAAATACATGGGGCCCACCTCGTCAGAGACCAATAGGAGGAAATCCAAATACATGGGGCCCAAGGAATAGGGGTGGTAAAAGACGTGGAGGTGTTGGAAAAAGACTTGGAGGTGGTGGAAAAAGACGTGGGGGTGGTGGAAAAAAACGTGGGGGGAAGAACCGTGTAAGGGGTGGACAAGGAAGGAAGAACCAGGGGGGTTCGGGGACTTTTCCAGGAGACTCTGGACGCAAGTAAAATGTAGCTGGTATTATTTTACAAGATAAGTAGAGAAGAGGCTTGTCATAACTTTCTCTCTTCTAATTCAATATCTGTTGAGCTTTGGAACTATGACAAACTTGCCATTAAATGGTACATTCTTATTACAATATTATTATTTAAATCTGCTTGTGCATTTTCTCTATGTATGTTATAATTCTTTGTCATTGTTTAAATGATGCAAACAATGCTATATATACATGTATTTAATAGCTGATTACTGTCAATAAAAACTTAATATTTAATATTGTGGTCTGGTATTATTCTTTTTTTTTCTTTTCTCTTTTTTCTCGTAAAATTAAAATTATTTAAAATTATTGTGAGTCATGAACATAAAAAATACAATTAAATCCGCTCATTTTGACTAATCAACCAATCAGAAGACATGATTTTAATGTAACAAATTAGAAGATTTGGCCGTAAACTAAGAAAAAAATTACCAATGGCAATTTTATGTGTGCAAAATATGTGCTTCTATCTCAGAGGTAGAAGGTCGGATGCCCACTATCTCGATTTAAGGTCTTACACAATACTTATCATTAAAATGAACTTCCGCCCTTCTTCCTCTGTAACACAGATATTTTGTGCAATATGTAACACTAGGTCTTCCACTCCTGACAGGAATAGGTTTGTCGCTGTTTTCCCAACGCCTCGTGTGCGGTTATAGAAACAAAGTTTTCATCATCCGTTTGGTCAATTTCACAATTCTAGGTGAAGAAAGGAAGTGGAAGCAGAAACCTCACAGTAAATTATCTCTAATAAAAGGTGCAAAATAACTGACTAAATTTAACATGAGGTAGGTTTCCTAGATGTCAAGTGGGGGCCCCTTAATCTTTCCAGGTTATATTATTACATATAAATGTTGTTGGTTTCAAAGTAGAAACTACCTATCATCTATCGGGTATGTAAATATTCAGTCGTTGAACCATCCAATTTTTAATTTATCCATTGTTAATTTCTTGAATGATATATCTTAGGTAAAAAAACTTAGATTATACCTATAGGTACACCCAACAAATCTTAAAACGGTATTTGAACGAAACGGATTGGCTGCTGGTCTGGTTCCTTGACAATCAATCCTTGTTATTATCAATGAAATCAGAGCTCACCTACTAGAGGTAGATGACGAGTTAGCTAGGCTTCATCGGATGAAGCCATCACATTTTTGTCAGCCAATTCATTTCATTCAAATACCGTTTTATCATTTGCTGATTGTACCTTTAGCGTAAAAGCCCGGTTTTGGATGGAGTTTACGAATACATTCATAATAAATACAATAAGCATATATTTTATTCATCTTTTTTCCTACATTGCAAATGTATGAAGTACGAGATAAGGAAGAAATAACATTTAAATAATTCTATTTGACTAAATGAAATTAATAATTATAATGTACACCCAACAGATCATAAAACGGTATTTGAACGAAACGTATTGGCTGCTGGTCAGGTTCCTTGACAATCAATCCTTGTTATTATTAATGAAATCAGAGCTCACCTACTTGAGGTAGATGACAAATTAGCATGGGCTTCATCAGATGATGCCATCACATTTTTTCAGACAATCCATTTCTTTCAAATATCGTTTTATGAATTGTCGAGTGTACCTATATTCAAGTTCTCTGAGCAATAAAATTTCATAAGATCTAATGTACGAAACAATATATTTTTCTGATTCAGCACATATTAATGCCTACACGCGGCAAAACAAAAATTGATCGTTGAACAAATTTGAATGACTGCTGGTCATGTCCCATAACCAATCAAAGCTTGTTATTATCATTGAAATGTGAGGTCACCTACTAGAGTGAGACAATGAGATCGCTTAGACTGACTTCTGATGGTGTGATCTTACATTTATCAGCCTCAGATTTATTGAACGATCAATTTTTGTTTGGCCAAGTGTACAATATCTATCAATGAGCGAATATGATGTGACATTACAAGAAGTACGCATTATTGGTTGGGAGTCGTTATTTGAGTAGAGAGCATAGTTCAGAAATGGCAGATTGCAATCAGAAATAGCAGATTCCTACATTGAAAATATATCATATTGTAAAACATTACACCTTTGCAGAACTATTTTATCCAGGACACGTTGTGTTAATGTTTGTTCCAGCTACTTGAAGTGAATCTGTGATGGCTGTAAAACACGTTGTGTTTATGTTTGTTCCAGCTACTTGAAGTGAATCTGTGATGGCTGTAAAACACGTTGTGTTTATGTTTGTTCCAGCTACTTGAAGTGAATCTGTGATGGCTGTAAAACACGTTGTGTTTATGTTTGTTCCAGCTACTTGAAGTGAATCTGTGATGGCTGTAGAACACGTTGTGTTTATGTTTGTTCCAGCTACTTGAAGTGAATCTGTGATGGCTGTAAGACACGTTGTGTTTATGCTGGTCCTGGGGTTTGTCGCTTGGGAGCAGCACAATGGTGAGTGTTCATGAACCTTTTTTTTTAATTTTTCTTTATATTGAAGTTTTTACTTTGAAACTATCATTGATATTTTCTTTTTAATTTGAGATAATACATTTTGCTAGAGAATTATATTTATAATTTATCTTTACAGCAATTTTATTGTTATAGTGTGTATTATTTTATTCAATATGTCAGATACAAATATTTATTAGAACTAGATTAGAGAGTATAAATTGAATGTATAATACCATAATTTATTCATATTTATGTATAATTTCAGTCGGAGCCGAAATTTCCAGTGTCAATTATGGTAAGTTTAAAATACGTTCCTAAAAAAAATCAGAATGGCTGTTATTATTAAACGTAGAAAGTTAAAATAATAATAATACTGACTTATTCAACCTCAGCAAATAAGTATTATTAATGACATACGTCATTTTAAAATGACTTGAAAAAACAGCCATTTGGATAAAGTTGTGAAATTAAGGAGTCATATTGCCACACAATAGTTCTAAAATAATTTAAAATTAAAACATTTCAAATCAATTTCTTAATTTCAATTTTTGAGATCTCTTAATCAGAAAATCACTATCCCCATTTATTTATGTATGAATAACGACATACAGTGACCAAAAGTGATCTCTGGATTAGAAAAAGTTTATTTCATTTTGCTGTTCCCTATAATATACCCGCTATACATCCATACAGCCCTACATCTTAATACCAGCATAAAATAAAATGGTTCTGTCTTACACATCCCATGTTATTCCATATTATTTCTTCTCGGATCAATCCACATGATGACACGAATGCAATGGACCTTCTTGCCCCTGTCCAAGACGACTTGTACAAGAGTTCTTACGTGGATGAAGATGCCTCTGCCTTGAACCTTCTGGAGGAAAACAACGAAGATGCGATGGACCTTCTTGCTCCCGCTGGAGAGCAATGGTGGAGACGAGGCCAAGAAGGAGGATTTCGTGATTCTGTTCGTAATGCGGCAAGAAACAAGATCAATCAAGGGCTTGGTGGAGGCAGGGGTGGCGGCGGAGGAAGGCAGGGTGGCCGGGGGGGTGGCAGGCGTAGGGGTGGCGGGGGAGGAAGAAATAGAAATGACGGTGGCGGTGGAGGTAGGCGGGGTGCTGGCGGGGGAGGTAGGCGGGGAGGTGGCGGGGGAGGAAGGCGTAGGGGAGGTAGACGTCGGGGTTAAAGTGTAGTCAACACTGGGGGTAGCTCACTTAGTAGAGATGAAGGTGTTGTATAGTTATGTACCTCAGACGTAGAAAGAAAGCCCGAAGTCAATTTTCTTGATTTTGTGTTGCCAACTGTTGGAATGATGTAGGTAATCCAAGCTCTTTCAATTTGCAAATTGACTGATACCTACATGTTCTGTGATGTTGAAATATTCTCTTTCAATAAATTTGTGTACCTATGCATGGGCGTCCGCAGGATTTCTGCCGGGGGTAGGGGGGGGAGCAAGCCTAGGAAAAAAAAATCACGGGTTTACGGGGGTATGGGGTGGTGAAAGAGCGTATTTTGGTTTTTGGACACTTTGAAATCAATGTGGGATGTTTATGAGGTGTATTTTGTTGACTAATCATTATTTTTTAAATTTTACACTTTAGTGTGGCGGAGGCCATGCCCCTAACTTGCACCGCAGGGCATTTGTTTGGTTTTATGACACTTTAAACTGAGTTTTGAGACGTTATGTGGTGTTTGTTGAAAGAAATAATATTTTTTAAATGTTGACACAGTGTGGTGATGTACGGCATGCCCCACTTTGCCCCACAGTGCTTTTTTACACATCAATTTTTGTTTAGTTTGTTTTGTTAACAAAATGAAACTATACGTAAACACCTAAAATAAATTATGTTTACCTGACATCCAGGGGGAGGGCAAGTGCCCCTTGTCCCCCCCCCCCCCCTGTGGACGCCCATGTTCCTAGGACACCATTTAAGATTTTATGAATTACTGGTTTTGATCTCACCTCAAGCATCATCAGCCCCTCGAAGTCATGGGTCAAGAGTTTAAGTTTGGGAATGATTACTTTGAACTTCATCTCTTCTAATAAAATACCTACCTGCTCACCGATGTGGTACTATGATCAAACATATTGTATTATTGTTAAATATGTGTATCTGTACCTACTTATAGCAATTGCTTTTTATTTCGTAATATTCTGTTATTGAAACTAATACTTGTAATTAATTGTATTCACTGAGTTACTGCCATAAATATATTTCAAAATAATATTGTTTTGTTTTGATTTCAATGTTGAAATGATATAATCTGGAAAATATTGCATCAAGAGCATAATGATCAATGATGGTTGCATCGCTGTTTTCTGCGTGTGATTCATCTAATTACTGACTACCAGGAAAACGCTCCGGCTCAGATCAACTAATTACTGATTAACTTAGCAAGAGATTAAAAATTTACCGAGTAATAACCATAAGTCTGTCTTTTATCTAATCATGATCAAAATTTCAAATCATTTCGTCAACTCATTTCGTCTCCAATCGTATCTAAAAAAGTGCTTGCAACAAGCGGTAAAATCGCTCGCGCTTGCACGTTCCCGTATGTTTTTATTTGCACTATTGAAGTGTTGACGTTATACCTAACCCAAAGTATTGAAATGTTGATGGCTAGATTTATATTTTTTTTTATTGATTAGAAAAATTAGTACATTTTAGAGGATCCTTACAATTATTTTAACCCGCAGAGGTCGCGTGGGGTGTGTATACACCCCACTGTTGTATTTCTTTAGTTTAAGTATAGATGGCATGAAATGCTATTATTGTCCTTCTCAGTACCTTCAAGTGATACTTTCAACTAGACATTCCACCTTTTGTCACATCAAGAAAATGTCTAGGGGGCTGTGGTGCAGATGTCAAATTTTGGTGGTAGTTATGTAACCCAGGTGACCATGCGCGTCACGATTTATGGATATTTCTTGAG
Organism: Leuctra nigra; assembly: GCA_934045905.1. Classification (NCBI taxonomy): domain Eukaryota; kingdom Metazoa; phylum Arthropoda; class Insecta; order Plecoptera; family Leuctridae; genus Leuctra; species Leuctra nigra. Next base: position 11,896,453 of record OW203771.1, on the reverse strand, counting down.
AAGGAAAACACTTGTTTGTTTATTGTTTGATGGACAGAACTTAGTACAGTCAGTTAGATCAATTTTAGGTCACAATTAGGGGTTTGATGATAAACTTGTAAAAATTTTACCATAAACTCAGAAAAACTAGCTTATCAACATAGGCTACAATGCATATAAAATTTTTTCATATTTGGGGGGGGTAGGGGGGGTCAAAATTTTACTTTCAATATTAGAATAAAAATGGCGGAGTTGGTGATAGCATCTCAAAACTTTCACAAAATCCTCATTAAACTCATCTTATAATAATGTGCCTTTGTGCATGAAAATATTCTCATTATTTTGGGGTGGAGGGGGGGGGGGTGGACGGTATTTTTAATTGTTGGCATAAACACTAGGGGTTTGATGATAAATTTGTAAAAATGTCACCATATACTCAGCAAAAGTAGCTTATCAACATAGGCTACGGTGCATATCAAATTTGTTCATATTTGGGGGGGTAAGGGGGGTCAAATTTTTATTATCAATATTAAATAAAAATGGCGGAGTTGGTAATAGCAACTCAAAACATTCACAAAATCCTCATTAAACTTATCTTATAATAATGTTTCTTTGTGCATGAAAATATTCTCATTATTTTGGGGGGGACGGGGGGTAGACGATATTTTTCATTGTTGGCATACAAATTAGGGGTTTAATGATAAACCCGTAAAAATTTTACCCCATACTCAGCAAAACAAGCTCATTAACAAAGGCTACAGTGCATATCAAATTTTTTCATATTTGGGGGGGTAGGGGTGGTTTAATTTTGATTTTCAATATAAGAATAAAAATGTCGGAGTTAATGATAGAAATCTATAAAGTTTAAAAAATACTCTATATACTCATCTTATAATAATGGGTCATTTTGAATGAAATTTTTTTCTATAATTTAGGGGGGGAGGGGGGTAGACGATATTTTTAATTGTTGGTATAAACATTAGGGGTTTGAAGATAAACCTCTAAAGATTTCACCATAAACACAGAAAAACGAGCTAACCAACATAGGCTACGGTGCATATCAAATTTTTACATATTTGGGGGGGTAGGGGGGGTAAATTTTTTATTTTTAATATTAGAATAAAAATGGCTGAGTTAGTGATAGAAATTTAAAACTATCACAGGATACTCTTTATACTCATCTAATAATGATAGGGCTTTCAGCATGAAAATAAATTCAATATTTTGGGTGGGAGGGGGGGTAGACGATATTTTTAATTGTTGTGATAAACACTAGGAGTTAGATATCAATTTTGAAAAAATGTCACCTTGTACTCAGCAAAACTAGCTTATCAACATTGGCTACGGTGAATAACGAATAAGTTCATATTTGGGGGGTGGGGTGGGTCAAATTTTTATTTTCAATATTATAATAAAAATGGCGGAGTTAATTATACAATTTAAACAATTAAACATACAATTTTTACAAAACACTCGTTTACCTCATCTTATAATAATCGACCCTTGTGCAGGATTTTTTTTTGAGGTTTCCGCCATTTTTATTGCAACAACGAAAATAAAAATTTAACCCCCATTACCCCCCAAATATGAAAAAATTGATATGCACCGTAGCCTTTGTTAATGAGCTAGTTTTTCTGAGTATATGGTGAAATTTTTAGAGGTTTAACTTCAAACCCCTAATGTTTATACCAACAATTAAAAATATCGTCTACCCCCCTCCCCCCCTAAATAATTGAAAAAAATTTAATTCAAAATGACCCAATATTATAAGATGAGTATATAGAGTATTTTGTAAACTTTATAGATTTCTATCATTAACTCCGACATTTTTATTCTAATATTGAAAATCAAAATTAAACCACCCCTACCCCCCCAAATATGAAAAAATTTGATATGCACCGTAGCCTATGTAAATGAGCTTGTTTTGCTGAGTATGGGGTAAAATTTTTACGGGTTTATCATTAAACCCCTAATTTGTATGCCAACAATGAAAAATATCGTCTACCCCCCGTCCCCCCCCCCCAAAATAATGAGAATATTTTCATGCACAAAGGAACATTATTATAAGATAAGTTTAATGAGGATTTTGTGAATGTTTTGAGTTGCTATTACCAACTCCGCCATTTTTATTTTAATATTGATAATAAAAATTTGACCCCCCTTACCCCCCCAAATATGAACAAATTTGATATGCACCGTAGCCTATGTTGATAAGCTATTTTGCTGAGTATATGGTGACATTGTTACAAATTTATCATCAAACCCCTAGTGTTTATGCCAACAATTAAAAATATCGTCCGCCCCCCCTCCACCCCAAAATAATGAGAATATTTTCATGCACAAAGGCACATTATTATAAGATGAGTTTAATGAGGATTTTGTGAAAGTTTTGAGTTGCTATCACCAACTCCGCCATTTTTATTTTAATATTGAAAATAAAATTTTGACCCCCCCTACCCCCCCCCCCAAATATGAAAAAATTCGATATGCACCGTAGCCTATGTTGATAAGCTAGTTTTTCTGAGTATATGCTGAAATTTTTACAGGTTTATCATCAAACCCCTAATTTTTCACCTAACTGACTGTACTAACTGTTGTCAGCTAATAAATAAGTATATTTTGTGTGAATTTATTTTTTTGGTCCCTGAATTAAGTTTAGCGAATTTTCTAGGATTTGTTTTCAGTTTATGTTTTTCTATGTATGTAACTATACACTGCAGTATAGGGAATTCCATGTTAAAATAGGTAAAATGCTGATGGCTATAAAGGGTACTATTTTTCAAATATTTAAGCAATTTCTTGATCCGTTGTTCTAACCATACATTTATTTTCATAAATAAAATAATATAATATGTCAATTGAATATTTGTTGTAATTATTACAAAAAATAAACGTACCTTACCTAAATTTGACTTCAGTTTTTCTGACTTTTTATATATGATAAATTCATATTTTTTTAGAAGGTATATCATGATATAAAATTATTTATTAGTATGATCCATAAGTGGCAGACACCATATAAAAAAAACCCACGTCAAAAATGTATATTAGTAGATGTGAGCCATTGTTTAGTTTTGGGGTGTACAGAATCCCACGCGACCACAATCAGGTATGCATCTGATTGTTTTTGTTAGTTCGTCACAATCAGATATAAGTCTGATTGATTTTGTTAGTTTGTTAGAAGTTTTTTGGTCAGTGGGTACCTGAAGAATTGAGTATGAAATTGAACTCGAAACGTCGTCAATAAACGTTATATAGTCCAAACAGTCTTTCTCTAAAATGAATATTGATAAATGTGACTGTGAAAATTTAAATTTACATACCTATATAATAACAATTTTACTTATCTTAAACAATGTACACATTCAACCTTAAAAATGTAATACACTAGTCTATAGCCTACTTCATCTATTCCATTTCAATAGTATCTTATCAATGCAAGAAGCAAAAATGAAAAAGTTAAACTAATATACAATCAGACTGATCATGTGAACATCCTATCAAAGTTACACCCACTTTTGAAACAATTTTTCTCTCTCAATTTTCTAAAACGGCCAAGCGCTTGGCCAAAATATAATTTTCAATTTAATTTATATTTTTATATACTCAGTTGATGCCTCTGGCCCATAACGCTAGGTATTGCAAGTGAATTATGCGTTTGCAGGTAGCTAACTGTTTTACCCGCCTTGGAACTGATGAGTCAAAAGAGGTTATAAAATATCTAAAAATCCTTGACAAATATAAACTTTCAAATATTTCAAGATTAGCAGAGAATGTCCATAATGTCAATTACTTTTGACGATAACCACAGATTAGTCTGTAAATTTTCAAAAAACACAAATATTGTTGATCCCCATTACAATTGCAAAGTGTAAAATTGATCGGTCAAAATGGTTCCATTTTTATTAACAACAACCTACACTAGTATGATACAGCTCTTGTGGCATTTGTGTGTGTACACAATTTCAGATGTTTGCTTAGTTGAACGGTTTGACCTGGGGCTGGATTCACAAAAGGTTTTAAGCCTTATTTCGGCATAACTTTATGCTGGTATAACATTATATCTACCAAATTTTTATTAACGTGATATTACCAGGTTAAAACTTAGTCTTTTCTATGGTCTTTTATTATTATAAATTGCAATTTCTTCAATGAAATTCATAAACATACGTCCGTTAAGCATGGTAATAGCTAATATTGATATTAGATTTTTCGGTCATAAAGTTATACTTATTTGTGAATCCATCCCCTGGGTATCACCCAAGGGAATCACATACAAAAGAACACACATACACAGAGAATGTGACATAAAAAGGCTCTCTTCGTTCGCTTAATTAAAAGTGATGTTTCTCACCGCGTTAAGATTTATTGGCTTTATTAATATTATGTTAAAACACTGTTTGCGAGCTAAATGCAACATACGTTCTTCCACACCTTCAGGTTAACAATTGTCGCGGTTTTAACCAACGCCTTCCGTGTGGTTAGAAGAACTAGGCATTCATTTCATTTCACAATACCAGGTGAATCAGCTAAGTAAATGAAGAGTCAATTCTCATATTATTTCTAAGAGCAGGGGTAAAATGCTCTTTGACATTGCACATTTATGAGGTAATTGAGATGTCAGCAGGTAGGGGCCCCTTAATTTGTCAGTTACATTGTAATTTACATAAATAGATGTTTTCATGTACGAAGTCTTATTAGTCTCAAATCTTTATACTCTCCAGTAAGCTGTTCGTGTTAATATTATACTTCAGGTTCGAATGAGCTTTATTAGCAAACAAAATTTGAACATTAAGTATTTCTGAAGTCTAAAAATTATTGCATGTTATTTAAAAAAATATATATATTGTTGAAGATATTATTTCTATTATCATTACCATATTATAGGAATTTGATTTCATGTTTTAAATTTAAAATAAATATGATATACATAAAAAATTACAAACTGCATACTTTTCTTATAACACATTTTGACGCGTGAGGTCTGACAAGAAATATTATGTTTGTTCCAGCTATTTGCAGTGATCTACGATGGCTTTTCGACACGTTGTGTTTATGCTGGTTTTGGTGGTCGTTGCTTGGGAGCACCACTGTGGTGAGTTGAATGATCTACCAATGATAATGTTTCCTCCATATTGCCAAGATTCACTTATTCTATGAATAAATTATCGATTCTACACTAGTAATGAAGCTATAGAATAATGTGAGTTTAAAGTTTGTATTAATCTTTATTACGAAATAAATATTTGAGTAACTCAGACAACTATAACATAATATTTAAACTCTCAAGATTAATTAACAAAATTGTCGGTCCGAATTTGTAATTTAAATAACTTTAAATAATCAGAAATGCATACAAAATATTTTATTTTCTAATTTATAACACTTTTTTACAACCGATATTATTAAATTTTCGCAGATAATTTTGCATGTAACGACTTGCATCTGTTAATTCTGGTGCTGGGGACCAAATAATGTCAACAAGCAAAATCATTGATTAACTGAGGTTCTTCACGTACCTTATGTTTTACTTCAATCTAGGATTATAACTGGAGTTATAATCCTAGCTTCAATAAATATAAATTTGATTTTTTTGAATAAAATATTTATATTTTCATTGCAATACCTATTTAAATAATCTATTTGAAAACACACACATGATATGTTTCAGCTTGATATATTTTGGATTAAGAAAACGTATTTATTTATTATTGGGTGATTTTCTATATTGTATCATTAATAATATTAATATATCCTAGGAAAACGCTCAGTTTAACGCGTTGATGAGCGAGCACGGGTACGTGCAAATTCTCGAACCGATAATGCGTACACAACGCTCAGAAAACATATAAATCCATATTGAATTAAAATATAATCCACTCGATCAACATAAAAGTATTATGATTTTCATCGAAACTTGAAAATATCTAAGCACCCTAATACATAAAGCAAATCAGATTCAATTCAATTGGCACTGGAAAAAATTCATTTCGATACTTCATTCTGACAGCTAATAAAAATTACAATAAGTTCATACGTTCTAACTTGATAGGGATGAAAATTTGTAAAATAAGAGACAATGTTGGTCTTAAGGTGGCTGGGTCGATTCGATCGACCATTTTTTCAGATAGTGTTCAATTTTGCTGTACTTACTCATTGGTATCCCCTAAACAACACTTCAAAAAATAAAATACTTCCCGTGTCTAGTTTTCGAGATTGGCAAATAAGAAATTAGTATTTTGCCCATGTTATCTTATGGCAGGTTTGAAAAATTTGCTACAAATAATTATTTTATTTAATTGACCCGTTAGATTTTCAAAAAAACTATATAAGAAAGAATCTTTGATCAATTTACTTTCATTAAAAAAATATAAACCAATATCATCGTGTGCTAAATAAAAAGTTGTAGGCGATTCAATTCAAATTGCGAATCATGTCAAAATACTTTTGGCAACACGGTAGTGCTCAAGGTAGTTAGAAGGCACTAAATGCCTACTAAAGATACCTTGACTTTTTATGAAAGTAAACTCTAGGTGTAAGCTCAGCAAGCTCAGCCATCATGATTCCACACAAATTCAAATTTCCAAAGTACGATGTTGCCATATTGTACCGTATTGTTAAAATTATAGAAAATTCTTCAATATTCGATTCAAAACTAACTTCATTGTGGCATTAATACTGCTCTAAATAATAAGATAACGTATAAATACCATTTAAATGTTGTCTATTTCAACTACCCAGTATATTATAAAAGTAAATTATGTGCTAAAAGAATTTATAAACGTGATTTTTTTAAACTTAATAAATTAGTGAAAGCTCTCCAATACTTCAGAAAATCGATCGATCCAGCCACCTTAATGATTATGCAAAATATGAGTTTGATCACAATTATCGAAGACCATTTTTATTTTTCAGTCTATCAGGAGATATTTATTTAAATTTCAACCGATAGATGGATTTCAAAACAATTTGGGTCTGCAAACAAAGAAGGTTGGTTTTACATATGTGCAAAATTTCAGATCGATGGGGCGATGCCAAGCTAGGACGACGGGATCGGCCACTTTGGCGCTAGCGTCGAGGCTGTGCTTTTCAAATCAACGCATTTCTTACGCCACAGTCCGTATTTTTATGTTATATTATAAGAATTAATGTTGATATTTGGTTATTTAAAGAAATAGTGGATAATTATTAGAAATGATAGTGTAATAATGATATTTTGATCATATAATGACAGATCACAGAATTATTTTTGTTTCCAGTGCTCTCTTGAAATGACTCACTGCTTAATGGAATTTTGTAACTTCCAATTAAAACAATTGAGAGGGTGTCGCTTCAGATTGAAATAGAATTTGCTTTAGATATTGCACTATCTTCTTATTTTTACACATTTAATTATACTAGAGTAAAAAATTTATGTATCTAAACAGTGAGTACATCTTCTTACGCATGTCAAAATAAAGTTTCGCGAGTTTTAATTCTGAGTGGCACGAACAGCTTACTTCACACTTGTCACAAAACCGATGGCAGCACCCTAGCGGGAGATAGTTTGGCTAGTGCCCTATCGATGAAACGGTGCAACCTGTGTATCGATTAATAGCAGAAAAAACAGAGGTCCGTGCCAAAAGAGCCAAAAGGAGACGATCGCTTCGCTCGCTCAAATTATATTAAATATTAATTAACTAGGAAAACGCTCAGTGTAACGCGTTGATGAGCGAGCACGGGTACGTGCAAATTCCCGAACCGGAAATGTACACAACGCAAAGAAAACATATACATCCATATTTAATTGAAATATTATCACTCATTCAACATAAAAGTACATGCTTTTCATCGAAACTTCAAAATAGCATCTAAGCACCCTGGTAAATATAGCTAATCAGATTCAATTCAATTGGCACTGGAAAACATTCATTTCGATACTTCATTACTGACAGATATTAAAAATTTAAATAAGTTCATACGTTCTTAACTGATTGGGATGAAATTTTGTAAAATAAGAGACAATGTTGGTCTTAATGATCATGCAAAATATGAGTTTGATCAGAATTATCTAAGACCGTTTATTTTTCAGCCTATCAGGAGATATTTATTTAAATTTTAACCAATTTATGGATTTCAAAAAAACTAGGGTCTGCAAACAGAGAAGGTTGTGTCTACATGTGTGCAAAATTTTAGCTCGATTGAAGAAAAACTCTGACCTGTATAGCCAAAATATGAGTATGATCAGATTTATTTTCATTTTTCAACCTATCAGGAGACGTTTATTTAAATATTAACCAATTAATGGATTTCAAAAAAATTAGGATTTGCAAACAGAGAAGGTTAGTTTTACATGTGTGCAAAATTTTAGATTGATTGCTGAAACGGTGCAACCTGTCTATCGGTTAATAGCAGAAAAAAAACAAAAAAAAACAAAAAAAAAAACAGAGGTCCGTGCCAAAAGAGCAAAAAGGGGACGCTCGCTTCGCTCGCTCATTAAAAATAGGTGTTAAATTGCTCAAGTTATCTGTAATGTAGCATTAATGTCTTGCCATCATTATTAATTCAAGCTCAAGTGAGCTACTTGTGGACAAAAGAGTACGATTCAAATTATTATTATATTACAAAATAAATATTGTGGACTTATATTTATCTAACAGTGAGTTCTTGTTAATGTTTATAACCGAAATATAATTTAATTTGAGAGGATTTTATATTTACTTTGAATTAAAGGAAAAAGTTGTGATTTGGAAAAAGCTAACCAACATAACAATTCAAAATTTATTATAAAATTGATAAAACTTATATCACACGCAATTACATTATTTTGACCTTACAGTAATTTCTTGATGTTTAGATGACATGCTTTTGGTCACATAATTGTGAAACAATTTGATTTAGTCGCGAATTACCGTTTTATAAGCATATTATTTGTATTATTGCCAACATACAAACTGCAGAGAGTTGGTTGCAACATGCTCTTTCGTTGCCACGGAGACTGTTGTTTATTAGAACTGTCATAGATGAGTGTGATCTACATTCTAGATAATGTAGATAATTGCTATGGCTGCTGTCAAAAGTGTGAAATTCCAGTTGTCAGGAGGCATTTTATTGAAAAGAAAGATGATGCGAGATGAATGTCCAAATGTGAAGTGACCAAAAGTTCAACATAGTCTGAAGAATGTCGCGAAAACAGTGCCCGAGGAATACCTTGATCTTTATTTGTTAGCAAATTACGTATGTACTGAAAGTAATCCAACCACTAAACCTCTAAAACCAAATATCAAGAACATTGTGGAATAAACTTGCTAAAACAGAAGATTATTGCTTCCATGAAACGAAGCGTTTGAAACGAAGATCAGCGTTTGGATGGGTGACCATTCAACTCTGCCTTGCCAGGTTGCTGCCGTTGGGCCAGAGAGACTGGGGTGTTTGGGGGTTAGTGTGACGACCTCCCTCCACCTGTTATCATTCTCTCGACGGCGCGGGTTGTGGAGGCCTGTGCTGTGAATGTTACACCGTCCTTCGGAAGGGACGTTAAGCCGTTGGTCCTCTTGGTATCTTTCGTCAGGAGTAGGCTACATGCCGGTACCGGGTTTTCTCTCCTCCCTTCTCTATATTACATTCTCACTAGTGGAGCCTCGGCTCTGTTGAGAATATACACTTAATAATAAATAATAAAGATTACTGCATTCTATAAGTGAAGACCTCGTACTGTTAATTATTATTAAAAGAATCGTGAAAGTAAGCTATTCAAATCCATGTTTGAAAACGGCTCGCTTCTAATCACCTTGATATCTCATCTTTGCAAAGATCTCTGTTGCCAGATGTAAGGCTTGTAATTCAAAAATACAGGATTGCATTGGCTTTAAACAAAGTTATCTCGGTAATTAGTTTGGTGACATACATTTTTAAAACGGTGATTTGATTGAGAAATATGTCGACTTCAAATTAATTGATTAAAAAAAAATTTTATGTTGTAACTTTTTTTAAATCATGATTTGAGTGTGTTAGTAATCATGATAACCATGTTATTTTATGAGAAATGCCATCATATAAAAGATGTCATATCTCAAAAAAGAGTACCGCAAGGTGGTTTTTTGACTTTAGATATGCATTTGTCTATGTTCAGTGAATACCTTGACAAAATTTTAAGAATTTTTTGAACTTTTAGAATAATGATGGAAAGACTTTAATGATTACTTCATGTAATATCTTTTGCTTGCATTTGCAATATAGTGTCCATTTCCGACTATTGGTCCTGCAGCAGCTCTCTCTTCCTCATCGCCTCAACCACCTCTTCTTGCTCTCAGGACTACCGCTTTCTTCTCCTGACTGGACTCCAGTCCCACATTCTCTGAGGCCACCTGTCGGGATCCATACGTCGCATATGGCCGTACCACAGGAACATCTTCTTATCAATATCATCCAATACCGTTCTAGTAACTTCCATTGATCTTCTAAAGTTTACTATGCAAATTAATTTCCACAAGACTGTGTTATCTGTTCTTTATTTATTTACAGTGAACAGCGCAGCGATCCACTCTAATGAAGGTAAGATTACAACTGGAACTTCTTGTATATTGTTCCAAATATTGAGTATAAACTGATAATTGTTCTTATTTTTGATAGTCAATTCAGGAGTAAAACAATGTGTTAAACACGCAATCTGCGTTTTATAGACATCTAAAAAGCATGTTTTATGTTTTAAAAAAATGTTTTCCCCAACATCAGCTCATACACAACACGACTAATCCATGTATGAACACATTTTGAATGCAAAAATCACATTACCCAACAAATATAATTTTTTTTTTCAAAACATACCTAACGAGTTTTTAAGTAAATGTGTTCATAAACGTATTTACAAAGTTATCGGAAATAATTTTAAAATGTAGAATCAGTATGTTAACTGACTTAATTTACAAATTATGATTTAGTTACTTTTTTATGTATAAAAATAATGAAAAAAATAGTGATATAAAATATAATATTAATATTTATACTTTTTACGTATAAAAATAATCCGTCGCAATTAGCCTCGCTGCAGAACAGTGCGACGTTAAGCCCCAGACAAAAAAAAATTGTAAAAATAATGTTAAGAAATGTAAAAAATTCAAATTTTGCCTAACCAAAATATTGTTGGCTCAAGGGCTTTATCATATTTGTAATTCCTAACTGTAAGTGCAAAGTCAGGAAGAACTATATAGATTTTTAATTGTATACTTTCCTCCAACAATAACATTACATTTCCGTCCCTTCGAAAAATAAACTATTGATACCTATAAAAAATAAAAAATAAATAAAATTGCTATTATTCAATACAACACGAAAACGAAAAACAAAATATTTTGAGTTATTTTCTCGTTCAAATAGGATGTCTAAGTATTTGAAAACTTCGTAATGATATTAAAACGTCTGAATTTTAATCAGACTGAGTCTATAGGACTTTCGAACACTCTCCGAAGTACAATATCGTTGTCGTGTTGATTTAGTACAATCTTTATTTTAATACTTTTCACTTATGAGCTTATAAATGTAATTGCCATGTGCTGACACCTTGGCTGTTCACACCCAGAATGATTTGCTTCAGACTTGGCCTCGATGTTGGAAGAAGATGAGGACTTGGTGCCGATGGACGTCAGGGCTGAAATGATGCAGCGCGCCCAGCTGACCGATGAAGAGAGGAAGGAGCTGTCCAAGGCAAACGCACACTGGGTTCAATGGCTCGCACCTGCTGCCAAAGTGGGGAGATGGATCGGGGATAAAATTGGAGGATAATTATTCAGGGAGCTCAGTTTAATTGAAATATACACTTTTCCAAAAAAAAAATGTTTATGAATTACCTGTATATGGAAATTATTTGAATATTATAAACACATGCAATGTAAATAAACAAAAATGTTTTAATCAGATTGTAATTTGATTAAAATAAAGATTACATCTAGATCCTACATCCTGCATGACAAATGGAGTTCTTGATAAACAATTAAAATAATATTCTTGTGAACAAAATGTATATGTATTAAAAACATCTTGATTGGGATATTTCATCCTGTATTTAGTTTATTTGTAGGTAAAGTCAACAGTTTCGGTCCATATGTTTGGACCTTCTTCAGGACAAAACTTCAAATCATATAAAACAATTAAACATTTCAATCAAGATGTTTTTAATAATTATAATAATCCTGATTCTTTCAAAACTTTTATAAAAATGTATATGTGTTATTAAACATCTTACTGCCATACAAATGGTTATTATTTTGATGTCGAAGTTTCGATTGACATATTTCATCCTTACATTATCAAAGCAAGATCGAATATTAAGTAAAAGTTTTATATAACATATTCGTCCACGAAGGAATTGCAAAGTCCCATACCTATCACTGCACTTTCCAACTTCAGATCTACTTAAATTCCCCCTCCATTATTATACCTGGGGTGCGATCACATAAATTGATAACTTTCTTGTCACGGTGACAAGACCCTAGAAGGCCGTGAATAACATTGAGATGAGAAGCTTGTCACCGTGACAAGATAGTTCTCATTTTATGTAATCCCACCCCATGGTGGCACAAAAAACGCGCAATGGGCGAGACATCACTGTGACAAAACTACTGCACACATCGGACTGAAAAGTTCACACAATATAAACAACATAGTACTATATAGAGCTTGATGTGTAAGAGTTTCCAAATCATTACTTCTGTACAAAAAGTAACTTCCGTTCGAATTTTGTTGTCGATTATTGAGCGAGCGTAGCGAGCGTCACCACGGTACTCTTATGGCACTTTCTCTATGTGTTTTTTTTTTTTTTTTGTGTGTGGACACAGCCCAGGTCAAACCGCTCAAGCAATCGATCTGAAATTTTGTACACATACTAACGTAATCTATGAGGTCCCTGGGATCGTTTTTGAACGGGCTCCTGTGATTGGTTCAAATTTTAAAAAAATTATCTTTCGATTGGTTGTTCCGATCAATTTGAAATTTAGCAAAGTCATTTCAACCAACAATTTACCCAATCATAATAAATTTCAGCCAAATCCTCCCATTGGTTCAAATTTGAAACCATTTTTACAGTGATTTTTGTAATTTAAACTAGAGCAGATTGACCGATCAACTTGAAACTTCGGCTTCGCTTGGTCATTGGTACCAACATTTTAGATATTTTTGCCAATTTTCAGTCTAATCTGTCGTTATTTTCAAAAGTTTTGTCATTTTAAGGTCATTTTATTCCATAATCTTGAAAAATGTATACTAAATTGTCATCCCTGCCTTCTTTAAGCTTCTGTTCCAAGGCAAGACCTGTAGAGCAGCCAAGCTATCCACAATGTACAGTAAAATGAAAGCATTTTTGAGCTAGCGCATAAAATCGGATGCAGTACGAAGGCCAAATCCTCTAATTGGTTTCAGTTTAAATAATGTCTTCTGATTGGTCGACAATAAAAATGTTCACATTAAGTTCAAATTTTGCATGGTGATCAAGACCAACTTAATATTAAATTTTACATATTGTAAGCCCAATCAGTCAAGTATTAATTGTAATTTTACGAGTTTAGTATGGGATGTCACAAGAGATTTCTGGAGAAGGTATGTAGGTAAGACTTCACGACACAATGGATCTGTTATTCATCCAGAGTATTATGGAGATTGAAAAATTGCAGAGAAAATCGTCTTGTGCCGTGTCGTGCATCGTTACTATGGGGATGTTGCATGTTCTGTGCTCGCTCATCAACGCGTTACACTGAGCGTTTTCCTAGTAATATGTAGCTCAAATAGCACTGTCGCTGTTCCTAAGGTATAATATTAGTAGAGTACCTACTTAAAAATTGCATCTGAGGGAAATTATGAAAATAATAAGCTTTGTATTAATATTATGTTGAAACACTGTTTGTGAGCTTAATGCAACAGACGTTCTTCCACACCTTCGGGTTAACAATTGTCGCGGTTTTTACCAACGCCTTCCGTGTGGTTAGAAAACTAAGCATTCATATCATTTTCACAATACCAGGTGAATCAGCTTAGTAAATGAAGAGTAAATTCTCTTACTAGGAAAACGCTCAGTGTAACGCGTTGATGAGCAAGCACGGGTATGTGCAAATTCTCGATCAGAACATGCGTACACAACGCACTGAAAACACACACATCCATATTGAATTGAAATATGATCATTCAATCAACATAAAAGGATGCTTTTCATCGAAACTTGAAAATTGCATCTAAGCACACTGGTAAATATAGCAAATCAGATTCAATTCAATTGGCACTGGAAAACATTCATTTCGTTCGATACTTCATTACTGACAGATATTAAAAATGTCAATAAGTTCATACGTTCTTAATGATTGGGATGAGTTTTGTAAAAATAAGAGACAAAGTTGGTCTTAATGATCATGCAAAATATGAGTTTAGTCAGAATTATCGAAGACCGTTTTAATTTTTCAGCCTATCAGGAGATATTTAATTAAATTTAAACCAATAAATGGATTTCAAAAAAAAAATAGGTCTGCAAACAGAGAAGGTTGTCGCTACATGTGTGCAAAATTTCAGGTCGATCGGTGAAACGGTGCGACTTCTTTTGCTCCTATAAACAGCAAAAAAAACAGAGGTCCGTGTCAAAAGAGTCAAAAGGAGTCGCTCGTTTCGCTCGCTCAATTATTTCTCAGGGCAAGGGTAAAGAACTCTTTGACATTGCACATTTATGAGGTAATTCAGATGTCAGGTAGGGGCTCCTTAAGTTGTCAGGTACATTTTAATTTACATAAATAGATGTTTTTCATGTACGAAGCCTTATTACTTAGTCTCAACTCTTCATTACTTTCCAGTAATCTGTTAGTGTTAACATACTTCAGGTTCGAATGAGATTTATTTATTACCAATCAAAAGTTGAACATGAAGTATTTCTGAGGTCTAAAAGTTATTGCATCTTATTAATTTTGTAAATAATATACTTATTGTTAAAGATATTGTTTATATTGACAGTTTGCATATTTTTCTTATAAAACAAATTGACGCTTGAGGTCTGACAAGAAATATTATGTTTGTTTCAGCTACAAGCAGTGATCTACGATGGCTCTAAGACACGTTGTGTTTTTGCTAGTTCTATTGGTTGTCGCTTGGGAGCACCACTGTGGTGAGTTGAATGATTCACCTTTTCTGTAGTGTTAAATATTTGAAATAATATAGTGAGTGAAAAGTTTTTAGTATTTTTTATTACGAAAAAATACTTTAGTAACCCAGATTACGAAACATCTTCAAACTCTCAATATTGACTTACACAATTGACTGTCCGAATTTGTGTTTAAAAAACATTAAATAATCATAAATGCATACGAAATATTCAAATTAATAATTTCTAACACAGTTTTACAACCAAAACTAATTAACTTCTAATGTAAATGTCACATTGAATTTCGCAGATAATTTTGCAGGAAACGACTTGCATCTGTTTATTCTGGTGCTGGGACCAAATAATGTAAACAAGCAAAATCATTTGATACCTCTAGACTTTTTAACGTGCTCCCCGTTGTACTTCATTAATATAAATCGGATTATTGTGAATAACATTTTTATATTTGTGTTTAATGAATTGTCTATAGGTACTGAATGTGTTGAATGTAATTTGTGTTTGTTTTCATTGCAAATTTCAAATAATCTATATGAAAACACAAACATATGATATATTTCAGCTTAAGATATTACGTATTAAGAAAATGTTAAAGTATTTATTATTGGGTTATTTTATATAATATTGTATCAATATATCTGCTTTATCATTGAGCATCTCATTTCACCTCTTTGGTAGCATTAATTATTATTTCAAGTAATATATTTTGCACTATTAACAATAGTGTCCAACTCCGACTATTGGTCCTCCAGAAGCTCTCTCTTCCTCATCGCCTCAACCACCTCTTCTTGCTCTCTCAGGACGACCACTCATTCTTCTCCCGACTGGACTCCAGTTCCACATTCTCTGAGACCTCCTGTCGGGATCCATCCGTCGCATATGCTCATACCACAGCAACATATTCTTTTCAATATCATCGAGTACTGTTTTTGTCACTTCAATTTATCATCTCAAATAGCCCTCGACAACTCTTCTGAAAAAATTCATTTCATTAGCCATAACTGTTTATTATGCAATTTAATTCCCACAAGTGTAAGTTATCTGTTCTTTATTTATTTACAGTGAACAGCGCAGCAATCAACTCCAATGAAGGTAAGATTTCAACTGGAACTTCTTGTATTTTATTCCAAAAATTGAGTATAACTGATAATACTTCTCAGTTTTGATCGTCAGTAAAGAAATGACGTGTTAAACTCACAATCTACATTTTGCAGACATCTAAAATGCACACCTTTTTGAATACAATAATCACATTACCCTATATTTTTTACCCCCTTTACAAAACTCGCCTCAATATTAGATTTTTAATTAATGTTCATTTGTTATTTAATAATTTATTCACAATGTTATCGTAAATAATTATAATGATAAAAAAAATCTAATAAATTTATTATTTGTGATTTTGTGACAAAATCACACACAGAAACACTGTACAAAAAAAACACTAAGAAGTTTAAAAAACTTACAATCTACCTAACCAAAATATTGTTGTCCATACATGGGTGAGGCATTAATTTGTGAAATTTGTAGTTCCCAAATGTAAAAGTCTGGAAGAACCTATCTCGATGTCTAAATGTATGTATACTTTCTTCCAAACGATACCTTAACATTTTCGTCCCTTCTTTAAAAAAATATATAAAACATTAAAAATTTAGTGATGTAAAATATTTTGAGTTATTCTCTCGTTCACATTGGGTTGTCTAGGAAGGTATTTGAAAATATCGTAATTATTCCAAAATATCTTAATTGAAATTAGATTGAGATTTTAGAGCTTTATTCCCACTTTCACACTCTCTCAAAAGTATAATATCGTTGTCACACACATTTATTAATTTTAATGCTGTGCTTTTATATGCGGACACTTTGCTGTTGTTCTACCCAGAATGATTTAGATAATGATTTGCTTCAGACTTGGCCTCGATGATGGAAGAAGATGAGGACTTGGTGCCGATGGACGTCAGGGCTGAAATGATGCAACGCGCCCCGCTGACAGATGAAGAGAGGAAGGAGCTGTCCAAAGCAAACGCACACTGGGTCCAATTCATCGGACCTGCTGTCAAAGCGGCCAGATGGTTCGGTGATAAATTATGGGGCTAAATATTCAGGGAGCTCAGTTTATTTCAAATTATTCAAATAATTCAAACCGGTTATACTACCTGTATAAGGAAATTATTTGTATAATATGCAATGTATAAAAAAAATTAAGATGGTTAAGGAAATAATTATTTCTAGCCTGATACTTTATCTACATCCTGCTATCCAGTAATGGTCAAAGTAGGTATTTGTAAATCAGCCATTCTTTGGCATTGCGGGTGTGACAAATCGACCTATTATTGTTCATAAAAGCCAACATAATACAAACTGAACATTCATAATTTTTACATGTGTGTATCTTTATACAATGTAGGTAACTATGTACAATATTTCATTTAATTCTAATAAGAAGTGGTATAGGTAGAAAATAATTATGAGATGTTGCGCGTTTGAACTTTTTGTCACACCAGGAAAAAAGCATATTTTTTCTGAGTAGGTGTGATAATACTTTTTCATATTTATATTTTTCTAAGCTCATTGAGCACTAGCTTAAGCCACAAAAAATAGACTTGTGAGATTTATACATATATTTTATTTTGTCATCTAAAAATTAATAATTGAGTAAAATTTGTCATACCCGTAGCAAAAGAATGGTTGAAATAATTTAAAAAATGATTTTAATTATACTACGAGATAGAAAATGCATTTTGTGATATTAAAATTCTTACAGAAAATGAAAAAAATTATTTTTATTTTGTGACCAATGTTTAAAAAACGTTGTCATATCATCCTTACAGTATGAAATCAAAAATTTAATAATATTAAGTGAAAGTTTGCATGTTTTTAGATTATTTATACGATTCATAATATTATAATTGAAAATAAATGGGTTTTTAATGGGTTATACCATTTTCGTCAAAGATTGAATTACAAAGTCATATAACTATCGGAACAAACCGTCACCACTGCCATGTTATATTCCGATGGTTCCGAAAACGTCTACGACATCATCACTTGCACTTTCCAACTCTGGATCTAATTTAAATTCCCACTTCATTATTATACTAGGTTGCGAAAAAATCGCGCAATGGGCGCGATTTTAGTCACTGTGACGAAACTATACTGCACACATCGGACTGAAAAGTTGACACATTTTAAACAACATACTAGGGCTTGATGTGTGAGAGTTTCAAAACATTACTTTCGTACCAAAAAAGTATCATTTGTTCGAATTTGGTCGTCGATTATACAGAGCTCAAATAACGCGCGTCCAAGAAAACGCGTCCAACGGCAGGGACGCGTTTATTCCATGGTAGAAGAATATTACCGAGACAAGTGATCTTTACATTATGCGTTTATTCAAAACTATGTACAACGACAAGCTGAAAAATTAAAATTTTATTCAGAATATAAAACAGTCGTCTGGGTAAAAATGTCAATAAGTTTGAATAAAAAGGACGAAACAAATTTCAGCTCGATCGATGAAAAACTCTGACCTGTGTAACCAAAATATGAGTTTGATCAGATTTATCGAAGACCATTTTCATTTTTCAACCTATCAGGAGATGTTTATTTAAATTTTAACCAATAAATGGATTTCAAAAAAATTAGGGTATGCAAACAGAAAAGGTTGTCTCTACATGTGTGCAAAATTTCAGCTCGATCGAAGAAAAACTGTGACCTGTATATAGCCTCACCCCACAAAAAAAAAAAAAAAACACGAAAAAACAGAGGTCTATGCCAAAAGAGCCAAAGGGAGACGCTCGCTTCGCTCGCTCAATGAGCTAAATTCAACATATAGTTCTACCAACTCTTATCAGTATTATATATTTGCGGTTTTTGGGAACGCGTGTGGTTTTGCGTCCATGTCAGAAAATCACCTATTCTTCTTCTCTTCCATTGATTTGAATTTCACAATTTCATGGGATTCACCCGAGGAGACCACTCCTTTAATTGGCTCTAAAATCACGTGTATGTTTGACTTATCTTCAAGGAAGGTAGGTATGTGGTATTTTAAGTGGGGGCCACTGTAATTTGAGAGGAAACAATATTTGTATATAAGAGCGGTCTTCAAACAATTTTCCGTCAAGTTAATATCTACTTTCAGGTGTGTTTTATAACTATATTATATTCGTTCAGAGTCCTGGGGACCGCTATGGAAACTGACGGCTGCTTCAAATTTCCTCAAAATACCTCAGTCTCCCCAAGGCTCATTATTTACTCCACTGTTATGCAACTTTGGGAGGTAGTTTTGATACCCATTCTCTTGCAGTATACTTATAAGAATTTAAGAAATACTTAAAATAAAATATTTTTTTATGAAACAAAATCTTCAAATATATCCTAAAATGTCTCAATGGTATTGCGAGAAAATGGGTAACCCTATGGGGTATCCTCCTAAAGTTGCATAACCTAGTGGAGTAAATAAAAAGCCATGGGGACACTTTGGTATTTTGGGAAAGTTAACGCAGCCTTCTGTTTTCGTAGTGGTCACCAGACTCTTCTAAATATAATTGTGTGTTACTTTGCTTATTTACGTACAAATATTTTTGAATTTGTGTTAATGATATTGTTAGTTTATGTTTAGTTTTCCATATTGATAATTAGATTAAGAAACTCTTTGCAAAGAATTCTATCATGACTTTTTCATCTCTTTGCTATAATAATATAAAAATATATTGATAACTTTATTATTTTACCACAAGATTCAGTAAATAAAAATTCTTTTATCTCTCTGAGAATTCTTGCAATCATACGTTTAGTTTCATGTTTCAGTTCGTAATTTACGTAATAATTAAGCATACAATATAAATGCAATATATACAATATAATAAATTTATGCATACGATATAAAAGTGTTATTATCTGTCATATTTTTTCTCTCATATGATATGACTTTGAATAAGAACAAAACAATACATTAATTTAAGGATTATTATGCATAGAGCACAACGTTACTAAAAATATAATTAAATGTCATGTAATTTGGAAAATATATTTACATATTATTCGTTATGAAATGTTTGTTCCAGAGTGAATTTACGATGGCTCTAAGACACGTTGTGTTTATGTTGGTTCTGGTGTTTGTCGCTTGGGAGCACCAATCTGGTAAGTTGAATTTCATCCAAGAAAAGATTCGTCCCAAAAACGTAGATTTTTTCTATTTTGAATGTAATAGAAATTAAACAAAGAAATTATGTTAGAATTAAATTATCTACTTTTTAAGAATATAAATGTTATTAATTTGCTTGTTTAGTTAACAATGCATGTGTTTCACTGATGAGGTGTAATAACAAATTGGGGGGTCATCATGTCAGGAAAGAAAATGATCAAAACGTTGTAGTTTTTAAATTTTTCAAAAGAAAACTGATACTCTAAAAAGGAATTGGACTGTTAGCCAAGTAATTTAAAGCAAAAAATCGGCTGATTCCACCCACTAATTGCAACAGAAGGTTTCATAACATGAATCGATTCAGATCAAGGAAGTGCTTTTTAATCACTGTTTAAGTTTATTTCCCATGTTATTCCATCTTGCAAAAAAAACTTTTTTTGATTTTGACGAAACTTGGCAGAATTGTTCACCATCCTAAATGAACACAAATAGCTCTCTGAGCGCTTTCCTCTAAATCTCATCGTTTGGGAAATATGGACCTCGCAAAACGTCAAATTAAATCGTCGAAAACTGACCTAAATATGACTTCAATGGACCATATTTCCCAAACGACAAGATTTAGAGAAAAATGATTAGAGAGCTATTTGTGTTCATTAAGGTTGGTGAACAATTATGCCAAGTTTCGACAAAATCAGAGTAACATGAATTTACATATTTTTTTGAAGATGGAATAATGGGAAATTAACTTTAAAAGTGATTAAAAAATACTTCCGGTCCACGGATTTTGGGCGATTTTGGATATATTGTAGAGGGCATTTTTCTGAATTGATTATTGTATTGAACCTTCTGTTTCAATTAGTGGTGGGTATAATCACAAAATTACTGGACTATGTTTTATAAACGATATCACAGATGTTTTAGATTGGCATCTGTGAGGATTGACAGTTTTAAATTCTCAACGCTTAACAGAATGTAATCCCTATGTAATAATTATGTTTTATTTATTGACAGCTTAGATATTCATTTTAATTCCCTGACAAGTTTTAAATCTATCTTAGGAACAATTTTGTATTTAATTCGCCTCAATGTTTCCTTTGGCAATATTATCACAGATTTTAAGTGTTTTTACCTTTGGACTGTATTTAATTATACTATACTACCTGTGATAATGTATAGTATGGCATTTGTTCTGTGTATATGTTATGTTTGTGATTTTGTAGCCCGTTGCAAATAAAGGGATAATAATAAAAACCAGAATAAATCATTTTTATTAAAATATCAAAATGAAATTCGAAGATAATTTTTGCTGAAAACGACTAAGTGTAATATTATAGTGCAGGGAGCAATAGCATGTAAACATGAGCAAATCATTGTTTGTTAATTAAAAATATCTTCACATGACTATAGTAAAACTGTAATCTAATGCAATTCAGTCAATATCTTTTTTGTGGTGAATGTATCTATTTACTTGTTTATTTTGTTGTAGTTGTATAAAGAGATGACATGTTGGTAATTTGAGCCTGTGTCAGCTTTGTTTAATTTCCGAGTCTTTTAAAAAACAAATCGAAAGAGACAGGTCAGACTGGCTCCATTATGATTTAAATAAGTTGAAGTTCCTCAAAATTAAATATTGATATTTTCGAAATATCTTTTAAAATGCAAATTAGTATATTCGCACATGTTTCTAATTGCATCATTTCTTTAATTACAGTTGAAAGTTCAGCGATCCGGCCTAACGAAGGTAAGCATAATGTACCTATGAATGGAACTTGTTGATTTGAATTTATTATGTTTTTGCAAGTCTAAAAACATAATGATATGTTACATCCCCTGACACGATAATTAAATTGTAAACAGGATCAGATTAAATAAATAAAAAATGTAAGTCTACGATATAGTATTAGGTTTATAAGTAGGTATATTTACAGTATTAAACTGCTTTGTTATGAAAGATGTATTTTTTATTATACGTTTATAAATTAATTTATTAAAAACACTATACTTTTCAAATCTCACTGGTAGCAAATCTCTAAAATGTTCAAATTTGTTATTGCATATTATGAAAACGCTCAGTGTAACTTGTAAGTCGTTGATGAGCGAGCACCAAAATGAACAACAACTGCTTTCAATGTTAGATAATAATATCCATACACTCTGTACAGAGAAATATTCAACAAGATTCAGTGAAGCAGTGATCAAGGAGTGATGATGATGATTTGGATAATGATTTGCTTCAGACTTGGCCTCGATGTTGGAAGAAGACGAGGACTTGGTGCCGATGGACGTCAGGGCTGAAATGATGCAGCGAGCACCGCTGACAGATGAAGAGAGGAAGGAGCTGTCCAAGGCAAACGCTCACTGGATCGGTCTTGTAGCACCGGTCTTCAAAGGGCTGAGCTGGGCCCGTGATAAAATACATGGCTAAATCTTCACGGAACCCAGTTTAGTTCAAACAGGAGCCCAAGTCTTGAAATCAGCGTTTTGAAACCGTCTGGCGTTTTCATTGATCAAAACGTAAAAAAGTTGAAGGCTAAGGTATAGTCGTCAACTTTTTTACGTTTTGATCAATGAAAACGCCAGACGGTTTCAAAACGGTTTTTTCAAGACTTGGCCTCCAGTTGCAATGCAAATAAACAAAATCATTTCAATCAGATTGTAATTTGTTGTGGAAAATATTAATTAGCCATTAATTATGGTACTTTATTTATAAAATGTTTTACAGAATATATGTTACGCACAAACACTTTGACATTTTAAACGCACATTTTGAACGCACAAATTGTGTTTTGTGTTAATAAATTTTTTTAAACAATACAATATGTATTTTAATTTGAGATAAAAGTTTAATGGTTGCCATATTTCATTCGCACACAGAATCAAAAAAGGCTGAATATGTAGAGAAAGTTTTATCGTCCACGTAAAATGGTCCGCGATATATGGTAAATATTCACTTGAAAAGTCTTTTTCATATCACTACACTGCACAACCCTTACAAATAATTGTAATAGGTGAATTCCTTCTCCATTATCTATTATAAATCACAGTAAAACATTTTACTATACATATATTAATTAAATTGGAGTATAATAAAGAAATAATTTGTGTAAAATATGATAAAATAAACAGCAAATTTGAAATATTTAAAAATTGCATTGATATCATTTCCAACTGCAGTTTTATATTTTCAGAATAATTAGTTAAAAATTTTAAATTAAGTTCGATAAGTTAAACATGTTTTGATTTTTTATCGATAATATATTATTAAAAGGAGAGAGATGCAAACTACGTCATCCACTTTATACATAGTTCGGAAAATAAAACAGGAAAACCGGTACAGGTATACAGGTATTTTGTGTATACAAATAGTCTAGACAGGAAAATCTGTCTTCAATCCACGTTTTGGAAAGGAAGTAATTTCTCCTTCTCATTATTGTATTTAGAAAATGGATGAATAAAAACAACAAAAGTAATAATTTCATATCAAACTAAAATATGATTTTTTTGAGATTACATATTTTGCATATAGTTATTATTTATTAACGGATGTGCCTAGGTCTATAGGTATATCAGAGACTCTTAAACATCACAATAATTTAAGGAATACAAGATTCATATCGACGCATCAGAGCATTATCTTATTTTGGGAGTGTTGAAATTATATTTTTAGTTATTACAATCGCAATAGCTGCCACTCCTAACTGGAAAAGGTTTGTCGCGGTTTCTGCCAACGCCTTGCATGTGGTTTGAAGAAAACACTCTTTCGAAAACACAATTTCAAGACATTGAACTTTTGTAACCTCTAATTTGTCAGATTAAAATAAAAGTATTTCACTTTGATAATTTTTATTTGGCAATAATTTATGTATACAAATTTTTAAAACCTTTATCTGCAACCTTTTTATTATTTTGAATTATAGGCGTATTTCTAAAATTATGTCATTTTTTTAAGTTTAAGTTTGTTTATTGTTTGTTCAGAGCTCTTCGGCTCGGAAACAAAACATATATATTAAATCAAACAAAATTAAACATTATTTACACTTCAGAGGTAGAAGAGCCGATGTCCATTATATCAATTTTGCGTTGCACACTTTTGGAACGATGTAATCAAGCTCTATCAATTGCAGTTTGACTGATGTCCACAAATACAGTTATATTGAAGTATTCTCTTCATAGGCGTGCGCACGGGGGGGGCCGGGGGGGCCTTGGCCCCCCCTAATGGCTCAGCCTTAACTAAAAAATTATAAAATGTGGTTCTCATAGTGTCAAAATTTTGTTTTAAAAGGGTTTAAACAAAAAAATCTCCCTGCGGGGCATACTGGAGTTGCTCAACTCACTGGAATCAAGTACTAGGTTGATCAAAAACACAATATTTTGGAAAACAATGTCTATAAAGTATCTTCCAAAAACACGATTTTTTCATGAACTTCTAGGTTTTTCCCCTAAAAATTTCTTTTAAGTATATTTTGGGGCATGCACCCCTCACCTTATTGTAGTGAAAAGCTGTGTAAAATTTAAAAAAAATGAATTTGTAAAAAATGCTTGTCAGAACGTCTCAAAATTGATTTCAAAGTGTCAAAAAACCAAAAAATGCCCTGCGGGGCAAGGTGGGGGGCACGCCCCCCACACCCCCCTTCACCCGTGGCAATTTTTTCCCTTAGACTTTATCCCCCTCTCATTAATCCCTGCCGGCGTCCATGTTGGCCCCCCCTAAAGATTTATCCTGCGCACGCCTATGATTCTCTTACACAATGACTCATGTCACCATTACAAATTGAATGAATGAATCTAGAAACACTGATTCATGTGACTACCAAAACAATAATTGAAATAGTATTCCGGCCATTACCGTGGAGATACAGATATTATGCTTCGATTCGAAGTATAGAACAGTTTCGTTCCGTTTGCAAATTTTGTGTTTTAAAACTTCTTTTAATATAATATGCTTTAAACTTTTAATGTACTTTTAATATAAGGTGACGATGATAATGATATTGATAAAATTATAAAGATTATAGGGCAGGGTTGGTCATAGTTGCAAATTAAATATTTCATTAATAATATCTATTTTTAAGATCCAGTATAGGCCGAAAGTGCCAATTACTAGATGCATAGGGCAAAAGTGTGGCCGCTCCACTTAAGGTGCTGCAAGCGCGAGCGATTTTGTTGCTTTTTATAGGCCCTTTTTGCGATACGATTGGAGACGAAACGGGTAAACTAAATTATTTGAATTTTTAATCGTGATTAGATAAAAGAAAAACTTAGGGTTATCCCTTGGTACATTTTTAATTTTTTGTTTCGTTAATTAGTAATTATTAGTGGATTTTTTTGTGAAAAAATAGCTATTTTCTTGTCTCCCTGGGTGCCGTATAAAATTAAATTTCAAAAATGTGCCAAGTGATAACCCTAAGTTTGTCTTTCATCCAATCATGATTAAAATTTGAGATCAATTGGTTAACGGGTTTAGTCTCCAATCGTATCGCAAATTTCAGAGTTTTGCGCGGTTTTGTTGAATAACCGGCGCCTAATTAACGAAGCAATAAGCAAAAATGAAAAAGTGCTACTAATATACAATCAGACTGGTCATGTGAACATCCTGTAAAAGTTACACTCACTTATGAAACAATTTTTCTCTCTCAATTTTCTAAAACGGCCGAGTGCTAGTACCACCTTAATAATTAAATTTGCAGAGCAGTCAGTCCAACTAGAAATTCAAATATCACCATAGGCGTGCGCACGGGGGGGGGGGGGGGCGGGGGGGCCTTGGCCCCCCCTAATGGGTCAGCCTCAACTAAAAAATTATAAAATGTGGTCCTCAGAGTGCCAAAATTTTGTTTTAAATGGGTTTAATAAAAAAAAATCTCCCTGCGGGGCAGACTGGAGTTGCTCAAATCACTGGACTCAAGTACTAGGTTGATCAAAAACACAACATTTTGGAAAACGATGCCTACAAAGTACCTTCCAAAAACACGATTTTTCATGAATTTCTAGGTTTTTCCCCTAAAATTTAAATTGCTCTTATATGTATGACCCTCAAAGAATATTTTCTCGGGGGCTTCGCCCCTGAACACCCTTTCATATCAATTTATATTTTTAAGTTTTGGGAACAAAATGCACCTGAAAACGTCTCAAATTCATTTTAAAGTGCCCAAAATACTAAATACGCTCAGCCAGGCTAGGTTTTGGGGCATGCCCCCCCTCACCTTATTGTGGTGAAAAGGTGGTAAAATTAAAAAAAAATAAAAAATGCTCCCCAGAACGTCTCAAAATTGATTTCAAAGTGTCAAAAACCAAAAAAAAACTGTGGGGCAAGGTAGGGGGCGCGCCCCCCACACCCCCCTTAACCCGTGACAATTTTTTTTCCTTGTACTTTAACCCCCTGTCATTAATCCTGCCGGCCCCATGTTGGCCCCCCCTAATGATTTCTCCTGCGCACGCCTATGATATCACCACTTTTCAATAGCCAGAAAAAAAAGTATCTCTGCCGTAAAGTCCGAGACACTAATTTTGAATGTTAAAAAAAATATAATTATTCGTTTTCCGTTCATTATTTTGGCTTTTAATAGATTAACATTAAATTATTGTATATTATTGTACGTTTCCTATTGCTATGAATATAATACCATTTGGACGAAAACGTTACAAGAATATGATTGGAATACTCTTAAGAAGAATCATTGATTATTATTTTTTCCTTGGTTTCGATAAGATATTAATAATAACCTCAAATATAATTTATAAGTAGTATTTGGTTTCATTTTTTATGGTTTTTCTTTGTAACTTCCTTGCAAACATTTTTTCTTTGTGTCTTCTTTGAAATGTGTTAGCCTGTTGGATGTGTTTTCAATTGTTTAATTATTGTTTACTACCTGTCAAAATAACAGTTATGTCTGAAGAGACTTGTAGAAGACAGGCAAAATATTGAGTGATTCAATATTATTATAAAGTTTGTGAAACGTACAATAATATACAATTTAATGTTAATCTGTTAAAATTATAATTTTTAATAATATATTTTTGATAAGTTAAATAAATGCCTATCCTACTGTGAAGAAATTTTACTTATCAACTTGTCAGCAACAGCAAGGCTTGCCAACTTATCATGGTTTGTTCCAACGCCTTCCTTGTGGTCATACGTATTGCATAATAAATATAATTTCAACATGTGTATGATGACTCAGACAACTTGATATTTTCGTTGAATTCAGGTAGAATTTAGACTTGAGCTGAAAAGGATTATTCGCCAACCATGTGGTGGGGGCCCCTCCTGGCACAACATAAAATTAGCTTATAAATTGATATCGAGAACTAGCCATATTATCAGACCAATCGTACATCAGGTATGTTCTTTTAACAGTCATATTACTAAACTACATAACATAGTACTTTCATCAATGACAGGATAAAATATAAAATAGCATCTTTGTTAATCAAACATAATATCTTTCAATATGTTCAAACTAATGCTGTGCCTGTTTCAAATAACATGTACTTACTACTAAAAAGAGTAACTCTTGCATTTATTGGCATAATCTATAATATTTTTCCGTGGATACTAACAATTACATATTCATATGCAACGGAAGGTTGTTCCCCCTACTATTTTGTCATCTCCATACCCCCCCCCCCCCCCCATTTATAATCAGGATAGACATTTAGAGTTCAAGCTTGTAATAATTATATTTGCTTACGGCGATATTAGTTCTGGCGTCTGACGTTTTTATGTGTCAACACCGAATAAATTTATTATTTTCCTGACTATAAGTTAGAAGGATCACACAAACGAGTTTTAAGAAATGTCTAGAATAATTGTTCAAATATAAATAGCACGTCACCAACTTTGGGGACTTTCAATTAGATATGAGAAAATTCATTTACTTATTGTAAGCTCGAAATGTCTCTATTCCTAATAAGTCTTGTGACATTTCGAGCTCACAATTATAGTAAATAAAATTTTGATGTTCCTTGCTTCTTTTAAATGAACTAGTATATTTTAAATTTTATCATTACATTCATATTTTATTGTGCAATAATAATAGTACCATAACTTTAATGAAATATGACAGGATGTGATTAAAAATCAATGATACATTTTTTCTTAGTCATGTGGAAAAGAAACGCCGCTATTTCAGCTGAAGTATTCCTCTCCTGACCCATTTTATCAGCTATGATATAAAGGTGTATGCATCCTTCACCTAGGTTATATTATCTCACTAGTTTCAAAATCACGTTTATACATTCTTTTAGCCCATAATTTACTTTTATAATATACTGGTAGTTGAAATAGACATTATTTAAATGGTATTTATATGTTATCTTATTAATTAGAGCAGTATTAATGCCACAAAGAAGTTAGTTTTAAATTGGATATTGAAGATTTTTCTATATTTTAACAATATGTACAATATGGCAACATCGTACTTTGGAAATTTGAATTTGTGTAGAATCATTATGGCTGAGCTTGCTGAGCTTACACCTAGAGTTTACTTTCATAAAAAGTCAAGGTATCTTTAGTAGGCATTTAGTGCCTTCTAACTACCTTGAGCACTCCCGTGTTGCCAAAAGTATTTTGACTTGATACGCAATTTGAATTGAATCGCCTACAACTTTTTATTTAGAACACGATGATATTGGTTTATATTTTTTTAATGAAAGTAAATTGATCAAAGATTCATTCTTATATAGGTTTTTTGAAAATCTATCGGGCCAATTAAATAAAATCTTCATTTGTTGCTAATTTTTCAAACCTGACATAGATAACATGGGGAAAATACTTCTTTCTTATTCGCCTATCTCGAAAACTAGACACGGGAAGTATTTTATTTTTTGAAGTGTTGTTTAGGGGATACCAATGAGTGAGTAAAGCAAAATTTAACACTATCTGAAAAAATGGTCGATCGACCCAGCCACCTTAAATGGTTTATATTAAAAATACTCTTCGATAAATAGTATTTTCTTATCAATTGAAGATAAAAAAATATCTTGGTCTTTTGACCAATGTCTTGTGACTCGCAAATTCACAGTCTTAAATTTTGTATAGTAGCAACAAAATTGCTGTCTTCAAAGATGCCAAAATTAGCTGAGATCATTACATAATATTTATTATAAAATATATACAATATAAATAAAAAAATATTTAGAAAACACGTGTTTATTTTTTTATAAAATACCTACGAATACTTTAATTAATTTATTGAGAAAGTGATATGAAGACAACGGAACAGGTTGGCTGAGTGGTTAACGCTCTGAGCTTGTATTCCGGAGGCCCGGGTTCGATTCCCGCGGCCGTCCTTCCTGACTGGGGTTTTTTCGTGGTTTTCCCTAAGTCGACAGGCAAATGCTGGGAAGGTACCCTACTAATAGGCCACGACCGCCTCCTTCCCACCTTCCATCCTTACCTACTCTTCACCATCATCTCCCAATCATCATCATAATCATTCATCCGTCGTCATTAGCCTGGCTGCAGAACAGTGCGACGTTAAGCCCCAGACAAAAAAGGATGTGAAGACATTTGAACTCTCACGTGGATGTTCCTATACATATTTGTGTATTTGAAACCAGACTTCAGGGGCTGGGTTCACGAAAGGTATTATCTGCTAATATGTAGTATCTTTTGATTTAATACCAAAAACACCATGTTAAATGAAAGATAATACCAAAGATGTATTAGGAGATGTGAATCTTTTTGTGAATCTGGCCCCTGCAGGTTTACTATCTAAATAGTAGGTATTATTATGTAAATGCTACTTTAAGAGGAATAAAGGGTTTTATGAGATTTTAATTTAAGGGTAAATATTGTAAGATGTTATAGAGACCGATATTAAGCGAAATCTAACAAGTTTTTAAATCAATAATATATATATGGGATCATAGAAGCTAGTATTTATACGATTCATAGAGACAATTCCAACTATTCTTAATTACAAGTGACTCGTTACCAGCTTTATCGGTTTCTATTGCAATATTTTTAAAATAAAATTGGTAGGTATGCAACGGATTTTTTTTTATTGAGAAAACCTCCATTTGTTTTGCCTGCGGTCAATGTAGAAATAAAGTAACTGGCAAAAAGGCCACTTTCTTCGCCTATTCATAACGAAGACAATGAGCCCACTTGAGAGTCTCTTGAATAATAACTGTAGTCGCTTGAGTTGTTCCAATGCAATAGCAATATTTCGAAAAATAAATCAGTACGGACAGAGTTGAGATTAAAAAGGCCCAGTATTTTTTGGCCAATTTCGTGATTGTTTTTTTAGTCACTTGGTATCACTGGAATACTCTTCAACAATATTTGCAGTTAATCTAATACGCGTTGTGTTTATTGTTCCAGAATCTCGACAGTTGCAGTGGATCTACAATGTCTTTAAAACACGCTGTGTTCATAATTGCTCTTGTCCTGCTCGCTACTGGTAATAAGTGATACGTGATGGAGCCACTTCTGGCAAGATGGCTACTATCAGGTCCACATATTAATTTGTTTGTTTTTACATTTCGTGTTTCCATGAAGCAGTGAAAAAACAAAAAACAAATGAAATTTATATTTAGCTATAAATTTACTTTCTTGGCCATAACAAACAACTTTATCAAATATTTGTATTTATATTTATGCAAATGCGCCCTTGATAGCCGCGATTTACCAAGTACCACAAAATTTACCAGAAGTCAGTTGTGTTCTTTATTTTCTCGAATAGCTAGCTAACTATTTACATTCCTATAGTATACTAATAGACCAATTCAGAAAATATCTGGGTGGCTCTGGTTTCTAGATATATTCACATGCAATTTGGTTTTCCATATATCTATTAGTGTTTTACAACAATGGGTTACAACATGAATACACACTTGGAAAATCATACTGCATGTGAAATTCATTAGAATCCAGAGCCATCCAGATAATTTCTGAATTGGTCTATAGGACACATCCGTACGTCTGGAGAAATGGTACTTAATAGAGAAGTCTCGTGAAATTTTATTCCAGTTAATTTGTAAACATCAACATAAATAACAATGACAAACACACTTATCATCAGCGAAATTTAACATTTTCATTCATAAAAATCAAATTCAAATGTCATTGGATATTTTGGCGGGAAAAACGGCTTGTTACTAGAATCAAGAACGCGATGTCATTTCCAAGCCTTCAACAATGTGTTACTATGGTGATTCCTTTGTTGCTATGGCAATATAAAGGATTGTGATGTCATTGTCAATTTTCCTGTTTTAAAATTGTAAGAAATATATCAATCTTTGTAAATTAATTACTTAAAAACTATTCATCCAACAACAAAAATAATACCATATCTGTGTTCAGCAACATCTTAACTTTCATAAAATAACTATTATTCTGAAATCTAATTTCCATATTCTGTCTCGTATTCTTGTGTTATGACAATCACACTATACACGCTAATTAGGTGCTCTGATTTCTCAACTTATATTATGTGAGTGACAAGGGGCACTTGGCACACTTTGTGATTGAAATTCTATTGCAGTTTAAAAGTATTGATAACGAATGGGAATATCTGATAATTGTTACTATTGCAAGAGATGGGATGAATGAAATATGTACACTTGGCCAAACAAAACTTGAACGTTCAATAAATCTGATAGGCTGATAAATGTAAGATCACACCATCAGAAGTCAATCTAAGCGATCTAGTAGGGGACCTCACATTTCAATGATAATAACAAGCTTTAAGAAAATAAATACATAATTTATTAATTATTACTTGTGAGATTATTTATTGATAATTTTGCTTCAATTGCCCCCACTATCAGTAATACACAGCATAGGAATAAGTAAAATCATTTCCATCAAAGCTTCAGATTCAGACAGACTTTTGGGCGAAACGTTGCTGGAATAATAGACTTATCTAAAAGCAGTGGCCGACTATAAAATTCTATATTGAATTCCTCCATGCGGTCTCTTTTGTCGTTAGGTGACTGTGATTTTCTTTACCTAGTCAATTTTGCAAATTAGTCGATCTGAAAAAGGCTTTTATTGATTGTCGACCTCAAATGTTACTAATTTATCGTGTCACTAAAAAATTATCCTTGTTTTTTTCAGTGGAATCGGTTTCTTTACCTGGAATTGGAGGTAACAAAGAAATATGAGTTTGCTTTTAATTTGCTTTTTTTAGTTTACTTTTTTAAACTTTAATCACAGAAAACAAGTATGGTGAATTTTTAACGAAGAGATCAGCTAATAATATTTAAAATGAGGATGAAGCTGGTGTTGAAAATCACGGCACGGTCTTTGCTGTGAATCGTCTTGAACCAGCGGATCGTCCCGGATATTTTTTTGACTTTCCAAAATGGATTGATTTTGCTAAATATCGATATCTGCTAATATCTTCTTACAATGCGCCTAACTTAAAAAGTGTTACCCCCCCCCCCCCCCGCCCCTCCCTGGAATCCCCTTAAGGAGGGATGTAGATTTTCCCAAGTATTATTGCCCAAGTAGATTTTCCGTTTTTTTTTTAATTTACCATTTTTATTAATTTTTTCAACATATCAACTATATTTTTATGTAAATGTATCATTCAAAGTCTTGTAACTTGCAACTCTCGACTTATATCGAGTTTACAATAAGATGTCTTCAGAATATGAGAAAATGTTAACACATGAGGTATAGGTATAATTTGGCGTCTAACTTTTAAAAACGTACGGGTAGGTGTATACATACAAATCTTAATAAATACCTTAATGTCGAATACACATATTAGTTTTTGGAAAATATCTATCGGCGGAAAATAGTTTAAATCTAATATTTACTAGGAAAATTACTGATTTTTTTCGACTTGTCATGTTAAAGATAAGGCTAAAACTCAAATTTATAAAGTGATATATCTTGGAAATTAGTTCGGCTACCCCACTTATTCTGGCGTATATATGGCGCACAAGGAAATTATCTATTAAATAAACATATTTGTTCAGAGATCTATCGGAGACGTCTATACTTGGGCATCCCCACATAATGGAGCATTATCTTGTGCTTCAGCCCGGATTGACGAGAAGAGAGCTGTGAACGTCCTGGCGAATGACGTCATCACATCACAAGATGGCGGCTATCGGAGGCTGACAGGAGACAAGCAGCAAGCGAATCCACACATTGTGAGATCAGATCTATGTAGTGGATTTAGATCTCGTTTTCGATGGTGTGTGAACTAGATCATCGCAAAATGCAATGCGATAATCAAGTTTTGCAACTTATACTTCTCTATCTATGTTATTTACTATGATATAACTGTATAACATAATAACCGTGTACCTTCCTTGAAGATAAGTCAAACATACACGTGATTATGATTACACGTAATACCTATGAGTACATTCCTTACATCGTTCATGTCAAGTAATCCAAGGTGAATTATGTAGAAAATTCACTGCATATTGGAGCTTATCAATATAGTCAGTCAATATTATTTGATTTAATCGTGTATAGCACGCTTGTGAAAACTGTCAAAACCCTGTGCTGTTATCAAGTTTCTATTTACACTTAAGAACTTTCTTAACTTTCTGAAACTAAATGAATGCACTTTGGTAAAGCAAATTTAGATCCAGTTGCAGTGGAAAATATTTATTTCGTACTCTGGACGACGCCATGCTATAGTATTATAAAATACGGAGGCAATATTTCGACAACGCATTCGGTTGTCTTCCTCAAGACAACCTTTCTCTTTGCTGTCTTTGTCTTCTTTCCTGAAGAAGATAACCGTATGCGTTGTCGAAATATTGCCTCCGTATTTTATAATACTCGTCCAGAGTAGGTTTTTATCATGGCAATGAGTGCATGTTCTTGACTGATTGGGCTGAAAATTTGTAAAATATGAGACAATGTTGGTCTTATAACCACCATGCAAAATAAGAGTTTGATCAGATTTATCGAAGACAATTTGATAGGTCAAACGGTGGTGGGGCTACAGGCCATTTTAAATACAATACAATTACTACAAATCAACTCAAGATTTCTATGAAATTAATAGATCGATTTTGCTGGAAATCATTATCCTTCTGCATTAAATATTAATGAATATTTTGTGATAAACAAAAAAACAGAGATTTGTGCCATAAGTTGCAAATAGAGACGCTCGCTACGCTCGCTTGACTTGTCATCGTTTGAGTTTTTAATTTGTTGTTTTTCCAAAATCCTATAATCGGATTGTAGAATAAGGTGAAGAAAATAAATAAGGAACATGAATGTGTTAGACATTTTTATTTAAAGAAATAATGCCGAATTGATTGTTTGTATAATTATTGATCGATTTCAAGAACTTGATCATAGTGTCAAGAACACAAATATAATAAAAGATAATATAAAACATTGAAGCACAAGCACAAGAGCATGCTCCATTATGTGGGGATGCCCAAGTATAGACGTCTTCGATAGATTTCTGAACAAATATGTGTATTTAATAGATAATTTCCTTGTGCGCCATATATACGCCAGAATAAGTGGGGTAGCCGAACTAATTTCCAAGATATATCACTTTATACATTTGAGTTTTAGCCCTATCTTATACATGACAAGTCGAAAAAAATCAGTAATTTTCCTAGTAAATATTATTTTTGAAATTTTGTCTTCCCACTAAATAATTTTAAAAATCAGATAGTAACGACCCATACCAGCCTTATAGACTAAATATTTCCGCACACTGGAGTTCATTATGACCTCCATTATGACCTCCTTGTGACCTCCAGTTCATTAGGCTGTAATGAGTCGTTACTATCTGATTTTTCAAATTATTTAGTGGGAAGACAAAATTTAAGAAAATCACTTTGAAGAACAGAGTGCGTTTCCAGTTTGTTTCCCCAGGCCTACTGAGCAGTTACATGTGGCTATGCTTTGTCTGTTACATCATCGTTATATTTTATGTTTACTCTCTATTTACTTTACTCTATACATAAAGTTATCGGAAATGAAGGGTACAGGGAAAGAACGATATAAGTCACATTCGGATGAAAGTGTGACAAACGATGTTTTATGTTGAAACTTGTATCTATATTCCATACAAATCGATATTTCAATTGCGTTTTTCAAAACTTTGTGGAAATATTTTCTAAAAACCGAGCGTATATTACGAAAGCTCATAAAAACACTATTACAAGATTATACCTTAAACTCATTATTCAAAATAAATTACGTATAGCGTTTTTCCTCGTACCATTTTATAATGCACGAAGTTGAAGCAGTTTGAAGCAAATGTGTCTTTATCTTAGTGTTGATAAAATAAAAATGAACTTATTCCGAATTAAATGTCTTGAATTTATTTACACCAGCGGATAATATGCCTCAAAATAGCACAAAAACCTAGAATGTCTCTTCCTGTTTCCTTTATTTTCACCAGAACCTACGTTTTAGACAATTTTAATATTATTGTCTTCCCAACAATTGTATTCATGGATGCATATTTCTAACAAGTGTTACACAAAAAATATTTTTATCAAAGTAGGTATATCCTACTCATCAATTTTCGTTGAAAATTTATACATTGCATCTCATAAAGTAGAATAGAATCTGCATCGCATTTCATCATATTGCCATAACCCTCCCCCCCCCCCCCCCCTTCCACTACTCTTCAATTCAAATTACGAATCAAGATAAATTACCTTTGTCAACACGAGAGTGCTCAAGGCAGTTTGCAGTTTAAACACTTACTAGAGATATATTTCACATTCAAATTTCCAAAGTACGATGTTTTACCATTTTGTTAGAAGTATAGAAAAGATCTTCACAGCCTTACCTAGGGTTCCAAATTTTCCAAACCGAGACATCTTGAGATCTTCGGAAACGCTTTTTCCGTTTTTTTACTGAAATAACGGGCATTTTTGGAAAAATTGATTTAAGCGCATATTTCGTAATTTTTTTGTTTGGTATCACGACGCATTAATTTTTCGATACTGCACAAAAGAAAGTTTTTCACCAAAATTGGGATTGTTACACGTACTTACAGTATTAAAATAAAATCCAACAAAGTAATTTCTTAGTTTAGCCATTGAGTTCGAAAATCTCCCACCTTTACCCCTACCGCTACCCCCCCCTCCCCCCCCGGTACATCCTCTACATATGTAGCCATATTTATGTTACCATATCTATATTTACAATATGATCTCATTCATATGATATTATTATCAGTTGTTTATTTCGAGAATCTCAATAAATGTATGATAATATAATGTATTGAGAATTTCCTTAGTGACTGTATATTAAAAACTACATTCTCCACTTCTCAAATATAGTTTAAATCCTCCAATATATAATTTGAACATAAAAAGTTATTGAGAAACAATAAAATTATTATTTTAAAATTTTCCCCCCAAAAAACTATTTTTCCTAACTCCAAGAAAAAAAAGCTCAGTTTATTCAAAAAATATGTTTTTTCCACACCAAAAATCCCTAGCCAAATTACCACTTCTTGTTTACTGCTCTAAACATAAAATAACATAGAAATACTAATTAAATGTCGTCTACTACCGTGTATATTATTGAGCGAGCGAAGCGAGCGACTCCATTTGGCTCTTTTAGCACGGACCTCTGTTTTTTTTTTTTTTTTTTTTTTGTATGCTAAAGGAAGCAATAGAAGTCGCACCGTTTCACCGATCGACCTGAAATTTTGCACACATGTAAAGACAACCTTCTCTGTTTGCAGACCCAATTTTTTTTGAAATCCATCCATTGGTTCATTGTTAAAATAAGTATCTCCTGATAGCCTAAAAAATGAAAATGGTCTTCGAGAAATGTGATCAAACTCATATTTAGCATGGTCAGTAAGACCAACAATGTCACTTATTTTACAAATTTTCAGCCGAATCCGTCAAGAAAGTATGCACTTATTGACATTTTTAATAGCTGTCAGAAATGAAACATTGAAAATAAATGTCTTTCCAATGCAACTGAATCTGATTTGCTTTAGGTACAAGAGTGTTTTGATGGTATGTACACTTTTTTAGTGAAAAGCAGATATTTTTATGTTTATTGAGTTGATCAAATTTGAATAATTCAATTTGGATCATAGTTTTCAACAAATCATTTCGAGTTTTTAAGGACCTTGATTGCCTTTTCGTCAATTCGTAGTTCTGATGGCCGTGCCTCCCGTGTTTCTACTTGGCTGATTTTGCATCCAGAAGGGATTAGAAACATAAGCTCACATTTCAATAATATCATTGAGTGGCGTTTGTTCTCTTCTAGCGTTCACACGTCATTCCAAATCTCTCCTGCATTTTGCTTCTTTTCGTTGATAATTTTGGCAATTTGGTGTACTTTGTGAAGGTATTAGTAAAATTGAATCGCTTTTAAAGCATAGATATTAGGTATCTACAGTTTTTGTCCAGGAGGTCCATGTGTCCACACATGGTTTCATTGTTTAAAACGTAAAAAAGTTGAAGACTAAGCAATAGTTGTCAACTTTTTTACGTTTTAAACAATGAAATCACACATGGTTTTAAAACATGAAAACTCAAGAATTGGCCTCCAGGGGATTGATTATTTCAAATTATTTTCTTCTTGGAAACGTTGGATTTATTCCGTTTCTGAGCTTCTGTCTAGCCTGACATTTCCTTGAAGGTTGCTATTTTTTTTGAAAGTTTTGATTCATTCAGTTCAAAACATTACGTTGTCTTATTTTAATTGTGGAACGTTGGATTCATTCCGTTTCTAAACTAGGTAGTTACTATTTTACCTGATCCGTTTTTTTGTGTGGAACTTTGATTCCTTTCGCTTATTAGTTAGGTGTTTACTTTATTTTCATATTTGCGAAGTTTTGTTCAAGATTCATTTCGTAACATTGCGACATTGAATACATTACGTCTTTGAGCACACATTTCGTGCATTTCAAACATTGATCACACAAATATTATTGTACTTTAATTAGGTAGGTACTCTACTTCTTACTTTTTCATTACCTATCTTATCCCTATTTAAACATGCCTAAAAATGGAAAGACTTCTGCTAGAATGAAAGCCATAAAGGCGAAAAAGCGTCTGCGTGAAATTGAAGATCAAGAAACTGACGAAGCTAAATCTAAAAGGTCGAAACAAAATGTCGTTAATAATAAAGCATCAAGGAGCAAAGAGACCCCCGACCAGACTGCTGCAAGGAGATACTCAAACAATCAACGCAATACCCGCTCTCGTGCAGCGGGTATTGCCGATTGACCGACCAACTAAAAACTTCGCATGGTAATTGGTAGCAACATTTAAGGAATTTTTGCCAATTTTCAGTCTAATTTGTAGTTATTTTCAAAAGTTTTTGTAATTTTAGGGACATTTTGTGTGTTGGCTGTCAAATTCACGGCGACTTCGAATCTTCAGTTCAAGGCAAGGTAGTTAGAGCAGAAAGTTTCAAACGAAATGAAACTAATAATGACCGTTTAACAGATTGATCTGATATTGTGTCCACAGTAATATCATATCATATGAGTGGTCCCAGGTATATTGTTTGAAGGATATCATGTGATTTTTGAAACTTAACAAGGAACCGTTCAATCAAAGGTTTAATCGATCAACTTAAAACTTAGCAAGGTTATTGGGACCAATATTTTTGGAAATTTTGGAGATATTTATACAAGTCTGTGACGAAATTCAAGAATTATTGGCTTTTAATGACATTTTCGATAGACATAATTTCGGTTCGAGGTGTTGCGTGTATCCGTGCTCGCTCATCAACGCGTTACTCAGAGCGTTTTCCTAGTAAAAAAAGATTTTGTACGAACAGAATTATTTTAATAAGTTAGTGAAAGCTCTGGAATACTTCCGATGGAAGTAATCCGATGGATCTATTCCCGTTAACAGCATACAAAAATTATATTTACAATTTCCAAATCCAAAAACAGTCTAGAATAAAAATAAAAATAAGAATATTTTATTGATTTCCTATTTTGGAATCATTGGTGACAATACTTTTTTGTCCGTGATATTTTGGTAAAGATTTGAAATACTGTTTCAACGATGACAAAATCTCTATTTTCACTTCAGAATGTTAATGACGAGGTCATATTGAACCAATGTATTTAAAAGCCTAATTGCAACACTTATCTTTGTAAGAAACCCACAATCACAGTCAACCACTCCTGTATGTTATCAACTTTCGTAAGCTTCTAGCAACGCCTTCGTTGTGGTAAAACAATCTGCATCAAAACATTTTTTATAATTTAAGGTCTTAAAAGATAGGGTACAAACGACTTGATTGTAATTACATATCAGAATTACTAGATGTGTAGTGGGGGACCTTCATTATATAAAAGTAAGAAGCGTTTATATAAGCATGCATTTGAAATACAATCAGAACTGTGGGACTATATACAGCATTCAGGTACTTGAACAATTTAATAATATTTTACAGGATGGCTGAAAAGTACATTTCATATATATTTTCCTAAAAACTTTTGAAAAAATATGTAAATAACGATTCCTGATTCTTCAAGCTTTTCTTGACATTATAGTTTGGGAAATCAAATCTTTCAAACGGGGTTAATCACAACATATTATATAATTTTACTGGGTTTATTTATTGACGATGGTTTTTTCAGATGAAGTATTGTTTTCAAAGACATGTTTTGGCTCACAATTACAGCATTATGGACAAGTATATGGTTTCAAGTTCAAGTAATGATGCACACATAGAGCCCGGTCATAATGTAACTCTTAAGGTACTTTATCTGTCAAATTATTCAAAAAAGGTATTTTAAGATTGCCTTCACAGACTTATTTACGTACATGACAAGCAGCAAAACTCAACTCAAAATTAACTTCGTCAATAAATAGTTGCAATTAATCCAGTATAATTAGCAAAATATTGTATACGTACAAATTCTAAAACAGCATATTAATTCCAGCAAGGAAATTAACTTCGTCAATAAATAGTTGCAATTAACCCAGAATAATTAGCAAAATATTGTATACGTACAAATTCTAAAACAGCATATTAATTCCAACAAGGAAGGCTGAAAAGTACATTTCATATATATTTTCCTAAAAACTTTTGAAAAAAATATGTAAATAACGATTCCTGATTCTTCAAGCTTTTCTTGACATTATAGTTTGGGAAATCAAATCTTTCAAACGGGGTTAATCACAACATATTATATAATTTTTCTGGGTTTATTTATTGACGATGGTTTTTTCAGATGAAGTATTGTTTTCAAAGATGTTTTGGCTCACAATTTAACAGAATTATTTTTCACACCCAATGTCAACAAAAGTTGTAACTTTGGGAATAACCGTTAAAAGATTTAGCTGGTACGATTTTTTCAGAAGTTGTTAGGAAAATAAATATTATAACGTTACTCGTCTGCACCCCTTAATTTGAGCTTAATTTTCAACCTAATTACATATCTATTTCATTTGCAAATTATTCAATTAAGGTAATTGCATTTTCATTATTAAGGTTCGGTAAATAATGTCACATTATATGTTTCAATTCAAATATTATTAGCATAGTAGAAAAATTCATAGAATCAACCATTTCAAATAACTAAGAAAACGCTCATCAGTGTAAATATTGATAAACGATCACCGACCTATACGCACAACATCTCCAACCAACAACTACACATTATAAGACATCATAGGATTTTTTTGCAACTTTCCAATTTCCATATCTCTGTTTAATGTGTTTTCTTATCTGTTAATGGAAGAACTGAATAAAATACCTAGATCCTATGTCGTGAATTCGGTAGGTACTTTTCCAAAAATATCTTTTGATAACTCATTCTAAACTCTTAAAATAGACCAAAACATAAACTAGTGGCGCCCTCAAAGCGAACTAAAAAAGGGAGTGTCACTATGTGTGACCACTCTTTAGTGCGCATGTTCCAAGTCACTTAAATGTCAATCTTAATGAGTTCAGTAAAAGTTATTATTACATCGCGAAATAACAGAAATTGATGCTTACCTCAGTGTCAACGTTCAAATACAATCGGCATATTTCATTTCAGCCCATATTCATACACATTCTTGTGAAAACTAGATGTCTATTCACCAAAAACACCATTTGACATATCGCATTTTTTATCACGGCTTTCTGAAACTTTTCTGAATGAGCTCATTCAGAAAGGGAACGGTTCAGAAGACCGTGATAAAAAATGCGTTTGTCAAATGGTGATTTTGGTGAATAGACATCTAGTTTTCACAAGAATGTGTATGAATATGGGCTGAAATGAAATATGCCGATTGTATTTGAATGTTGACACTGAGGTAAGCATCAATATCTGTTATTTCGCGATGTAATTATAACTTTTACTAAACTATCGTTATACGATTGACATATAAGTGCCTTGACTGAATGTCACACATAGCTGGAAGAGAAATGGCGGATTGGGCATGCGCGTTTAGTTTATGTTTTGGTCTATTGCAAAAAAATCTGTAAATACTTAAACGATTGGGCTCAAAATGTGCAATTTATGAGATAATTTTGATGTTGATCACGAAGCCAAATTTAAACTTAATAAGAGTTGGATTTTCGACCAATCGTTTTTTTTAAAATTTTGACTAATTGGAGAATTTAGTTAAAACTATGGAAAATTTGAGACTATAGGCCATTTAAGAAAGTCAGTGCGCATGCGATAAAGCCTGGCAGGTCCACAGCCGCCTAGTGTGTAGTGACTAGTGTCTGTTTAGTGTCTGTCATATATTTACGTGTTGTTTTCGAGAAGGCTGTGGGTGGGGTGACGTCACGCGGAGTCCTTTGAAGTACGCACTGCGCATGCGTTTAAGCCTGACAACATTAGTACCACACCTCACCAACAGATGTATCTTTACTTTCTTAAATGGCCTATTCTGGTCGTATGGCCTGACTTAATTTCAAATTGATAGGAACAACCAATCGGACTCTTTTAAAATTTGAAACAATAAA
Organism: Leuctra nigra; assembly: GCA_934045905.1. Classification (NCBI taxonomy): domain Eukaryota; kingdom Metazoa; phylum Arthropoda; class Insecta; order Plecoptera; family Leuctridae; genus Leuctra; species Leuctra nigra. The sequence goes on along the minus strand of OW203771.1, from coordinate 11,854,378 downwards.
CGAATTTCCAAAAAAAATAACGGTCTGCAAATCCCAGAGATGGTTCGTACATGTGTGCAAAATTTCAAATTGAGTGAGGAAAAAATGTGACCTCGTCAATATCAGAAAAAAAATACAATAACAAAAAAGAACAAAAGAAAGAGGTCCGTGACAAAGGGCCAAAAAGAGTCGCTCGCTTCGCTTGTTCAAATATTAACAAACAATATTTAAATGCTACATTATGGAGAGCTCAAGAATAATATGACTATTTGGCTCTATTTTGTTTCAGCTACTTGCAGTGAAGAACAATGGCTCTAAGGCACTCTGTGTTTATATTTGTTCTGGTGATGGTCGCTTGGGAGCAGCACAGTAGTGGTGAGTGAATTGGAATTTGTGATCTCAACCAATACGATTATATCATCGATAGTAAAACTCGTATTACACTAATCAATCATTTTAGATAGTTTTTCAATCAATATTTTTAAAATATTCAATTACCTTGAAGCTTATCCCATAACATTTTTTTCTTTTACATTTCTTTGTAAAAATAATATAAAATACAAAAATAATAAAATAAGTTTATTTAAAAGTAACGGTGTACCTATATTATCATAAATGGGTTAGTAAGTCCAGTATAAATAAGTCGAAAATGATACTCCAGTGGATATTAATATAATGTTATTATTATAATACCATTATATTATCCAAAAGTTACTAAAATCTCCACGGAATAACGTAAGATACCGCACTATAGATTTTATAAAGATGCGTTTTTGTTACAGAAGCATGTTTTATACTTCAAACTAAACTAACGAAATTATTTCTCTGTTTTCAGTGGAATCGGCGACTTTCTATCGAAACAGTGGCAAGTAGATGACATTGATAATAGATGGCTTGTTGGGAAAATGATAGTTGCGTTCACATATCGTGACACCCCCCCCCCCCCCCCCACTCCCTTAATAACCCCTAAATAATACAAATTAACACACTTACACAAAATTACGATACATTAGCAGCCAGTTTCGATGTTGTTGTTGTTGCATGTATGAGTATTCGTCACTAAAAGTTGCATTGAGCGCTCTGCCGGCAGAAAGTGGTACTAGTGCCTGGGGTATTAGAACCAATTTCTCATAAGCAACATGCTAAGTTTAGATACCTCTACATCAGGCACTATTAAACGTAGAACCTTAAAAATAATTACCAGTATAAAAAAGATTATGCTTTTTCGATCTGTCACCTCAGAATTTTTATCCGAGTTCAAATTACAGTCTCAGAATGATGCAAACATGAAATGCGTCAGCCAATGAGAAGCTAGCTCCGCCCATCGACCAACCAATCATGTCACTCTAGAAGCGTTATAACTTAGAATTTTGCTTAGAATTTTAAGTTTTATTTAACAATTATCTAGTATCCATCAACAGAAACGAATAGTTACTGTATGTTCATACATTCATAAGTTATCTGAGTATCAGATTATAAAGGACATCAATTGTCTGAATATCCTGTTAATTGCGTGTTTTTGAATCATGTTTTGCCATAAGAACTCAAGTTAGACGTGAACAGAGTACCCTTACCTCTCGCCATCTTGAAAATATTCACAGTGACCGCAGCGCCATCTATTGATACTTTTAGTGCCGAATAAGTAGAATCAATTATTTTTATGAATCTCTTCACATATTTGTAATTGAGCATAGCGAGCTTCACTACCGGACAGTTTTGTGAAATCCTCTCTTTGTTTTTGTAAGCCTGTATGTGTTTTTGTACGCATGCGGCTCCTAAATGGCTCTTTACAATTTAAATAAAGATCTGGATTCAAAAAATGCGAAAATTTTAAGAAAATAACGCCCTGCAGTGCAACAATTGGAAGGTTCTTTGATTCAGTTTGCTCAATTTAGAGCCCCTAAATCACTTTTAATTTGTTGAAATGTTAAAAAAAAACGCCCTGCGGGGCAACAACTGGGGTCAGAATATCAAAGTCAATGGAATAATCAAAATAAGCGAGTCACGCAATTTATTATTTTCCAGTCTTTTATATTTGATTACCTCTTGCGGTTCCAATTATTATCTAATTTATAATTTTTGGGAAATTGGCTCCTTCACCAAAAAGGGTTGCCAACCCCTGGGTTAGACGGAATGACCTTGAAGTACTTTGGGTACAAAACACATTAATGCTGTCAAGTGATTGGTCGGAATTTAAAAATGAAACCGGTTGACTTTTAACGGTGGACCAACATTTAAGGTGTTTTTGATAATTTGTAGACAAATTTGTCAAGAACTTTAGGAGTCATTGACATTTTACATTTTACAAGTGTGGTTGTTTGTAAATAATGTATTCAAAGATAATATATAAAATAAATGTATCACTCTTTTATCTGGTTTCTGATATATTTCGTTGCAGTTTGATTTCCAGATATCTATTGACGTTCTTGACAAGAGTCTGGAAATTGGCAATAACACATAAAACTTTTGTTAAAATAGCAGACCACCTTCTGCCGTGCAAATTACTAAAATCTTTTCCAATCTCCTCTAGATGCTGTCCGGGAAATACTGGATAATGACAACGCTCTCAACCTTCTTGCCGAAGATTCCTACGATGATGCAATGAATCTCCTTGCTGATGATTCTACTAATGATGCAATGAATCTCCTTTCTGATGATTCTAATGATGATGCAATGAATCTTCTTGCTAAATATACCGATGATGAAGCAATTAAGCTCGCCGCCATGATGGACAAAAGCGACGGGAAAATTACTGATGAAGAAATTCAGAAGATGTCTAAAGCCAATCCACACTTCTGGGGTGCCCTCTGGAATATTGGCAAATGGGCTATTAATCAATTAGGAAAATGAATGAAAACTCTACTTGTAAAGAAATAAGGAATTAGTTTCAAATGCAACCGTTACAAAAATATTACAACAATATGGCTTAATCTTACCCACAACACATTTTGATATTTTAGCAATAAACTGATTGTAAACTAGGAAAACGCTCGGTGTAACGCGTTTATAAGAGAGCACTGTGCAGAACAACCATGATCTAACCGAAGTTCCGTACAACCCATGAATCGAGAATTTTCATTTTTTTTTCATTTATACCAACTTGAATTTATTAAGCTTCACTCATATGGCACTTTCTCTGGGTGGTTTTTTGTTTATTTGAATTTTGTGTTCAATGCCCCAGGTCCAACCGTTCAACCAATGGATCTGAAATTTTGCACACATACTAATATAATGTAAGTGGTCCCTAGGATCGTCTTTGAACTGTGATTGGTTGAATTATAAATATGCACTGAAGCTCACACCGTTCAACCTATTAAATCGAAATGTTTCACATATTTTTATCCGTCTTATAGTTTTAGGGTTATACATTTCTTCGAAATCCGTTAATTGGTTAAAATTAAAAATTAAAAATTATTTTATAACATGGTTTTTTAAATTGAAACTGAAACCGTTTAACCGATCGACTTAAAACTTTACATGTACATTGGGACCAACATTATAGTTACTTTTGTCAATTTTCAGACTAATCTGATCGTTATTTTCAAAATGGTGTCATTTTAAGTAAATTTTATACTATGATGAAAAATGGTTTTTTCTTCAAAATCTTCAATATCTTCAAAATCGGTAAGTTGCTAACGCAGCTTATATTGGAACACAGCCGCTGCAATGTGAACTGCCTCGGTAGCTCAGCTGGTAGAGCATCTGACTGGTTATCGGAAGGTCGTGGGTTCGAGTCCGACTCGAGGAAAATCATTTCACATTGCAGTTGGTATCTAGTGGAGCGGTCGCTCCACGCCAGCCAAGTCGTACGGCGCGCGCACACTCTCATATAAAGGCTGGAGCAAACCCACTTTTACTGTAAGCATCAAAGTGGCATTTTCGGCCTACTGGATCTTAAAATTGAGAAATCTCACATTGTTGCGAAATATCTTAATTTCGAGCTATGGCCCACCCTACAACATATACTAAATTTGGGAACAATAGGTTACGCCCTTTGCGCGCTAGAGGGCCGTGAAAACTGTGTTTTAGGGCGGTTTTCATAATAATAATCTTAGTAGTAGTAGGCTGGAGCTAAAATCCGGTAAACAGGCCACAGCCTAAACGGCTGAACCGATTGATCTCACATTTTTACCACGTGTGCACTTTTGGCGTCTGATTTAACCTTGTCCCCATGAATTTTTTGTGCCGCCATTTTGAAACCGGAAGTGACGTCATATCTCGTCAACGGTTGGACCGATCGGAACGAAATTTGCGCCAATCGTTTCAGACGGTCATCTATATGGATTATCAATATCAAAAGACTGAACATTATTTTAAATAAACCGGAAATGACGTCATGAAATTTAATATACATCGATTTGCATTTCAGCAACAACTGTTGATCCGATTGTCTTGATATTTATGTAACGTTTGTACTTTTGATATTTCATTTGACTTGTTATAAAACCAACCGGAAGCCGCCATTTTGAAACCGGAAGTGACATCATGTCTCAAAAACGGCTAAACAGATTAGAACAAAACCAGCGCTAAACGATTTAGACGGTCAACTTTATGTAATCAGTAATATTTGATGATTCAAATATCGAAACCGGAAATGACGTCACACATTTTATGACCTATACCGGAAATGACGTCATAAATATGCTAAATGACGCTAAATTCACCACTTTATACTTTAAAATAGATATAAGTAAACGTACTTTGTAAATAATTATAAATTCAAGGTTGCAGTGTTCTCGGCGGCCATTTTTAAAACCGGAAGTGACGTCATATATCGTAAACGGTTGTACCGATTGCAACCTAAGTTTGGAAATGTGTTGGACTAATAATTATGAATTCAAGACGACATTATTTTCGGCCGCCATTGTTAAAACCGGAAGTGACGTCAAATATCGAAAATGGCTGTACCGATTGCAATCAAATTTTGGAAATGTGTTGTACTAATAATTATGAATTCAAGACGACATTATTTTCGGCCGCCATTGTTAAAACCGGAAGTGACGTCATATATCGAAAATGGCTGTACCGATTGCAACCAAATTTTGGAAATGTGTTGTACTAATAATTATGAATTCAAGACGACATTATTTTCGGCCGCCATTGTTAAAACCGGAAGTGACGTCATATATCAAAAACGGCTGTACCGATTGCAACCAAATCTTGGAAATGTGTAGGAGTAATAATTATGAATTCAAGACGACATTATTTTCGGCCGCCATTGCTAAAACCGGAAGTGACGTCATATATCGAAAACGGCTGGACCGATTGTAACGAAACTTAAAGCTATTCTTCTTGGATAATTATTTTAATCTTATATACCAAACGCAACTTTTCTAAGTATCCAAATCGGCATAGGCGTATTTTTTTAAAGAAATAAGTTCTTGCACGGACACAAGCTGTGCTACAAGCTGTATGAATAAACTAACAAAAGAAGTGATATCCCAGAAAAAAACACTCCGTGTAAAAAAGGCAGCCAAGTCTCTTTACTTTAAAAAAATTCAACACCGAAAAGGAGTGATATCAAAAAAGGAGCCAAGTCAATGACATTTCCAAATATTTAATCGTATCTTTGAAATAAAAGTATAAACACCGAGAAATACTTTACAAAAGGACTTGGCGCATCGTTTTTTTAAAGACATTTTTCTATTCATAAGCATGTGCCATTTACATACAACCGTCATTTTGAATGTTTAGAATAATAGGGAAACATCTTTCAATTAGGTACATATTATACATACCTTCTGTAAAATATTTTCTATATGATTATATACGCTATGAAACTTGTTGTCTATGCTTTCTATAAATATACACAATAGTTATCTTCGTAATATTGTTTCGTGGTGAATATAATTAAGTCTCATGCGTTATACCTTCTCATCATGTAACAATTTCTATTAATACACATTTTATAAAAATACATTTCACAAAGAAGACAGTCATATTGAATTTCTATTAAAAAATTTAACTTTATACACTTGACACTTCAAAAATATATAATTGTGTTCCATTAGTTAGTAATTATTTGACAACGTTTCATGATTTCCTTCAGTCAAGATCAAATTATGAAAAGATACCAGTCTAATATCGCCATATTAACAGTACTGCAAGAATATGTATGAGCCCACTTCCAATTGATATGAAGGGATGTGTGTTGTGAAAAATATCCGACCGAACCGGGGCACGAACTTGGGACCTCTCACTTGCCGGGCGAGAGCTCTACCAACTGAGCTACCCGATCGGACGGGCGGACATTAGACACAACACACTGATGAGGATCCTGACTCCTGACTCCATGGAAGTTTTCCAAAGAAACCTACATTCTCACCACTTCCAATTGTTATGTAATTCTTTCACCCTTATATTACTTATATATTACAGCATAAAATCATGCTTCTATCGCCATTGACAAAACTATAAAATAGTCATTACTAAAAGTAGCTTGATTCATAGATTCTGGCTCTAATAGAAAGAGGAAAATGTACCTACTTGTAAATTTCTTTCCACTTTTAGGATAGAATGATGTCTTTAAAAAAACGATGCGCCAAGTCCTTTTGTAAAGTATTTCTCGGTGTTTATACTTTTATTTCAAAGATACGATTAAATATTTGGAAATGTCATTGACTTGGCTCCTTTTTTGATATCACTCCTTTTCGGTGTTGAATTTTTTTAAAGTAAAGAGACTTGGCTGCCTTTTTTACACGGAGTGTTTTTTTCTGGGATTTTGTATACTATGATCTTTAAATATTTGCATAATTTTTTAATTTATGCCAATAACTTCAAATATTGTATGAATTCTATCTTGATGCTTCAGGTCCAAGGCCTGTAGATCAGAGACTTGCAAACGCGTATCAAATCGCATGCAGTACGAAGGCTCGCTTATCAACGCGTTACACACAGTGTTTCCTTGTGAATGGTGTGACCAATACTAGAATCGTCAATTATTGACGTGCACAAAATTACGAATTATGAGTTACTGTATTTAATCTAATCATGTTTTAATTATATTCAACACGTCAGGAGATGTAACTAAAAAAATAAAGGTATGTAAAATATATTTTTTATTTTATAAAATTAAATAACAAAAATGAAAGATTGTCTACAGCTTCTCCCGTTTCCCGCACTCCTATGCCACCTCAATCTGTGCATCCCGTAATTATCACTTATTTCACTTTTAGTTTATTCCTATTTAGAGTACATAAATTCAGCAATAAAATAACTGTAGTATTTTTCTCTGCTAACGAATTATCGCCCTATTTTGTATTTCCTTCAGAATGGTGGAGTAGGGAAGGTCGGTCACGGGAAATCCAAGTAGCTCTCAGCCGAATACAAAAGAAGGGATGCTAAAAACGAGGGGTTTTGACCGATGTTGCCAAACCGTTGGGAGAGAAAATGCCATAATGCTATTGCTATAAAAATATATTTACACGTTTCTTTGAGCGGTCTAGTTGATTTGAAATGTCCCGTCCATTAGTTCAATGATGATATTATCTTTCAATTCGGACACCGAATAGGGGAGGACAGGCAAAGATGGAAGGGTCGGGAAATGTGAAAATGGTTTAACTTAGTCAATTGGCCCTGGTTGCAGCATAGCAGCGTAAATGTTATTTAGTACAAATAATTTAGTATCTATTTAGTACATGGAATAAATATTAGTGCTCAATTAGTGCTTTCGATCCGCACCACTCCCTTAATTACTGATCTCGTACTTTTGGCGATAGTCAAGGAAACTGTGGCTCTGCAGCTCAGCCCACTTAAAAAATTATGTATAGGAAAAAGTATGATTTTTTGTTCAATTTGAGCTTCCGATAGCCCTTAAGGCCATTGTGTATCACGTGACTTTATTTCTCTACATCCGATCAAAAGAAATAGTTACTTATGAGTACATACCTTACAACGTTCATGTTGAATAATCCAAGGTGATTTATGAAGAAAATTCACTGCATACTGGAGCTTATCAATATTTGCAGTCAATAATATTTATTTTTGCAGTGGTTTCATAAATAAAAACAACACAATTATCGTGTACGTAAACGTGTGAAGACTGTCAAAACCAAGTGCTGTTCGTTTAAACATTACATTCATAATAGTGGATATAATTAATATCTCAACATTTCGGTGGAAAGAGTAAGAAAGAGCGCATGTTATACATTCTGACATCGCGTCAGGTTTGATGCATATATGCCTTTTTATTAGAGTAATGTTTGCTGTTTTTGGCAACTCGTAGAATTTCCTTCAACTTCAGGTCATGATTTGAGAATATTTAGGTGCAAGGAAGTAAAATCATCTAATATGTTATTTTCGCAGTTCTTTTCTGCGTAGATTAGGTCCAACTGATGTGTCCTAACTTATCTGATGAGTGAGAAGTCTTTGTTAAACTGAACCTTTCCAATAGAAAATGTGTAGCTTTTTGGTTAAAAAGTCACGTGATATATAGGGACCTTAAGCTGGGTTCCCATACTTCGCTTTCGTTTCGCATTCGGTTCGCTTTCGCAAAATGGCTACCTTTTAACACAGAAAATCGTCCATGTTTAATTTCGTCTCCGAAATGCAAAAATGTTGGACCAACTTCAACTTCGACGAAACCGAAACGCGCGAAATCCGGAAGTGATGCGATATATCGAATCTCCATTTCCGGTCGACCTCGAGCTTATATTCGATATTCGATTAATAAACATATTATGTTTTGACGTTTTGACGTTTCAACTTTCAAGTTTCACTTTTTCCGCATTTTCTTGCGGTTCATGCTTATTATCTGATTATTATTTGTCATTTTGTTTTTAACTATTGGCAGAATACTATTTATGTTTCGCGTATCCAAGGATACGCGAAACGCGCGAAACAGAAATTATGGAAACGACTACAACTTCGCGAGGCGAAAGCGAACCGAATTCGAAACGAAAGCGAAGTATGGGAACCCAGCTTTAAGCTGCTTTAAGCAGCTTTAAGCTTTAAGCTGGGTTCCCATACTTCGCATCAAATTCGCTTCCGGTTCGCTTCGCTTTCGCAAAATGGCTACCTTTTAACAAAGGAAATCGTCCATGTTTACATTCGCATGTTCCCGTGTTTCGGTTTCGTTAAAGTTGAGCCAATTTTAACTTTGACGAACCGAAACGAAACCGAAACAAGTGAACATGCGAATGTAAACATGGACGATTTCCTTTGTTAAAAGGTAGCCATTTTGCGAAAGCGAAGCGAACCGGAATCGAATTCGATGTGAAGTATGGGAACCCAGCTTTATACTCCCAGAATTAGGGGGTCTTTAGATTTATAGTCGGTATATGTAAACGGGACATTTTTAAATTCCAACATTTTGTAAGAAATACCTCCAATCCCATACTCCACTCCTGTATCGCATGCGGCAACGCCTGCTTTGTGGTAATTCTATCTACAACGATATTTAGTTTCGAATTCTCTTCCTACCACTACGCTTATATCTACAAATTATCTTACTACAAACGCCATGAAGCATTTAATTGAAATGTATAATCACCAATGTTGAGGTGGAGGCTCCTAAAGTATATTATATAAAAGACAAGTAATGCATTTGATGCATTTGCATGCATTTGATGAATCTAACCAGTACATTTGGATTATACTTCATTCAGGTACTTATGCACAAATTATTGAGACACATCGTGTAGGTATATTGTTTGTTCCAGCTATTTGCTTGCAGTGAATTTACACACATTCTAAGACAAGTTATGTTTATGTTATTTCAGCTTCTTCGAGTAAATCTACGATGGCTCTACGACACTTCGTGTTCATGTTTGTTCTGGTACTAGTAGTTTGGGAGATGCAAAGTGGTGAGTGGATTTAAAAGTTATTTATGAGAAGTTTTGTCGTTTGGAAAATTTTGATAACTATAACATGGTTGCAGTAATAACATTGGATTCTTCATGAAATCTCATCCCCAAATATTTGTGTATTTTTATAATTATTAATAAAATTTACTAAATAAATTTTATTTATATTTTTAACAACAGATATTATCTTAAAAATAGATAAAATTAAATACACCTCATTGTTAGAGCCATTGTGCAATTCCAATAATGGAAGTCAACTGGTAAATTGTTTTCGTCACAAATGGCATGTGTTTAATTTTTTAATTGTTGGCCATCTAAATTAAAATAAGGATTTACCTATATTTTTCAGTGGAATCTTCGTATCTCTATCGAAACAATGGTAAGTAAAGAAGATTTTTATACTACGATAATAGAATTCGAAGCCTCTTGGGAAATCTTCTCTCCATATTATCTTGAGACAGCTTCGTTAACCCCCTCTCCTCTCCCACCATTATTATTAACACCCTTACTGTCTTACACAAAATTAGAAGAAATTTGCAGTCAGTTGCAGGAGAATTGTGATTGGTTAAAAATTAAAGTCGAGCCGTTTGGTCATTCCACTTGTAAGTTCCCTTAATATTTTGCTAGGTATTGGTACCAACATTTTAGACTTTTTGAAAACTTTAAGACAAATCTGTGAAGAACTTCAAGAGTTCTCGAAATTTTACAAACATGTTATGCTTGATTTGAATACGGAAATACGGAACAGGTTGGGTGAGTGGTTAACGCTCTGAACTTGTATTCCGGAGGCACGGGTTCGATTCCCGTGGCCGTCCTTCCTGACTGGGTTTTTTTCGTGGTATTCCCTCAGTCTACAGGCAAATGCTGGGAAGGTACCCTACTAATAGGCCACGACCGCCTCCTTCTCGCCTTCCATCCTTACCTACTCTTCACCATCATCTCCCAATCATCATCATAATCATTCAACCGTCGCCATTAGCCTCGCTGCAGAACAGTGCGACGTTAAGCCCCAGACAAAAAAATATCGAATTTATTCACAGAAATTCAGGATAATAATCCAATTATTTAGCATAAAATTTCACAATGCAATACAAAAGATCGCTTATCACGCGTTACACAGAGCGTTATCCTATATAGTTATATTTTCAATCAATGCCATTTTCAAATCTTCATTAACTCCAATTACATCTTTATAATACTGCATCTGACACAATTAATAGCTTGTTGCTGAACAACCCCAAATTGTTTAAACTTGTCGATTGGAGATAAAAAATTGCTTAAATTATCTCTCTACTTCCCTTAACCCTTAACTTCCCTGAACTTAGTAAATAAAATATTGTACATCGATATCATTTATCACACTCTAAATATTCTAAGACAATGATGAAGATCTAAATATTGCGTGGACGAAATATAAAAACAGTGATAGAAGGGATAGCAAGAAATAAAGTTTAAAACATTAGTCCAAAGTTATAATATTAAGTATTTTTCTCTCTCTTTTTATTATAGCAACTTTAGCAGGTCCCCGTAATAGACAAAAACAGAGTTTCCTGCGCATGCGTGAAGTTGGCTATTTTACACCTTGAGCCGTGTGAAATCTCTAAATCACTGCATTCTTAATATGAAAATGATACTGCATTAAGAAGGCTGTAATCTAATTTTCGATCTTTAGTTTTTTTAAATTTGTTTTTGTCTGTTTTAAATTTATTTTAACAAAGTAAATTTTATATTATGTATTGATATCAAGAATACTACTATTTAATTACAGATAGGTGAACTTTGAATTCCGTTTATTTAAAAGTGTGAAATGAAACCAAATTGATATTTCTTGTCACCACCGGAACACACGGAATGGTACGTAGTTCCAAACCGGATATAGATGGCATTAGTCATTTCTGTTTTGGTCTATTGGCCTCCGAAATAGCCATAGGCGCGCCACTAGCACGACAATTAGCGCTTACCTGGTGGATGAATTCGAATGAATTGTGAGGGCGAAGTATTGAAAAAGATATGGCCGCCGTGTTAAATTGTAGAAATGTAAATAAAGAAATAAGAATATTGGCTTGTGCTGAAGTAAAACATAGTACTGAAGTTAGTTTATTACTGATTTTGTTTTAAAATATTTATAATGCCCGATTATGCCACAGCCCACTGGATTCATCAAAGTTTACATAAACAAAACCGATATTTTCCTGTCACTTCAACACTTGACTTTGCATTCAAGTCGAACATTTTATTTTCTCTGTCTAAGTAACTTCATTTGGGAATAAATACGTCGAAGGATTAGCAGCATTGCGAAATGAATTCAAGCGTACCACAACGCAGCAAACAGTTTTACTTAGGAACAAGCTAATATTACGTATTTCTTTATTCATATTTCTACTTTTTACACGCTGGCCATAGCGTTACAAGGCAATGTTCCCTATCAAAAATTTCGTCATTCCACCGCACAGATGGCGCGTCAGTCTATTTCGGAGGCGTATTGGCTTATTCGCCAGCTTATTTGCCGGATGAATCTTGCACGTCGAAGTTATCTGATGTTACCACGACGACTGAACCTTTCTGCCGTGTCGAAATACTCAAATCATTTCATTTTCCATCTTCTCTAGAAGCTGTCCGGGAATCGCTGGACCATGACAACGCTCTCAACCTTGTTGCTGAAGATGCCGATGATGACGCAATGAACCTTGTCGCTATGCTGGACAACAACGACGGGAAAATTACCGAGAAGGAAATTGAGCAGATGGCTAAAGCCAACCCTCACTTCTGGGGTAAACTCTGGAATATTGGGAGTTGGTTTATTCGTAAATTCACCCGCAACAAGGATGATTCGAACAATCAGCAGTAACTAGAAAAAAATGTAAACCTGAACCCGAACTGGATTCCATACATCATCGGGTTATTAAGGGGTTTTCATATCAATTAAATTAAATATTATATTAAACAATTTGAATAAAAACATTATAGGTAACTATTTATACCCTAATTCTTACGTGAGGATGATACAAATAATAAATTATAGTAGAATTGCTTGTGCCAAATTGTGCCGAGATATTTTTTATAAAATATTGTAAACACTAAATATTTTAAATAAAAAAATATATTTGTAAATAATATTGTTTCAATATTGTGTTGTAAAACATACTGTTAATATAAATATTATCTGCGGGGAAATTTGGATATCCGAAATCCCAATTCTACCCCCTCCCCCATTTCACAGAATATTTAACATTTATACCAAAACACTACAGAATGTCCAAATGAAATGTAATATTCCTCCTTCATCTCCCATGTGATATTTTATTTTGTATATGAAGGAAGATGACACACAGAAGTTGAATTGTACTTCATGATCACAGCTGTGCGGACGTCTCGTCTATAATAACCATAATCACCTGACGATCACAGAGTTCAGATTTTCTTCAGAAACTGGAAGGATTATTACAAAACCTTCAATCTCATAGACGAAATTTCAATTTTGAAAACAAATGTCACTGCCCCCAAGTAGTACTACAGACATTTGCAGTGATCATGGTGCAAATAGATATTTTTATAAACTTTCGCATAGAAGATTTCGTTGCAATGGTAATGTTACCTAAATAGTACAGGAGCAAATGTAATTCCGCTCGATTGGAGTGCCGAAATTGATTTTTTCATAATTATCGATTGTTTACATTATTCTTAATATTACCTGACGTGCCTTCAATTTTTTTAGTGGCCATCTTGGAAAATAGGGCGGAAAACGTAAATTTTACAAATTATTTAATTGTTGGTAGAGAAAAGGTTGAAAAATTATGAAATAATTCACTAAATCTAAATCAAATGTGGAGACTTGAAAAAAAAATACGCCGTGAACGACATTTTATTTTTTCATTGTTGGAATTGACCAATCACGTTTCTGTGTTTTTTTGCACTCAATTTATTACGAAACGCGTGGACTTAGACTAAAATATGTGGAATTAAAAATTGTAGGCAATTTCATTGTGAACAATATGCATTTTACAAAATTTTACTGCGACCAACAGTTTTCAGTTTAGAGCA
>OW203771.1:11200403-11240355 GCA_934045905.1 Leuctra nigra | reverse complement strand
ATCACCAGTAGTTATGTTCTAGGACTCAACTCACTCGATAAGGCAGCTCCAACACTTGAGTGCGAGATCCTTTGACTTCCATGTACGGACGTTCTGTTCTATCTTCCATCAGCGAAACCTCGCGTGTAGATCCGTCAGCCAGATGGAATGGCTGCTTCTCTGTTGCTTGATTCGGAAACTCCTTCGCCCAATCAGCTCGGAAGTAGACGGCGTTCACCAGCACCATGGCAGTGAGGTCATTCAGATCCTCTGGAACATTAAGGGTTCCAGGGTAACGTCATTGGAATGAGAAGGTGGCGGGATCACTCGAGTCATAGTCTCAGATAATCATGATAATCATGATAATCATGACATACACAATTCTTGCAAAAACTAAGCACTTATCGTGTCTAGTTTCTGAGATAAATTGAGTTGTCTCAATGTTATCTTATGGCAGTAAAGTAAAATCATGTAATTTTTAATCTATCATGATAATCCATTTTTGGACGGTTAGATTTCAGCAAAAAATATTTCTTTATGACACCTGAAGAAATAAAAATGAAAACTCAGTATTAAATAGCTTCTTAATGTTTCAGATATTATTATTAGATAAAATAAACAGTACGGTATGAGTTCTAAGTATTTAATTTGAGTGACGTTTGAACACTTGAAACTTGTAACGTCGCTCAAATTAAATACTTAGTACTGTTTATCAGTATTAAATAACAGGAGATTTGATTCTCGAGGAAATGAGTGTTGTTGATTGATTTTTGAAATACTAAGTGGTTAAAAAATTTGCTGTATTGAGTAATCGTGCCACGTTAAGGTGCTGCAAGCGCGAGCGATTTTGCTGCTTTTTGTAGACACTTTTTGCGATACGATTAGAGACGAAATTGGTAGACCAAATTATTTGAAATTTTAATCGTGATTAGTTAAAAGACAAACTTAGGGTTATCCCTGGGTACATTTTTAATTTTTTGTTTCGTTAATTAGTAATAATTAGTGGATATTTTGTGAAAAATTAGCTATTTTTGTGTCTCCCTGGGCGCCGTAAAAAATTTAATGTCAAAAATGTGCCAAGGGATAACCCTAAGTTTGTCTTTCATCTAATCATGATTAAAATTTGAGATCAATTGGTTTACGGGTATGGTCTCCAATCGTATCGCAAATTTCAGAGTTTTGTGCTGTTTTTTTGAATAACCGGCGCCTAATTAACGATGCAATAAGCAAAAATGAAAAAGTGCTACTAATATACAATCAGACTAATCATGTGAACATCCTGTAAAAGTTACACTCACTTTTGAAACAATTTTTCTCCCTCAATTTTCTAAAACGGCCGAGCGCTAGTATCACCTTGAAAAAGTGCTAAAAATGGTTTCATATGGTTAATGAAACCATATGATATAACGACATTCTGGTTACGTCTCTATTTAGCGCAGCTTATTACTTATTATGCTGGAGGGATATTCTAAATTTCCTTGTCGTCTCGTTTCACTTGACACGGTATCACTGCTATCTATGTAACATCGTAGTTAAGCCGTATCAATTGATACGAGACGACAAGGAAATTTAGACTAAACCCCCTGGGTAAGCGATCGGGAGTGCACTGTTTCAAAGCGTATTTTTTAAATATTGTCTTCTCTTCCCACTACAGAATTTAAAATAATCAGATAGTAGGGACCCATTACAGCCTAAAATTCTAAATATTGCCACACACTTTAGTACTTTATGACCTCTGGTATGACCTCTGGTATGACCTCAAAGTGATACGATAGTTATCGAAAAATAATCAAACACTTTGAGGTCGTACCAGAGGTCATAAAGTACTCCAATTTGCTGCATAATTTTAGTCTACAAGGCTGTAATGAGTCGCTACTATATGATTTTTTTAAATTCTGTAGTGGGAAGACAACTTATAAAAAAAACACTTTGAAGAACCATGAAATTCTCGTTCGCTTACCCAGGCTTCTTAAAGTGTTTGTAACTGCTTCGTATTCGCTAAAAAAAAAGATCAGCACTGCCCTCTTGTAGTAGAAATGTGGTACTTGAGAAAGTTGGATCAGCATAAGCTGGGATCAGCGTTTCTCCATAAGAAACGTTGTAGAGTTTAGATACCTCCAAATCATACACTATTAAACATAGTTATTTATTATATCTAAATAATTATTAAATAACTTTCTGTAAGAAGTAAATACAGCTTCCTAGAGTCGCCTGATTGGTCCGTTGAACCATTTCATGTTCTCTCATTGGCCGAAGAATTTCATGTTTTGCATGATTATGACGCTGCAATTTGAAATCGGAGAAAAATTGTGAGGTGACAGATCGAAAAAGCATAATCTTTTCTATACTCATGATTGTTTTTAGGGTTCTATGTTTAATATTGTATGATGTGGAGGCATCTAAACTCAACACGTTTCTTATGGAGAATGAATGCTGATCCCACTTACTCAAGTACCACTTTCTACCACCAGAGGGCAGTGCTGATCTTTTCTTTAGCGAATTATCGGACCGGGCTCGACTCACCTCTCTTGACCAAGTCCTTGATCTTGTGGTTGGTTTTGTTTTCCACCCAGCCGTTGATCTTGTCCGCAGCGTCAGAGGTGAAGTCCACGACCTCGGCCTCGGATTCAAACACTTCCCTGGATGCCTGCAGGAACTCTGCACGCAAAGCCACGCCTTTCTTCACGTAGATCCTGTTTGCCAGCTCCAAGGCCACACGGCCAGTCTAGAAGCACAGAGTAATGTCCCAATATGTATTATTTCATTGAGGAGAATAAAATTCCAATACGCAATGTGTTAATCCAGTATACGTTTCTGGTCGAGGTGGAAACACATGAATTGCAAATTTGTTTATCCAACCTGATGCTCAATCTGGTAAAAATCATAATAACCCCAACTGCAGATAATTGTGTAAACACAGGACCCTTACCTAATATCGCCAATATTTCAGTAGCACCGTGTTACTGTAGCACGATCGGCTAGTTGCCATGGCGACAATTTTAGCTCTTATGGCTAAAACTTTTAAAACAAAAGTTGTGCTACAGTAACACGGTGCTACTGAAATCTGGCGATATTAGGTAAGGGTCCAGATTTCTATATCTCTTTCATGTACTAATATTTTTGGAAAGTTACGTTTATCTCGACTCGATTCGATATTGACTGCAATTTTAATAGCATCATGAAGTTCATTTATTAAATTAAAATTTCTTCAAACTTTATGAAATGAAGTTCGAAGCAATAGAGATTTTGCCATCGACACCCATATTTTGAATTTCTGTCTGTCAGGAAGTGTACATTCTCAACACATACCTTCGTCTTGAAGTGCTGGTAGACTTGTTTGTAGGCGCGAGTAGAGTCGGTTGTCCCCGCCAGATGGAGCGCTTGTCTCATCTGCTGCGCTGTGTGTGATCGAGCTCCGAGTGACGCCATAGTCAAGATCGAGTGGATGCTGAGTGGCGAGAAGACCAGGTTGCCTGGCGACTTAGACAGCTCCTGATCATGTGATAAGACACACAGTTAGCAGTGCACAATTGCGATTTAGGACCAGCTTTTCAATTAGGACAGTATTGTCATGGCAACAACCAACGGGCAGTGAGTTTGACTTTGAAGAGTTTTTTAATCGATTTTTATCAATATCTTTTACCAATGTATTTGTTAACAAAATAAGGCTTTGTACGAGTATTCAGAACAGTTCAATGAAAATAATTCCAAAGCTTGTAATGGTTTATTAGATTTACTTTGTCCTGCAGATGTTTAGTGCCCGAAAATTCGTAAAATTCATCTGTTGGACAAAATAAAGCTATAACTTATTCCCAACTATGAAATTATTTTCATTGAACTGTTCTGAATACTCGTACAAAGTCCTATTTTGTTAAAAATTATATTGGTAAAAGATAATGATAAAAATCGATTAAAAAACTCTTCAAGGCCACGCTCACTACTCAGCCCTCTTAAATCTTTATTACTGGCTTTAGCAGAGTATTGAAAACTTCACATCGGCTATCTAACCATTGAATTGAACTACTGCTGTATCATAGCATTCAACATTGGGCCTTAAAAGGCTAGTGTTTTAATGCTACGCCAGGTTTTAACAGTTGTTTAGACCTATTTTGTCCAGAGATGCTGTGGGTAGGGCGGGCCAGGGCGGCACTCTGGACCCTTTTCTGAAAGTAGGGCTGCGCCCTGCCTTCATTTTGGGAATCTTTCTCAAATCCATGAAATTCATCCGTGGAATACGAATTTATTCGCTAAAATTACAAATAAATTGCAACTTAACTCTTTTTACACTAGAGAAGTATAAAATCTATTTTAAAACGCGGTCGCAAATGCGTAATCAATAAAATAGCAATTAAAAAAAATCTCGTCGGGGCAAATTGGGGGCAAACCACCAGCGGGTCAACAACGCTACGGATTAGGTTTGTTCGTTTTTGGAGCCCTGGCTTTTATTTTACTAGGACTGCACTCCTGATTTTGCCATAGCTACAACCAATGTCATCCCTTGAACTACCGTTTAAACTTAAACAAGAAGATAACGATAGTTTCTTTGCCCCCTAGGACCAAAATCTATGATGTTGAATAGTTTCTGCTTCAGATGAGCTCACCCGGATGCACTTACCCCATAGAGGTCGCTCGTGAAGCTGACAGTGCTTGTGCTGAGACTGTCCAGCGCCATCTTGTCAGCTGAGTCGAGTTGCTGCGCATGCGCTGCGCCCAGCAGGATAGACAACACGCTCAGCACCTTCATAGCTAGCGACATCTAGAAGCAAACAGGAACGTTATTAGAAACAGTGATTTTTCCTATGTTTGAACTCTCTACAGACCGAGACACCGTCAGTTGTTCTGTAAGGCCGAGAAAGACAACGTTGCAAGGTGAGCGCGCAATGAAGTCTTTCTCGGCCTAGCAGAACAACTGACTGTGGCTCCATCTGGTGAGAGTTCAAACAGTAAAAAAACAGACTGTACAGCTTCATAGCTAGCGACATCTAGAAGCAAAGAGGAACATACGTCATTTCACTCATGGTGTGAGTTTCGCCGCGAGACAAATTTAAATGTATTGAAATTGACATTTTATATTTTCATGAACTAACAATAGGCAATAAATTTCAAATAGTTAAACATCGCAAATCTAGTGGAGCGGTCGCTCCACCCAGCCAAGTCGTACTATACACTCACAGTCACTCAACATACCGTAAATGCCTAATAAACTGAGGAGCAGACCAAACACTTTTACTGTAAGCAACAACATGGCATTTTCGGCCTACTGGATCTCAAAATTGGTAAATCTCACATTGTTGCGAAATATCTTAATTTCGAGCTATGGCCCACCCCACTACATATACCAAATTTGGGAACAATAGGTTATGCCATTTGCGCGCTAGAGGACCGAGAAAACAGTGAAATTACACCACTTTCTGATTCTGAAGATGATGATGATTCTGATATCACGAAACGTCGCTATCACCGCCACAGCCTAAACGGCTGAACCGATCGACCTGAAATTTTTACCACATGTGCACTTTTGGCGTCTGAGGTGCCTTTTTATAAAACCAACCGGAAGCCGCCATTTTCAAACCGGAAGTGACGTCATAACTCAAAAACGTCTGGACCGATTAGAACGAAATTAGCGCCATTCGATTTAGATGGTCATCTATATGAAGTATCAATAAAAAAAATATTATTTTCTTATTTTCTAAACCGGAAGTGACGTCATAAATACGCAATATTTAACTTATTTCCACAAATTATACTTAAAATACGTACATAATTAACTTACATTGTAACATAGACAATACAATTTATATATTCAAGGTAGCAGTGTTCTCGGCCGCCATTCCTGAAACCGGAAGTGACGTCATATATCTAAAACGCCTGTACCGATTGCAACTGAACTAGCTCCTGCGTATTCATTCTGCTATTTATTTGAAAAATCAATTGTGAAAAATTAATAAATAAATTAATGGTACCGGAAATGGCGGCAGGAACCACTAAATGAAACCGGAAGTGACGTCATATATTACAAACGGCATGACCGATTTTACGGAAATATAGGGATTAGGAATTCAGATGGTCGTTCATGAAGGTATCAACTAGATAAAACTAGATTGTTTTCTTATTACCTATACCGGAATTCGGCCGCTATTTCAAAACCGGAAGTGACGTCATGTATCGAAAACGGCTGGATCGATTATAACGAAACTTAAGCTATTCTTCTTGGATAATCATTTTCATCTTATACCAAACGCAACTTTTCATAGTAACCAAATCGGTTGAGGCGTATTTTTTTAAAGAAATTAGTCCCTGCTCGGACATGTGCTACAAGCTGTATGAATAAACTAACAAAAGAAGTGATATCCCAGAAAAAACACTCCGTGTAAAAATACCAGCCAAGTCTCTTTAACTATAAAAAAAAATAGAAGAAATCTAAAAATTCAGCACTGAAAAGGAGTGATATCAAAAAAGGAGCCAAGTCAACGAATTTTCCAAATTTTAATCGTACCATTGAAATAAAAATATCAACCCCCGAGAAATACTTAAAAAAAGGACTTGGCGCATCGTTTTTTTAAAGACATTTTTCTATTCTTAAGCTTATGCCACTCACATACTACGTAGTTCAGAAATGCCTAGAAAAATTGGGACAAAACTTTCAAATTAAATATTGAACATTCTGTAAAATATTTTAAATTTAAATATAAGTACGCAAAGAAACATAGCATTGTCTTACAAGCAATAAATACAGAACAGTTGTGTTTGTGATTGGTAGGTACCTATAGTTTTGTGGGTACATCAACATACCTACTACAGCATTATACTTTGAACCTTCTCGCCGTGTAATTAATTGCTATTAATTAACATTTTATACCAAAAAAATTCATAAATTACATAACGTATTACTTTAGATAAAAATCTAGTCAGTAATTATTTGAGCAGCATGGCTCAGTGCACTAGTCACTTATACAAATCTCATTGACGGCCTTCTTGTAATGAGCACTTTCGCTATTTCCCTCAGTCACGATATTGAGAAGTATGATTGATTAATATGACCCTAGAAATAGTGGCAATAACGAATAGACTAGGCCGCTTCCGTTTATTCGTTATTCGTTTATCCGTTTATTTCCTCTGAATATTGACAAAATACCAAAACTGCCAGTAGGTAAGAGTACTAGTTATATTAAAACGTAGTATGATTCGTCGATAATGAATGTGATATACTCAGGAAAATATACTTGTAGAGTTCTTCCTATACTTTTAGGATAGAAAAGTGTCTTTAAAAAAACGATGCGCCAAGTCCTTTTTTTAAGTATTTCTCGGGGGTTGATATTTTTATTTCAATGGTACGATTAAAATTTGGAAAATTCGTTGACTTGGCTCCTTTTTTGATATCACTCCTTTTCAGTGCTGAATTTTTAGATTTCTTCTATTTTTTTTTATAGTTAAAGAGACTTGGCTGGTATTTTTACACGGAGTGTTTTTTCTGGGATAATCTCTATACTTGGACATTTTAGTCATTCTATTGGTTTACTCTTGATTTCAGGCGCGTAGGAAGGGGGGGAATGAGAGAAATTCCCCCCCCCCCCCCCCCCATTGATAAATTCCCCTCCCTATGTACTTATACATTTATAATTCAAGATAGAAATATGCTTATAGGTGTTAAAATCGCGTAAAAATGAACAAAATTCATTCCTAAAATTAATAAATTTTCCGGGGCTGTGTTCGCCGGACGCGAACCCTCATTTGGCGCCCCCCCCCCCCCCCTTGCAATATCATATGCGCCTGCTTGATTTGAACTCCATTGATCCCGGGTTCGATTCCCGCCCGACTGAGGCATCTCGTAGTTTACATCAGTCGAGCGATAAAGCTGGGAAGGATCCATAGGCCACGACTGCCTCCCGCCCACCGTCCATCCTGATCTATTCTTCATCATCATCTCCCAATCATCATCATTCATCCGTCGCCATTTAGCCTATTGCAGAACAGGTAACTAGGAAAACGCTGGGTGCAACGCGTTGATGATCGAGCACCGAAACGTGCAACATCTCCAACTGGAATATCGTAACTCACAGAAAACATAATATACATCAAGAGTGAATTGAAACGATCCACTCGATCAAAATAAAATTGCCCGATCTTCATTGAAACTGAGAATAGACATCTATACACTCTGATCAGACATGGGCAGTATCTAGATACTTGTATCTTAAGATACGTATCTTAGATACATTTGTATCTTGTATCTAGTATTTTAAATACCTAAGCCAAATGTATCTGTATCTTGTATTACAAATACCCATTTCTAAAGTATTTTGTATCTTTTTTGAAGATTTAAAATACAAGATACATTTTTATGCGCCTAGAATTTCAAAGATAGCTTGATCTAACAAGCATCAAATAATACACGTTGCCGTATTAAATCGATCAAGAAAATGTTAAGTATGTTGCCTTACAAATAGAACAAATTAAAATTTAATTTAGAAAGTAAGTCCCTACATTTTTTACTGTTGGATGATATGTATGAGAATAAAAAAAGGATCTTTAAATGTATTTTTTTTTAAGTATCTAAAGATACTATCTTGTATCTTGTATTTTAAATACATCTCTAAAATGTATCTTGTATCTTGTATTTTAGATACCCAAATTAAAAGTATCAGTATCTTGTATTCCAAATACATTGAAACAGAGTATTTTGCCCATGTCTGACTCTGATCCATAAAGAAAATCAGATCTAAGATGCACTTAAAATTAAATGTCAATCAAATCTCTTCGGGCATTCTATTTAAATGTCAATAAGTATTCATACATTCTATACCGATTGGGTTGAAAACTTGTGAAATAAGAGAAAATGGTATAGTCTTAATTTCAATACAAAATTTGAACTTTATCGGCGCATTTTGATTTCGACAAATCGTGAGATATTTTAATTTTTGAATTAGTCAGAGCTATACGCTCTCAAACACTATACACGACAAGTTAGAATTATATTAATACAAAATATAAAGACTGTGCAGAATGCTAAATAAAACTCAAATGAAATGCTCAAACAATTGAATGTACTAACCTCAGGAGCGTGTATGATTGTGTGTGTGTTGACAACGCCGGTGTGGTCGTCCAAGCAATGAGTACTCTGGGAGAGGAGACTGAGAGTTCATTTGCATTCAACTTGTATTTCCAGTTGATGCGCAGGCCTACACCATAGACATTGTATAGCCTTCGGCTTGGAGGCTATACAATGTCTATGCCTACACCAAGATAAGGCGAATCCTCACCAGCTGATGAACTCATGACCCGAGGCGCTTGTTACTTACCATGGCAACAACTCATTATTCAAGAGTTTGAGGAGGGGAAGTTAGGGGTGACATTTATGGAAGTTTTATTAAAGTTTTTTTTTAAGTTTTTAGTACTACAGAAATAATAATGACAAATTCACATAGGTACACTTGGCCAAACAAAACTTGAACGTTCAATAAATCTGATAGGTTTATAAATGTAAGATCGCACCATCAGAAGTCAGTCTAAGCGATCTCTTTGTCAGGTCCGTGAAGTTAGCACCGCCCATTAACGCACTAATTATCTCATGTATGGGATGAATTAGTGCACAATTAGTGCGTTCGATCGGCACTAAAGACCATGGTTTAATGAGGAGGTAAGAAATAGTCAAAATATGAGGGATAATAGTTACATTAAAGCCCAACTAACAGGCGCACCTGAAGACTGGGCGGACTACAAGACAAATAGAAATCTGTTTGTAAAAATCCTACGAAGAACGAAAAAAAGGTATTTTGAAGAAAGAATTGATGAAACTAGGAAAGATTCCAAAGAAATGTGGAAAACTCTGAAAAATATTATAAGTACTAAAAATAAACAGGGGGTGCAAGAAAACCAAATAGAATTCAAAGATGATACTGATGAGGATGGAGCTACTAAACTTAATAGGTACTTTATTACTAGTATAAAAGAAGTAATTGATAGTATTGAAGATACGGGTGATGCTGTTACACACAATCATAATCATGAAGAGGATGTTGATCATCTACAAAGTTTCAATCCAATCACGTTTTCCAAACTAAAGCAAATTGTATTTTCATTAAAAAATAGAACTGGAACTGAAGATGGTATCACTACGGAATTGATAAAGAAGACTTTTTCAACTAGTGGTCATGCTTTATTAAATGTGATAAATAGGTCTATTGAAAGTGGAGTAGTACCCAAGAAATGGCTGGTGTCAGAAATTATACCTGTACCTAAAGTTGATAAAGCCACGTTACCTGAAGAACTGAGGCCAATAAACATGTTACCAGCCTATGAAAAGATCCTCGAGAGAGTAGTATATGAACAGTTAAAGGAATATTTTAATGTTAATAATTTGTTTCATAAATATCAATCTGGATTTAGGGATAATCATTCATGTGAAACTGCTATACAAGTAGTGATTGAGAGATGGTTGAGAGAGAGGGATGATAATAAATTTACTGTTGCTATTTTTCTAGATATCAAGAGAGCTTTTGAGACAATAGATCGATCAATATTAATAAACAAATTAGAAAACTATGGTATTAAAGGTCAAGCATTAAAGTGGATCAAAAGTTACCTTAGTAACAGAAGACAGAAAACTAGATTTGGTAGTGGTATGTCTGAAGAACTGACTGTTGAATATGGTGTACCTCAAGGATCGGTACTAGGTCCCTTACTGTTCATAATTTATATGAATGATGTTTTTAGTATTGATGAACATGTTAATATTAATCTTTTTGCTGATGATTCTCTGATATATATGTCCGGCCATAAATTAAGTGAAGTATGTGAATCAGTAAATGTGGCTCTAGCAAAGTTCAGTGTGTGGCTTAGATTTAATAAACTCAAACTCAATGTGAATAAAACTAAATGTATGCTTGTAACTTCATCACTTATGGCCAAAACTAAATTCATGACAGTAAATGGAAATGTACAGAATAAGTGGATTGTAATTGAAAATGAGTATTTGGAATTTGTTAATGAATTTAAGTATCTAGGAGTTATTATAGATCAACATTTAAATATGACAAAAAATGTTGAGTATATTGCAAAAAAAATGGGGAAAAAGGTTGGTTTCTTAGCACGAATAGGTACTTATCTGTCTAAGAAAACAAAGTTGTTAATTTATAATACTATTGTGCAACCTCATGTAGACTACTGTAGTACGCTTCTATGGGGAATTGATGTAAAATGTTTAGATATGCTGCAAAAGATACAAAACAAAGCATGTAGGGTTATATTGAAATGTGATAAGAGAACGCATAGAGTAGAAATGTTGGATGTTCTCCAGTTATTATCAGTTGAACAAAGAATAGCTGTTAATTCATTAACTTTTATTCATAGATTAGTTAATGGCGATTTGCCTGAATACCTGGAGTATTGTAAGAAGGATGAAAGTGTAAATATTAGATATAATACAAGAAGTGCCAATGATTTAAATGTGACTAGAGCAAATAAGACTAGGACGCAAAGGTCCATATTTTATACAGGTATAAGACATTATAATAAATTAGGAAATGAAATAAAAAAGGAGGTAAATGTAAAAATATTTAGAGAATTATGTGCTGCCCATGTTCGGGATATTTTCCCATTGGAATAATCTACAATATGTATTACTGTTAGTAAATTAGATTATTTAAGTATTTAAGTATTATATTGTTAGTATAAATACTTATTAGTATCTTTAACTGCTGTTATATTATGTAAGTTGTATCTTCCATGTATTTATAATCTACCAATGTATACAATAGCCTATGAAGGCTAAATAAATAAATACAATACAATACAACAATATAATTAGTGCGTCATCCGTTTCCGAGAAAAACGCACTTTACTATGGGCGGTGCCAACTTCACGCAGCACCGCCCATTGACGCACTAATTTTAAAACCCACGCAGGCAATTAGTGCACAATTAGTGCGTTCGATCCCCCCCATTCCCATAATTAGTGCGCACTTACTTTTCGAGTTATTCGTGAATAACCGTGGGCGGTGCAGCACCGCCCATTGAAAATTTCAAGGTTTTCAGCACGCCATGTTTTAGTGCACAATTAGTGCGTTCGATTCCCCCCATTCCCATAATTAGTGCGCACTTACTTTTCGAGTTATTCGTGAATAACCGTGGGCGGTGCAGCACCGCCCATTGAAAATTTAAGATTTTCAGCACGCCATGTTTTAGTGCACAATTAGTGCGTTCGATTCCCCCCATTCCCATAATTAGTGCGCACTTACTTTTCGAGTTATTCGTGAAAAACCGTGGGTGGTGCAGCACCGCCAATTGAAAATTTCAATGTTTTCAGTACGCCATGTTTTAGTGCACAATTAGTGCGTTCGATCCCCCCCATTCCCATAATTAGTGCGCACTTACTTTTCGAGTTATTCGTGAATAACCGTGGGCGGTGCAGCACCGCCCATTGAAAATTTCAAGGTTTTCAGCATGCCATGTTTTAGTGCACAATTAGTGCGTTCGATCCCCCCCATTCCCATAATTAGTGCGCACTTACTTTTCGAGTTATTCGTGAAAAACCGTGAGCGGTGCAGCACTCGAAAAGTAAGCACTCGAACTCGAAAAGTAAGTGTGCACTAATTATGGGAATAGGGGGGATCGAACGCACTAATTGTGCACTAAAACATGGCGTGCTGAAAACCTTGAAATTTTCAATGGGCGGTGCTGCACCGCCCACGGTTATTCGCGAATAACTCGAAAAGTTAGTGCGCAATTATTATGGGAATGGGGGGAATCGAACGCACTAATTGTGCACTAAAACATGGCGTGCTGAAAACATTGAAATTTTCAATGGGCGGTGCTGCACCGCCCACGGTTTTTCACGAATAACTCGAAAAGTAAGTGCGCACTAATTATGGGAATGGGGGGAATCGAACGCACTAATTGTGCACTAAAACATGGCGTGCTGAAAATCTTAAATTTTCAATGGGCGGTGCTGCACCGCCCACGGTTATTCACGAATAACTCGAAAAGTAAGTGCGCACTAATTATGGGAATGGGGGGAATCGAACGCACTAATTGTGCACTAAAACATGGCGTGCTGAAAACCTTGAAATTTTCAATGGGCGGTGCTGCACCGCCCACGGTTATTCACGAATAACTCGAAAAGTAAGTGCGCACTAATTATGGGAATGGGGGGGATCGAACGCACTAATTGTGCACTAATTGCATGTGTGGGTTTTAAAATTAGTGCGTCAATGGGCGGTGCTGCGTGAAGTTGGCACCGCCCATAGTAAAGTGCGTTTTTCTCGGAAACGGATGACGCACTAATTATAAAATTAGTGCCGATCGAACGCACTAATTGTGCACTAATTCATCCCACACATGAGATTAAGTTCATTCACGATTAGAATAGCAAGCCGTAATGGCGGCGTGTACTACGGTAGTCAAGTGAACGTAAACCTAAACATGTAAACATCAATATAATAATCAAAAAATGTGTATAATACGGCTGTAGATAAAAATAAATCAATTTTATTGAATTTTTATAATTTTACTACTATTAAAAATTGTGTATTTGACATAATTTATACAATTTCAATAATACAAAGAAGAAAGTCTTGCCATTGACAGGGCAGTGTTCAAGTGACTGACCAATGAACGACGTGATCGTCTAAAACGTCAGTGATATTCTTATCGTGAACGAACTTTAATTAGTGCGTTAATGGGCGGTGCTAACTTCACGGACCTCTCATAGTCTCACTCTAGTAGGTAACCTCACATTTCAATGAAAATAACAAGCTTTGATTGGTTATGGGACATGCCCAGCAGTCATTCAAATTTGGTCAAAGTTCAAGTTTTGTTTGGCCGAGTGTACCAATAATCAGATTACTTTATTTTAGTCAATAAAAAAATCACATGTATTTTATTTTTACTATTTTGGTGAGAAAATATGCCATGCTATCGTTTTAAGTCGCCAAGAATGCGTTACCGGTGCCCAATCCGGTCAGGGCCGTTTTATTTTTTTATATAATTTTTGAAAGATATATAATATTTTAAACATTTGTAGGTTTTTCTAAAATTGTTAGGTATAATTGTTTTCATTATAATAATATTTGTTTAATTTCCCTTATTTTATTAATTTTTGTTATTTCTTGCTATTCTTGTTCTTAATTCATTTAATGGGGCTCCACACATCAAGCTTAGAATAGAGGGAGCTAGGTGCGATTGTTCCCCGTTGCTATGGCAACAGATCAAATGTTGTTGACATTTGCTAGATTTGTCTGAATTGAAAACAAAAGAAGTTGTTTAACATAAAGTGATCTTCTAGTATAAAAAGTAAGTAATTAAAACTATTTCTATACATTTAAGTAATATATTAATTTTAAAACAATTACTTCACTCCGAACACAACAGTTTGGCATTATATTTCAAATACAAGAAGTTTAAAGTGAGCTGTCATCTATCTGTAATTTTGTACAGACATGCGTGGTAGGAAACAAGGACAATTGTAGGTAGCGCTCGGTAGTGAGAGTAAATGGCAGCGTGGAAGCCCATTATCATTTTTTTTTTTTAATTTCCATTGATTTTTGCAACTTTTGGTTTTATTCTAAAGAGCACAAATATTTTATCAACCTATAGTATTTTTCTTTGCGAACGTATTATCGCCCTATTTGTACATCCCCCAGAAGGGGGGAGTGGGGATGGTCTGGCACCGGAAGTGTAGGTAAATATCCGCGAATACAAAAGAAGGGATGCTAAAAACGAGTGGTTTTGACCGACTTTGCCAAGAGAGAGAAAAAAACTGTACATATTTTACACTTGCCATTGACCTTGCGTTGCGCAGAAGGTCAGATTGATCATTCTCCCAAGAGCGTGGAAGGGGAAGGGGAGTGGGGAAGGGAATGAGGGGAAGGAGGGGACGGCGCCGGCTTATCCTCGGCGCCAAATACATTGGCATGCTATCTCTTTAAATTTGACATTCACTCTCTTTAAGTGAAACAACCCCCCGACTACTGCCACATTATCGCGGTGGTGGAGTTTGTGTTGGTCAATGATCCACTGCAGCTACGCCGGCGAGCATATGCTCATGTGTAAGGGCTACCCATGTCGGACAGGTCAGTGGTGAGGCCCAGACAAAGAGCAGCCAGGGTCGACCTACCCATACCCTCCCTCGAATTTACGCTTCCCTTGATTCGGAGTCCCCTCCAAATCGAGTCCAT
This sequence comes from Leuctra nigra, assembly GCA_934045905.1. Taxonomy (NCBI): domain Eukaryota; kingdom Metazoa; phylum Arthropoda; class Insecta; order Plecoptera; family Leuctridae; genus Leuctra; species Leuctra nigra. The sequence goes on along the minus strand of OW203771.1, from coordinate 11,225,204 downwards.
TTAAACTGATAGTTAATTTCAAGTCGATAGTAATTAATTCATTTCGAGACGAAGTCCCATATCGTCGAAGTGAGATATTCGTAAGTTATTTGATCTCAAGTATGCATATTTTGGAGCGGAGTTGTTCTTTATGACGCACGTTTAAATTGCTGTCAATTTGAGTTCTGATGCTAGGTCCTACCTTTTTTACTATTTATAATTGGCCGTCGCGGAAAAATAATTATTTTTGTTAGAATCAGAACCATACTATCATCATTCCAAAATATCCATTCTGATATGTCCATTAAAAAGTTTAGAAAAAATAATTTTTATCACACATTTACGATACATTGATTTTTGATTCGTGGAAACCATTGTGTGATCTCCATTGTTGTTTTTCTAAAGATGTATAATTTCTTTCAATGAGAGCTATAGACTGGGATCGGTTTTTAAGAAATGTGTCTCCTTCTCATGAGTGGTGCACCAGGGTGTTAAAAGCTGCCAACAAAGATATTCTTACTCAGAAAAACATGCTGCATCCGAAAACCATTGTTGGCACTTTCAATTTTGTGTTTTAACCCCCCAAAACCCCCCAAAACCCCCTCCCAAAACACGATTTCTGCAATCTAGTGGAGCGGTCGCTCCACTCAGCCAAGTCTTACCGTACACTCACAGTCACTCAACATACCGTAAATGCCTATATAAACTGAGGAGCAGACCAACTACTTTTACTGTAAGCAACAACATAGCATTTTCGGCCAACTGGATCTCAACAATGGAAAATCTCTCATTGTTGTGAAATGTCTTAATTTTGAGCTATGGCCCACCTGACAACATATACATCACGCGACAACAACCAGTCATGCCGTTTACGACCTAGAGGGCAGTGAAAATCGTGAAATTACACCGCTTTCTTCTTCTTCTTCTTCTTCTTCTTCTTCTTCAGATGATATCAGAAAAGGTCGCTGTCACCGCCACAGCCTAAACGGCTGAACCGATCAACCTGAAATTTTTACCACATATGCACTTTTGGCGTCTGATGATACCTTGCCTCTTGTGATTTTTTGTGCCGCCATTTTTAAACCGGAAGTGACGTCATATATGAAAAACGGCTGGACCGATTAGAACGAAATTAGCGCCATTCGATTTAGATGGTCATCTATATGAAGTATGTTACTTAAAAATATAATTTTCTTATATTCTAAACCGGAAGTGACGTCATAAATTTGCAATATTTAGCTTATTTCATCAAATTATACTTTAAATACACATATAATTATCTTACATTGTAACATAGACAATACAAAATAATTATAATTTAAATACAGTGTTCTCGGTCGCCATTTCTGAAACCGGAAGTGACGTCATATATCGAAAACACCTGTACCGATTGCCACTGAACTAGCTCCTGTCTATGCATTCTGCAATCTTTTTGAAAAATCAATTGGGATAAATGAATATACAAATAAACGGTACCGGAAATGGCGGCAGGAACCACTAAATGAAACCGGAAGTGACGTCATATATTGAAAACGGCATGACCGATTTGACGGAAATTAGCGCTAAAGAATTCAGAAGGTCATTCATGAAGTATCAACTAGATAGAACTAGATTGTTTTCTTATTACCTATACCGGAAATGACGTCATGAATATGCTAAATGACGCCATTAATATGCTAAATGACACTCAATTCCCCAATCTATACTTTTAAATAGATATTTAGAAACATACATTGTGAATAATTATAAATTCAAGATTGCGGTGTACTCGGCCGCCATTTGCAAAAACCGGAAGTGACGTCATATATCGAAAACGGCTGTATCGATTGTAACCAAATTTTGGAATTGTGTAGGACTAATAATTATGAATTCAAGACGACATTATTTTTGGCCGCCATTGTTTAAACCGGAAGTGACGTCATATATCAAAAACGGATGTACCGATTGCAACTAAATTATGTAATTATGTAGGACTTATATTTTTGAATTAAAGACGACATTATTTTCGACCGCCATTGTTAAAACCGGAAGTGACGTCATATATCGAAAACGGCTGTACCGATTGCAACTAAATTATGTAATTATGTAGGACTTATATTTTTGAATTAAAGACGATATTATTTTCGACCGCCATTGTTAAAACCGAAAGTGACGTCATATGTCGAAAACGGCTGTACCGATTGCAACTTAATTATCTAATTATGTTGGACTTATAATTATGAATTCAAGACAACATTATTTCTGGCCGCCATATTTAAAACAGGAAGTGACGTCATTTATAGAAAACAGATGTACCGATTGCAACTAAATTATGTAATTATATAGCCCTTATATTTATGGATTCAAGATGACATTATTTTCGGCCGCTATTTCAAAACCGGAAGTGACGTCATATATCGAAAACAACTGCCGAGATTGCAGCTTAATTATGCAATTATGTTGCACTTTTATGAATTCAAGGCGGCAGTATTATTGAGCACCATTTTTTAAACTGGAAGTGAAGTCAGATATCGAAAACGTCTGGACAGATTGTAACGAAACTCAGACTATTCTTCTTGGATAATCATTTTAAGCTTGTACCAAATGCAACTTTTCTTACTAACCAAATCGGTTGAGGCGTATTTTTTTAAAGAAATTAGTCCTTGGTAGGACATGTGCTACAAGCTGAATGAATAAACTAACAAAAGAAGTGATATCCCAGAAAAAAACACTCCGTGTAAAAAAGGCAGCCAAGTCTCTTTACTTTAAAAAAATTCAACACCGAAAAGGAGTGATATCAAAAAAGAAGCCAAGTCAATGACATTTCCAAATATTTAATCGTATCTTTGAAATAAAAGTATAAACACCGAGAAATACTTTACAAAAGGACTTGGCGCATCGTTTTTTTAAAGACATTTTTCTATTCATAAGCATATGCCATTTATATACAACCGTCATTTAGAATTTTTAGAATAATAGGGACACATCTTTCAATTACATATTATACATACCTACTGTAAAATATTTTCTATTTGAATATATACGCTATGAAACTTGTTGCCTATGTTTTCTATAAATACACAATAGTTATCTTCGTAATATTGTTTCGTGGTCAACATAATTAAGTCTCATGCGTTATACCTTCGCATCATGAAATACATTTCTATTAATCCGCATTTTATAACAATACATTTCACAAAGTACACAGAGACGGCACATAGAATTTCTTTAAATTTTTTAACTTTATACACTTGACACTTCAAAAATATATAATAGTGTTCCAAAGACAGTTCGTAATTATTTGACAACGTTTCATGAATTCCTTCAGTCAAGATCAAATTATGAAAAGATACCATTCTAATATCACCATATTAACAGTGCTATAAAAATATAAATGAGCCCACTTCCAATTGTTATTTAATTCTTCCACCCTTACATTACTTATCTATTACAACATGAAATCTTTCTTCTATCGCCATTGACAAAACTATAAAATAGCCATTACTAAAAGTAGCTTGATTTATAGATACTGGCTCTAAAAAAAAGAGGAAAATGTACCTAATTGTAAATTTCTTTCCACTTATAGGATAGAATGATGTCTTTAAAAAAACGATGCGCCAAGTCCTTTTGTAAAGTATTTCTCGGTGTTTATACTTTTATTTCAAAGATACGATTAAATATTTGGAAATGTCATTGACTTGGCTTCTTTTTTGATATCACTCCTTTTCGGTGTTGAATTTTTTTAAAGTAAAGAGACTTGGCTGCCTTTTTTACACGGAGTGTTTTTTTCTGGGATTCTGAATCCTAGTACATAAGTTGGAAGATAGTTGTCCTAAAATTAATTTAAAAAATGTGTTTTGTAGAGAAAAGATTAAAGAAGAACTCTGCTAATTCAGAATTGTCAATTCGTATCAAATTGAATCCAAAAATTGCCCTTCAAACCGCTTCAAACTCACATTTTTTTGTTTTTGCGGAGCACCAATTACGTATACCAGGTGATTGCAACTAAACGGTTTAAGATTTAGTTTTGAAACTTTCCCAAAAACATCATTAATAATGTGTGGCCATGATGCAGTTGACAGATCTAGTGTACATATTTTATTTGTTGAGTTATACTTGAAAGAAGACGGCGAAGTCATTTAATCTCAACTTTCAGCGCTGTGCTAGCTGATCCCGCGTAACCAATCACAGAGCTTCTAGAGGTGGCGTGTTCCGAGAGTGGGGGGAATCTGCCTGTCTGGCTCGAGCGTGATTCGCTGTGCCTCTGCTTCTTTACCAATATTATGTGAACAAAATATAATTTGTTGAATGTCATGGTGAGTTTGACATGTGTAGGTGAATATTCACTTCCTAAAACATATTGATTTAGTATTGATTATAATTTGTGATGATAAGTACAGTGAATCAAGGCCAAATAACACACGTGCCTTCAATAGGTAGTCAAAACAATGTAATTATTAATTAATTACACCGTCCGCTCTAAAGCTATCAAGTAGATTTTGGTTCAAGGAGGAAATTGTTTGACTAAATAGTCGTATTGTTTTCTTCATAATAAACTTTCGAGACGACCATGCAATGCATATTCTGCAGCAATGCAAGCCAAGAAGACATGCAAAATGTTTCTGAAAAGGGTAGAGAGAGAGTTAGAGATTGTCTCCAATTTAGAGAGGCAGTTCATGATATCAAATATTCTACCCAGTTTGTTAAAATTAAAAATGTTCTGTCGGAGACAACCCATTGGCACAGAGGATGCTACTCTGATTTAACTAAGACAAACATTCATCGCCTCGTCGCAGAAGTAGTGAAGAGTCCAGATTTTCAGCAAATCACTGCATGTTTTGTAGAGAACCGAATTGAAAAATGAACAACTAATAAATGTTGAAACAAATTCTATGAGCATTTTGGAAGACGCAAAACACCACAGGTCAATTGGAGTAGACCTAGATGGTACAATAGGGAATATATATGCAAATGTTTTTTAATTCGGTTCAATTTTTCACATTAACAACATAAATGCTTGTAAAACACACTATTTTCAAACTCAAAAGTGTACATTTTATTCATAAATATGACATTTAAATTCCGTTGACATTTTGGCGGGAAAACAGTATTGCTGACATCCATGCTGACATTACACCTAACGTGTGATGTCATATTTTATTGTAACCATGGCAACATCATTGTTGGTTGATAAAAATGACATGTCATTCGTTAGGAAATGTCAGGAATACTATTTTCCCGCGTTAACTGCGATTTCAATTTCACATTAAGAATGAAAATGTACCCTTTTAAGTGTGAAAATAACGATGTTTTACCAACAAATAATTATGTTATTATTTTGGAATATATTCTTTAATAAATGTATGCATATTCTCTATCATGACGCTCTTGAGGCTAAATATCACTTAAAGTGCTTGGTATATTTTCGAAGAGAAGTGAAGAGAAACAAGATCGTTTCAAGCAACAATGGGAGCAATAACGCCGTAAATCAAAATTGCATTGCACTGATGCTTGCACTTTGTTTCGGTCATGAATGTTCCTGTGCCAGGAAGACGATAGTATGTAGTGTGTACAATAGAAAAGTTGTCTGAAACAATTGTTCCTCTCAGTTGTATAGTTACATAATAAGATGCAGGTAATATTTTGCAACATTTGTCGAGCACTAGATGTCTAGTCACCGAGGTTACCACAAGTCAAAGTTGCATTAATGTATTAGATCAAGATGAAGACGATATTATGTAGTGTGTAAAACAGAAGAAAAGTAATGATTGAAACAATATGGTTCCTATTAACATATTCTTGATAGGGATATTTCATTATGAAGAAGTTTATTTTTAGGTAATGTCAACAGTTTCCTATTCAATATGGTTCCTATTCAATTGTAGGTGGAATAAGATTCATAGGTAATATCGAGGGTAATATTTTGCAATCATTTGTCCAGCATTGTGATTTATAGTTACCGCAAATCAAAGACGAATTTCACTGATCATGTGCCAATGTATTAGATCAAGATGGAGATGATAGTATGTAGTGTATAGCAGAAAAGTATTGATTGAATCAATATGGTTCCTTTGTAAAATAAGATTTACCTGTGGGTATATTTTTTAAATTAATAATATATCTAGAATGTAACTAATTGTTTACGGACCTGTTTACGGAGGTACGGACCTTTTTTAAGTAAATATCCCAATAAATAAGAATTAACTTTGTTTCCTGGTAAATGAATTGCCAACCCGCCACTGAATAATTCTCTAGCGTGATTGTGACCTTCAGGCAGCCGACCAATCAGCGGAGCGCGTTACTCGCAGGCGACACGCTAGGCGCTGGCTGAGAGATCCGTTCACTTGTCTTTCCGAATTTATTGGGATCAAAATATTCTCACAATTCTCTGTATGAAAACTTCATTGCATTCAACAAGTATTGAGGTTACACATGCATTTTTATTTTTTACTTTACGTTCAGTAGTTTTCAATATACGGCCTTGCACAAATGGATGCAATCATTTTTTCTGCCGCTTGTTTATTGGTGCACCCTGATTTCGACCTCAGTAATAAATTTAGTCGCATTTTTGAAGTAGCCATTTCATTAATTAGTCTTTGCTGAATATTTCTGTTTTTTTTACTTCTCTCTAGAGTACATATTGTGGATTCTGTGATTATATTTCTTTTGGGCTACCGAAATCAACCCTTAATAAGATTTAAGGGTGAAATAGTAAAAATGGAGACTGCCAACAATGTTTTTCGGATTCAGCATGTAAAAATCTATAATATTCACTTTGTTGGCAGCTTTTAACACGTCGGGCCAAAAAGTTATTATTTTTTAGTTTCTTGCCCAGTCTATATGGATCAAGCAAATCAGTCGAGTCAAGAGTTTCAGTTTTCCCACTAATAAGCCTCGACCGTCTCCTTCCCACCGTCCATCCTTAGCGATTAATCATCATCATCATCATCATCATCATCATCATCATCATTCGGCGACATTGTCTAGTTGCAGAACAGTGCGACGTTAAACAACACTGAAAGATGTAGCAGCCAAGTCCATGACAAATGTCAATGTGTCTACAGAACAGGGAGTATAGAAACCTATGGCTCTCAGCGTGTAGATGTTTTTTTTTGTTCACGAGGTAAAAGCTCATGATAAATACGTGAGGCAATTCTCTGTTAATTGCATGACTTACTATTAAGTGCGATAACCGTCTGTAAGTTAAGGTGATACAAGCGCTCGGCCGTTTTAGAAAATTGAGAGAGCAAAAATTATTTCATAAGTGGGTGTTACTTTGATAGGATGTTCACATGATCAGTCCGATTGTATATTAGTAGCACTTTTTAATTTTTGCTTATTGCATTGTTAATTAGGCGCCGGTAATTCAACAAAACCGCTCGAAACTATGAAATTTCCGATACGATTGGAGACCATACCCGTGAATCAATTGATCTCAAATTTTAATCATGATTAGATAAAAGACAAACTTAGGGTCATTATTTGGCTTATTTTTATATTTAAATTTCTTACGGCACCCTGATACGAAAAAACATAATTTTTTTCACCAAAAATCAACAAATTACTTATTACAAAAAATTAAAAATGTACCAAGGGATAACCCGAGTTTGTCTTTTATCTATAATCATGGTTAAAATTTCAAATCATTTCGTCAACCCACATAGTCCCCAATGTAAAAAAGTGCTTGCAAAACGCGTCAAAATAACAGATTTCCCTTGAGGAGGCTTTGCATTCCAATTAAATGGGACACGGCATTTTTGATACCGCTCATTTTTCAGACTGATTTCATGGGAATACATCTTGCCGTGGATCAATGAAGGAAAATATGCAGATGTTTCGAACTCGCACAGACACTCCATTCAAATTGCATGTCTTATCACCTTCACATTTTCAAGTAGATGTTAGTCGAATCAATTGGAGTTTTATTCTTATATTATATTCGAACACAACGGAGTTAGTGTGAACCTAGTTTCCAGTCTAAGTAGAAGTCTGTCGTGACTGTTATTCAGATAACTTGTCATTCTCCTGTATGGGCAACATTCACGGGCGTGTACGAGGAAAAGGGTTGGACGTACTACAAGATCTAGATGGTATACAACAGCAGTCGACTCTCGATTTCTCATCCAGTTCAGGTAAAAACAACCATACAAACACACCAGCCGAGTCTTTTCAACTATAAAAAATAGAAGAAATCTAAAAATTCATCATTGAAAAGTAGTGATATCAAAAAATAGGCAAAGTCAAAACTTACTTTTAAGGTGGCTGGATCGATCGATATCATAGTCTCAGATCTTCATAATTTTGTGTGTACTTATTGATAACCATGCCATACACAATCCCTGAAAAAATTAAACACTTCTCGTGTCTAGTTTCTGAGATAATTTGAGTTTTCTCTCCCATGTTATCTTATGGCAGCCAAGTAAAATCGTGCCAATTTTAAGCTAAAATGGAGTTCTAATCTTTTTGTATCGTTAGATTTTAACTAAAAACTTTTTTTCTGATAGACATATGGACATACTATCAGGAAAAACATTGAAAACAATACCAACGTGTGCTATTTTAAAAGTTATTAACTAAATTCGAAATGATTTCCTATACCTCCAATGCTAAGGTTTTGATCAATCTCAAAAGACATATCGAGTGATCGCGCCACTTAACATGGGAGGTATAGGGAAATCATTTCGAATTTGGTTAATAACTTTTAAAATAGCACACGTTGGTATTGTTTTCAATTTTTTTCCTGATAGTATGTCAATATGTCTACAAGAAAAAAAGTTTTTTGTTAAAATCTAACGATACAAAAAGATTAGAACTCCATTTTAGCTTAAAAATGACACGATTTTACTTGGCTGCCATAAGATAACATGGGGGAGAAAACTCAAATTATCTCAGAAACTAGACACGAGAAGTGTTTAATATTTTCAGGGATTGTGTATGGCATGGTTATCAATAAACTTACACACAAAATTATGAAGATCTGAGACTATGATATCGATCGATCCAGCCACCTTAATTAAAAACCAAAATCTACTTAGCGCATTGTTTTTAAGGGCATTATTAGTATATTATATATATTTAGGTACATTTGATTATTGGCATACTTGTATACTATTTATATTCATGATGCGCCAAGTTTATTTTGTTTTTTAAAATTAAGTTTTGACTTGGCCCATTTTTTGATATCAGTACTTTTCACTGCTGAATTTTAGATTTCTTTCATTTTTTTTATTAATTGAATAGACTTGGCAATAACGTAGCAAATCGGTTGCAGAATCTACCATGGCGGCCAGCGGAGAAGATATACACTGTACTGAAGATATATCCGTACAACTGGATTCCTTGAGACTCATCCTGGATCACCAAAGCGCGCGGCTGGAGTGTCCAGTGTGCTTGGAGATATTCCGTCCTCCCATCTACATGTGTCAGAATGGACACAACCTCTGCTCCGAATGCAGTATGGAAGTGGAGCATTGCCCGACTTGCCGGACTCCTGGGAAGCCGAAGAACAGGAACATCTTTGTCGAGGGAATGTGCGAGCAACTGACCTCTGATTGTCCGAACAAGATACGTGGCTGCAAGACTCGGCTCTTGAAATATAACTCTGGTCATGTGAAAGATTGTCCATTTACAAAAGAATTGTGTCCGATTTGTCGTCAGTATGGTGGATCTATTTCGCAAATTCTTGAACATTTAGATCTTCTACATAGAAACGAATATACGAATGATTCCATATGGAAAGGTTTCATTCGTAAGGACTACATAAAGCTTAATGCACAAACAACACGGTATATGTCGAGGAATGGCAGGCTATTTGCTTGCTGTATACTTATTAATGATGAAGTTATATATTTGAATGCAAACCTACTTGGTCGCAGTAATGGAGGAATAATATACAGATGCAAATTTACATTCAAGGCAGAAGATGGAAGATTCAAATGCACGTATACTGTGCCATGTATGAATGGTCATGAAAAAGTGACTGATGCAGACAGCATTTTTTACAATTCAGAGTTTCTTGCAAATTTTTTGAGGTGGGATGGGACAATAATATGTAAAATTAAAATTAAACACGATCTATAAGTTATCATTTCGTGAGTTTGAAAGAAAGATATACCTGACATGAGAGAACTACAATGTGGATTAATAAATCAACAATGCTTAATTATTCTGTTCAGTTATTTTTTATCAATTATTGATCCGGTAGGTACACTCGGCCAAACAAAACTTGAACGTTGACCAAATTTGAATGACTGCTGGTTATGGCCCATAACCAATCAAAGCTTGTTATTATCATTGAAATGTGAGGTCACCTACTAGAGTGAGACAATGAGATCGCTTAGACTGACTTCTGATGTTGCGATCTAACATTTTTCAGCCTATCAGATTTATTGAACGTTCAAGTTTTGTTTGGCCAAGTGTACCTACTGTGTTGGAATTTTGAAATCATGGAGAGACGAATGAGTAAAAAATCATGGTCATTTTATAAGAATTGTTGCAAAGGAAGAAGGTTAGGGTAGATGAGAATTCCTTGGAAGGTAAAATAAATTTGGAGACCAAGAGATAATCAGGGCGATGCGTTGTGGAAGAGCTTGGAAAAAGTTGACAAGAAGTTGAGGGAAGTTCAATTGAGAAAAAAAGTAGATGAGTGGAAGTATGTAAAACAAGAATTAAGAAAATCTTTGGGAAGAGAAAAAGCAGTGAATGTGGTTGAGCGAGCGTAGAGAGCGTCACCACTGCACTCTTAAATGACACTTGCTCTCTTTTTTTTGGTGTGTTTACTGCCCAGGTTAAACCGTTCAACCAATCGATGTGAAATTCATATTTCAATAAATAATCTAGATAAGTTAGTACAACTCTGGTAATAACAAATGGGTCCAATGCAAAAGGACTAGAACACCGAGTAGAGTTACATACATTAAAAAATAAAATAACACACACATTATTTCAAAATGTTATATGTTATTGGCTCAATTTCTTCTGCAGTGAGGTATCCATCTCCATTCACATCAATCGATATCAAATGTTCCTGTAACTCCCTCCTGCTGCGACCTAGCGACGACTTCATCAAGTACTCGATCGCCTCCTCGTAGCCCAGTCGGTCATCTCGATCCGTGTCGGCCATGCGCACGATCGTGTGCGCAGAGACTTCTTCTTGGTCCTGGTGACGTGTCAAGATGGCGGCGATGGAGCGCGTGGCTCGGCAGCTTCCCTTGCGACAGCCGCCGCTGCAGCCGCAGCAGAAGAAGTTGGTGCAGCCGCCGTAGCCGCAGCACGGAGTTCCCTTGGTGCAGTCGCGGCAGTTCGACTCGTCGTCTGCAACATAACTATTAAACCAGCATCCCACTGGCTGGGAATGAAGGGTGGTTGGCCGGTAACTGGTTTCAGTTTTCGTCCCATCACACCCCTGTCCCCGTGATATTTTTTAGGTACCCTACTTGAATTTTTGTATTTATTTTGTCTGGGGCTTAACGTCGCATTGTTCTGCAGCGAGGCTAATGGCGACGGAATTTAATGATTATGATGATGATTGGGAGATGATGGTGAAGAGTAGGTTAGGATGGAAGGTGGGAAGGAGGCGGACGTGGCCGATTAGTAGGGTACCTTCCCAACAATTGCCTGTCGACGGAGGGACAACCACGAAAAAAAACCCAGTCAGGAAGGACGGCCGCGGGAATCGAACCCGGGCCTCCGGAATACAATTTCAGAGCGTTAACCACTCACCCAACCTGTTTCGTTGAATTTCCTATAACTTCTGAATTTCCTGAACTTCCGATCGGTATAGGTAGGGGAACTCATCCAATTTTGGTGGAGATGACCTCCTATCAATGCTCGGATCAACACGGCTAGGCCGGATTTTTTTATGTTACTAGATATAGATTTAAGTGCATTTTTATGCGATTCAAACCCAATAATTTGTCGATTTGATGATCTAATTTCTTAAAGTTACTACTATTTTCAATACTATTGATATTTGTATTGCTTTTTATGGATTCTATGGTTTTTTCTTTTCGATCGAAATGTTGGGCCCCTAGTTTTGCCCCCCTCCTAACCCTGGGCCTCCGCGACTGTCGGGGCTGCAACATCGAAGTTAAACATCCACGTGCCCCAATCAGCCAATGAGGAGGTGATAGTGCGGTGGATTGATGGGCAGGTAAGTTATGCTCATAATCATGTGAAGTACCAAGCATTACAACAAGGCCATTCACTTCAAGTGCATGTTTTTAACCCTGGAAAAGTAGAACCAGTTATCGACTTATCCTAAGTCAGATACGTTTTTTAGAAAATGAAACATACGTACTGAATGGATTGCTTCCCGGGGGGGGGGGGGGGGGGGGAGGTCTCCAAATACCCCCCCCCCCCCCCCCCCTTTGCCATGCTGGACGTTTTTTGTTTGTATTTTAGATACTTTGAAAATAAATGTGATATGTTATGGGTTGCATTTTGTTTACCCAAGTGCCTCGGGTTTCCTCTCCCCGTTTCTCTCTTTACGTATTACATTCTCACTATAGTGTAGACTCAGCTCCGTTAGAATATAGAATTATTATTATTTTGAAAAATATGTCATGTAAAAAAAATAAAGTCAATAAATAACTTGTTCAGCAAAATTGATGATACTTACTCGTTAAACAGCAGGCGTTTGCTGAAACCAAACATAAAAATTAATTTCAATAGGTACATATTCAAATAATATCACCCTTGAGTAGTTCAGAACCTTTTCAAGGATATCACACTAGAAAAATATCAAATTTACCAACTAAATATTTTATTTATCAAACATCTGTTGACTTACCACTTGGCACCTCCAATACCGAAGCGAGTAGCACCAGAACCAGCAAAAGCACGACGTGTCTAAGTGCCATGGCAGCTATAGAGCAGATTCACTGAAACAGGGCAGAGTATGTTAGGAAAACTCCCTGTGGAACGCTTTTATAATAAGCAACGGTTTTAATTGACTGTATATATTACAATAAGGGTTCCAAATTTTCCAAACCGAGAAATCTTGAGGGAAAAAACGGCTGTTTTCGTTTTTTTCCGTACAAAATTGGCATTTTGGGAAAAATTGATTTTAGCTCATATTTCGTAATTTTTTGTTTGGTACCGCGACGAACTAATTTTTCGGTACTGCACAAAAGAAAGTCTTTCACCAAAACTTGGATTGTTTGTTACACCATGGAGGTAAGAAATACACGTCCTTTTCTGTACTAAAATAAAATGCATTTTAAGTAGTTTCTTAACTTAGCCGTTGAGTTGATGTTTTAAAAATCTCCCCACCGACGGCTGCCACCTTATCGAGGTCCGTGAAGTTAGCACCGCCCATTAACGCACTAATTATCTCATGTGTGGGATGAATTAGTGCACAATTAGTGCGTTCGATCGGCACTAATTTTATAATTAGTGCGTCATCCGTTTCCGAGAAAAACGCACTTTACTATGGGCGGTGCCAACTTCACGCAGCACCGCCCATTGACGCACTAATTTTCAAACCCACACAGGCAATTAGTGCACAATTAGTGCGTTCGATCCCCCCCATTCCCATAATTAGTGCGCACTTACTTTTCGAGTTATTCGTGAATAACCGTGGGTGGTGCAGCACCGCCCATTGAAAATTTCAAGGTTTTCAGCACGCCATGTTTTAGTGCACAATTAGTGCGTTCGATTCCCCCCATTCCCATAATTAGTGCGCACTTACTTTTCGAGTTATTCGTGAATAACCGTGGGCGGTGCAGCACCGCCCATTGAAAATTTAAGATTTTCAGCACGCCATGTTTTAGTGCACAATTAGTGCGTTCGATTCCCCCCAGTCTTATAATTAGTGCGCACTTACTTTTCGAGTTATTCGTGAAAAACCGTGGGCGGTGCAGCACCGCCCATTGAAAATTTCAATGTTTTCAGTACGCCATGTTTTAGTGCACAATTAGTGCGTTCGATTCCCCCCATTCCCATAATTAGTGCGCACTTACTTTTCGAGTTATTCGTGAAAAACCGTGGGCGGTGCAGCACCGCCCATTGAAAATTTCAAGTTTTTCAGCATGCCATGTTTTAGTGCACAATTAGTGCGTTCGATCCCCACTATTCCCATAATTAGTGCGCACTTACTTTTCGAGTTATTCGTGAATAACCGTGGGCGGTGCAGCACCGCCCATTGAAAATGGGCGGTTTTTCCGTGAAAAACCGTGAAAATCACGGTTTTTCACGAATTACTCGATAAGTAAGTGCGCACTAATTATGGGAATGGGGGGGATCGAACGCACTAATTGTGCACTAAAACATGGCATGCTGAAAACCTTGAAATTTTCAATGGGCGGTGCTGCACCGCCCACGGCTATTCACGAATAACTCGAAAAGTAAGTGCGCACTAATTATGGGAATGGGGGGGATCGAACGCACTAATTGTGCACTAAAACATGGCGTACTGAACACATTAAAATTTTCAATGGGCGGTGCTGCACCGCCCACGGTTATTTACGAATTACTCGAAAAGTAAGTGCGCACTAATTATGGGAATGGGGGGGATCGAACGCACTAATTGTGCACTAAAACATGGCGTACTGAACACATTAAAATTTTCAATGGGCGGTGCTGCACCGCCCACGGTTTTTCACGAATAACTCGAAAAGTAAGTGCGCACTAAATATGGGAATGGGGGGAATCGAACGCACTAATTGTGCACTAAAACATGGCGTGCTGAAAACCTTGAAATTTTCAATGGGCGGTGCTGCACCGCCCACGGTTATTCACGAATAACTCGAAAAGTAAGTGCGCACTAATTATGGGAATGGGGGGGATCGAATGCACTAATTGTGCACTAATTACCTGTGTGGGTCTTAAAATTAGTGCGTCAATGGGCGGTGCTGCGTGAAGTTGGCACCGCCCATAGTAAAGTGCGTTTTTCTCGGAAACGGATGACGCACTAATTATAAAATTAGTGCCGATCGAACGCACTAATTGTGTACTAATTCATCCCACACATGAGATAATTAGTGCGTTAATGGGCGGTGCTAACTTCACGGACCTACCTTATCACGGTGGTGGGGTTTGTGTTGGCCAACGATCCATTACAGCTACGCCGGCGAGCATATGCTCATGTGTAAGGGTTACCCATGCCGGACAGGTCAGTGGTGAGGTCCAGACAAAGAGCAGCCAGGGTCGGCCTAACCATGTCCTCCCTTGAATTTGCTGTCCCCATCGGGCCGGCCTTCCCCCTCGAAATGGTGATCCCCCTGAAAATGGGTTCCGCCGGCCCGAATCCTTACACCTCCCAGTCCGTCCCCATTCCGGCCTGGCCTTCCCATCAGTGCTGGACTCCCCAGGATCGGGCCCGTTAGGTCAACCCCCTCCCAATGTCCTCCACTTAATTCAACAAAGTTTAAAGTAAAATAATTAATGTGCGCAATATAACCTCGTCGTTGACGCGCCGTTAAATCCTATTAATCTAATCTAAAAATCTCCCGCCTTTTGCAAAGCAGTGGGAGTGCCCTCCTCTTACAGCATCTATCCCCCTATAACAGGATCTGTACCATTTCTTAAATTGCAATATGATCTCATTCATATAATATTATTATCAGTTTTTTATTTCGAGAATCTCAATAAATGTATAATTTACAATGAATTGAGAATGCATTTCCTTATTGACTGTATACATTAAAATCTTCATTATCCACATCTCAATGTCATGCTCATGCCAAAATATAGTTTAAATCCTCCAATATATAATTTTTACATAAAAAGTCACCAAGAAACAATAAAATAATAATTTAAATTTTTTCCCAAAATACCCTATTTTCCCACCTCCAGGGAAAAAACAAAAAAGCTCGTTTTTTCCGAAAAAAAGGTTTTTTTCCACACTCAAAATCCCTTATTACAATGCGCTTTGAGAGTTTTTGTCAATTGACTAACACAGTATTAATTTGCAATTGATCAAGGTGCGGTGCGCGGTATAATGGCAATACACAACATTCCCCAATGTGGAGCCTGAAGAATAAACTAATAATATGGTCCGTAAACGCGACATCTGGTTTGAGCGAGCGAAGCGAGCGACTCCATTTGGCTCTTTTAGCACGGACCTCTGTTTTTTTTTTTGTTTTTTTTTTTGTTTTTGTTTTTGTATGCTAAAGGAAGCAATAGAAGTCGCACCGTTTCACCGATCGACCTGAAATTTTGCACACATGTAAAGACAACCTTCTCTGTTTGCAGACCCAATTTTTTTTTGAAATCCATCCATTGGTTCATTGTTAAAATAAGTATCTCCTGATAGCCTAAAAAATGAAAATGGTCTTCGAGAAATGTGATCAAACTCATATTTAGCATGGTCAGTAAGACCAACAATGTCACTTATTTTACCAATTTTCAGCCGAATCTGTCAAGAAAGTATGCACTTATTGACATTTTTAATAGCTGTCAGAATTGAAACATTGAAAATGAATGTCTTTCCAATGCAACTGAATCTGATTTGCTTTAGGTACAAGAGTGTTTTGATGGTATGTACACTTTTTTAGTGAAAAGCAGATATTTTTATGTGTATTGAGTTGATCAAATTTGAATAATTCAATTTGGATCATAGTTTCCAACAAATCATTTCGAGTTTTTAAGGACCTTGATTGTCTTTTCGTCAATTCGTAGTTCTGATGGCCGTGCCTCCCGTGTTTCTACTTGGCTGATTTTGCATCCAGGAGGGATTAGAAACATAAGCTCACATTTCAATAATATCATTGAGTGGCGATTGTTCTCTTCTAGCGTTCACACGTCATTCCAAATCTCTCCTGCATTGTGCTTCTTTTCGTTGATAATTTTGGCAATTTGGTGTACTTTGTGAAGGTATTAGTAAAATTGAATCGCTTTTAAAGCATAGATATTAGGTATCTACAGTTTTTGTCCAGGGGATTGATTATTTCAAATTATTTTATTCTTGGAAACGTTGGATTTATTCCGTTTCTGAGCTTCTGTCTAGCCTGACATTTCCTTGAAGGTTAGGTATATCTCGGATTACACATTAATGGTGGTCATATAATGACACATTGTTTTATATTGATTCAGTGGATCGTAGTTTGCTTTCAGTTTGACTTAAAATAATGTTTTCTGTGTGTTAACGAACGCATATTCGGTTAATGTTTGCGCACGTGTCGTGCTCGCTCATTCAACGCGTTACACAGAGCGTTTTCCTAGTATAAAAGAATGACTCACCTGGTATAAAACAATGACTCACCTGAAATGCTAACACACCAAGAGTTCACTTCGTACTGACAAATAATTTCCCCTACCAGGAGAACCAGTCTCTCTCTACCCCTCCTCTCCCCTCCTCCCTTACATGACAATAACACAGAAGGACGGACGACCACAAGTTTAAAGTGATTCCAATAATGACTGTCTCTTGAATAAACAAATTAGCATGGTGATTGTAATGATTGTAAACCGAAGGTCAAGAGTATCAAAATGATACTGGTTATGGGTGATCACTTCATATAACGGCATGATTGAGCGAGCGAAGCGAGCGACTCCATTTGGCTCTTTTAGCACGGACCTCTGTTTTTTTTTTTTTTTTTTTTTTTTTTTTTTGTTTTTGTTTTTGTATGCTAAAGGAAGCAATAGAAGTCGCACCGTTTCACCGATCGACCTGAAATTTTGCACACATGTAAAGACAACCTTCTCTGTTTGCAGACCCAATTTTTTTTTGAAATCCATCCATTGGTTCATTGTTAAAATAAGTATCTCCTGATGGCCTAAAAAATGAAAATGGTCTTCGAGAAATGTGATCAAACTCATATTTAGCATGGTCAGTAAGACCAACAATGTCACTTATTTTACAAATTTTCAGCCGAATCTGTCAAGAAAGTATGCACTTATTGACATTTTTAATAGCTGTCAGAAATAAAACATTGAAAATGAATGTCTTTCCAATGCAACTGAATCTGATTTGCTTTAGGTACAAGAGTGTTTTGATGGTATGTACACTTTTTTAGTGAAAAGCAGATATTTTTATGTTTATTGAGTTGATCAAATTTGAATAATTCTATTTGGATCATAGTTTCCAACAAATCATTTCGAGTTTTTAAGGACCTTGATTGTCTTTTCGTCAATTCGTAGTTCTGATGGCCGTGCCTCCCGTGTTTCTACTTGGCTGATTTTGCATCCAGGAGGGATTAGAAACATAAGCTCACATTTCAATAATATCATTGAGTGGCGTTTGTTCTCTTCTAGCGTTCACACGTCATTCCAAATCTCTCCTGCATTTTGCTTCTTTTCGTTGATAATTTTGGCAATTTGGTGTACTTTGTGAAGGTATTAATAAAATTGAATCGCTTTTAAAGCATAGATATTAGGTATCTACAGTTTTTGTCCAGGGGATTGATTATTTCAAATTATTTTCTTCTTTGAAACGTTGGGTTTATTCCGTTTCTGAGCTTCTGTCTAGCCTGACATTTCCTTGAAGGTTGCTATTTTTTTTGAAAGTTTTGATTCATTCAGTTCAAAACATTACGTTGTCTTATTTTAATTGTGGAACGTTGGATTCATTCCGTTTCTAAACTAGGTAGTTACTATTTTACCTGATCCGTTTTTTTGTGTGGAACTTTGATTCCTTTCGCTTATTAGTTGAAAGGTGTTTACTTTATTTTCATATTTGCGAAGTTTTGTTCAAGATTCATTTCGTACACACAAAAAAATATTTGTTTAGATCTACTAAAATATGATTAGAATTAACTATATTCTATGTTTACTATACAGTCAACGACAAGCTTAGTTAAGTTAAACATATTTTATGTTTAAAATATTTAGTTGTTTTCACTATATTATTTAGTAGATTTAAGAATAACTTTTAGTACGGCCATCTTGGTTTACGGAATCAGCTCTATGCTTTTAGTAGAATTAAGTATAATTATTTAGTTGAATCTAAGATATCAACTCTATAAACTAGATTTAAGTATATATTTTGGTTAGTTTTACATACATATTAGGTTAAGATTCAAAATTATTTTCTTGTTTTAACAATATGCTTTAGTTAATATAAATGAATTATTAATTTAATTTAACTAAATAATTTGTTTATTGGGACAAAATGATTTGGTGAAAACAAGAAATTACAAACATTGAGAATGTAGTAGGTAAAACATTTTTATTTACACTTACAAACATTGAACACACAAGTAGAAACAAAATAGAATAATGCATTGATTCAAAGAGAACATAAGTCTTCGCACTTTGTACAAACTCGCACGTGGTCATCAAACCCCAATCAATGATCATACGCAATGACCGTGCGTTACGAACAGAATCGGTTACGGTGGAACGAGTGTTCATAGCTAATGTTCAATGCACACGTCAACGACTCGGGTGAAGAATACACCTTGCACTGGATCGGGTCGATGAAGACGTCTCGACTGCAGAGATGTCGGGGCCAATGAAGATGACAAATGGTTGACGAGTCTGCTTGTAAAGGGTTTAGTTTCTCCATCTACACACACGTTCGCCACTCGGAAGTCAAAATCTCTCCGGAAGTCTGAAAACAATAAAAATAGTTAGGGATAGTTCAAGGTCAATTGACCGGACAAATATTCTTGGTCATTTGACCAAACTAAATTTAATTAAACCAGGAAAACGCTCGGTGTAACGCGTTGATAAGTGAGCCTTTGAATTGAATACGAATTAATGTGAAAACTCTTGGCCCTTTGAAGATAATCTAACTCTCTAAAGGTACGTTTACAGCTTGACGTTCGACGCTCGACGCTTAGCGCTAGCGCTGAAAGATGAACATAGTTTATCTTTGACCTTCAACGCCAGCGCTCGGCATTGGCCAACCAGGAGGCTCAACGGCGAGCGCTGAGCGCCAAACGTTGAGCGAACGTCGAGCTGTAAACGTACCTTTAGGCCCAGTTGTACGATGACCCGATAAGTAAGATAAAGTTCACTTTAGACTAAAGGCACGTTTACAGCTCGGCGTTCGTTCGACGTGTGGCGCTCAGCGCTCGCCGTTGAGCCTCCTGATTGGCCAACGCTGAGCGCTGGCGTTCAATGTCAAAGATTTATAAACCATGTTCATCTTTCAGCGCTAGCGTTGAGCGCCGAGCGTCAAGCTGTAAACCTACCTTAAAGTGAACTTTAGCAGTCTAGATGGCTGTGTTTCATTGGCTGTTGCCATGGTTTCAGGCGATAAATCCTACCGCTAATTTTATCGGGACTTGGTACAACCGGGCCTAAGCTCTCTAATTGGAACTGTTATTTTCAGCAACAAAATGTTTACGGACTGGCAAAGAGTACAATATATTTTAACAATTAAAACAATGTACATCTTTATCTCTACCAAAAATGGAAGTAGATATAAACAACATACATATTATTGGGGCTCCTCAATCCCTAAAATGTTGAATATTTATGTACATTTATAACATTAAAGTTGTCAATAGTCTACTTTAGAGCCAGGTCAATATTGATGGAGCTCATTTGATTTTAAGCAAAATTTAACAACATTAAAATGAGAAAAATGGTCCAATAATTGAAGCATTTTGTGTAGATTCAACTATCATTTCCTCATGGAAAAACAAAATTAATTTTAAATTGTTCACCCAACAAATCATGAACGAAACAATCGAAATCATTAAACGAGATCATTTGAACGAAACTGATTGGCTGCTGGTCAGGTTCCGTGACAATAAATCCTTGTTATTATTAATGAAATCAGAGCTCAACTACTATAGAGTTAGATGAAGAGTTAGCATAGACTGCATTGCGAATAATGCTATCACTTTTTTGATTTTCAGACAATCCATTTCTTTCAATACCGTTTTAATCATTTGTTGAGTGTACATATTCTCTAGATACAGTTTTCAATTTACAATGAATTCCCTGAGAAGATGTCAGCTTCTGAGTTTTGAAAAGACCGTTCCACTCAATAAAAAAAATTATGAAAATAATCAAATGATCAAAATTTTTATAATGATAAAAATTATTGTTGAACAAATTTGGAAGATTGTTTGTCATGTTCAATAACAAACAATGCTTGCAAAGCAAATCCATTCCACACAACAAGTCCGCTCAGACTTTTCAAAACAATAACATAGAAGCTGACATAATATTCTCAGAGAATTCAAGTAGTATAATTTTGTAAACTGTAGGTATCAATAGAATGTATAATTTAAATTAATTTTGTTTTTCCATGAGAAAATGAAAGTAGAATCCACACAAAATGTTTCCATACAACATGTTCATCTCATTTCAAACTTGTTAAAATTTTACTTAGAACCAAAATGAGAGCTTCATCAAATGCAAAGTAGAATTTTGGAAAGTCCGTGGATGGGACTTACTTACCTAGTTATTGAGTGGAATGAATGGACTTTTCAAACTTTAAAAGTTGTAAAAACAAACTTGGAAATTAACGTACCAATACATATCCACTTGAAGCCCCCAAGATGGAAAATCCTCCGATGAAAGTCACCGACCGTCATTATACTAGGTATCGCTGTACAGCGACCAGGGAACTGCTTGTCGCCACATCACACCAGGCTCTGATGTTCTCGAACACAGCATCATCTTTAAAACAACATTACAAAATTAACACGACTTTATCTTTAACACTTTCATTGGGGGTGGGGGGTGGGGGGGACTTTTGACACTTTGCTCGGACCTCTGTTCTTTATCGATTTCTTATTATTTGTTTTGCATTGTTGGATAGGTACTACAGGTCACACAACTTCATCGATGGTGAAATTTTGCAATTTTTTAGCTGAGAGGTGCATTGTACCTATGCAATTTAGGTGCTCATGTATGTGCATTGTTAAAATCAGCTGACTTGGTCCAATCAATTTAAAATTTTGCATGGTCTTAAGAGTCAAGATAATTTTCTCTTATTTCAATATTTCGTCTGTGATACCGACTACCTACATTACAATCTAATGACTGTAATCTAATGCATGTTCAATAACACGCTATGTATGCTTGTTATTAAAATGAGAGGTCACATACTAGAGTGAGACAAGGAGATCAAACCGATTGGCTTCTAATGATGTGACCTTAGATTTTTCAACAAATCAGATTTATTGAGCGATCCTTTTTTGCTTTGTTAAGTGTACCTACACCTACTTAGTTTAGGTACTTACGAAGTAGAGGGAAGTATGTCCGCTTCATTATGTGCTCTTCTTGAGATCAGCCCGGAAGCTTTACCGATTGCGCTCCCTGGTTTCATGACAGCGATGCAGCGTACTGATTTCCCTCCGTCTTTGGGGTGATTCGCATCCTGTTATCCAGAAAAAAAGTAGGTAATGAATAGGGAAGTACCTAGGTTACCTCATTCATTACATTTAATGTGCAGTAGGTAAGGTGCAAGATTGTTCTTCGGATTTTGATTAAAGACAAATGATTAGACTACCTTACCTAAACTACCTACCATCGCACGTGATTATTGATGAACATGTATTTCTGATTAAGTTCTAGAGGTAAATACCTAGGCAAATATAACTTCGGAATTAAATGCACTTATGTTTAGGTAGGTACCTACCTACTTTCTACTAGCCTAGGTAGTACCTACTAGAAACTGTTGCAGAGTGAAAAGCAAAAAATTGACTGATTTGTCGACACCGCAGCAGGACCATTCCATGCGGTATTTACTACCTAGGTACCTATTTTATGTGGTGGATTCTAACGTTAGGTCATTGTTTTTGTGTCTAATTCTTACAACTAAGTAGGTGCGTCCATACAAACGGGAAACTACTTATTGGACACAGACACATTAACCTCAAACCATTACATACCATGAATGAGTCTTGGCAAGGTAGTGTTGAGTATTCTTACCTCTTGAAATTCTTTCTTACAACTTGCTCGTTCAATATGTCTTGATGGTTGTCTTTCTTCAATGTTGTAAGGTTCAAACTCTTCAAGATAAGATATCCGCATAGCATGACGATATTAATATTAAAAGTGCATTTTAATCACAATAATGAAACGAATCGCTTTGCTTGCTTGGAGAGAGAGAAGCGTGCAAAATGGCTGCCGTGCCGGCCAAACTGCCGGTGGCAGTACGTCATCGCAAGGAAGAAATCACGTGACGAAACTGACCAATCACAGACTTCATCATAAAACAAATAACCGGGTTGTCATCCTTTTCCCCGAAATATACTTATATCAAGCTTCTCTGTTTAGTGAATTCCAACATCAACTTTTGATATTCTAAAACTAACCAAAAAGATTCGCTAATTTAAGAATACAATCAGTAAACATATTTTTTGATTGATTTTACTATATTTATTTAGTTAAACCAATAAATGATTTTGTTGGATTAAGTAAAGTTTAGTTAATCTAACTAAATATAGACACTAAATCATGTAAACATAAGGTTTTAGTTGAATTAAACAAAATATTTTTTTCTGTGTAACATTACGACATTGAATACATTACGTCTTTGAGCACACATTTCGTGCATTTCAAACATTGATCACACAAATATTATTGTACTTTAATTAGGTAGGTACTCTACTTCTTACTTTTTCATTACCTATCTTATCCCTATTTAAACATGCCGAAAAATGGAAAGACTTCTGCTAGAATGAAAGCCATAAAGGCGAAAAAGCGTCTGCGTGAAATTGAAGATCAAGAAACTGACGAAGCTAAATCTAAAAGGT
The DNA here is from genome assembly GCA_934045905.1 of Leuctra nigra. Lineage (NCBI taxonomy): Eukaryota > Metazoa > Arthropoda > Insecta > Plecoptera > Leuctridae > Leuctra > Leuctra nigra. Next base: position 11,201,643 of record OW203771.1, on the reverse strand, counting down.
TGAAACAAAATGTCGTTAATAATAAAGCATCAAGGAGCAAAGAGACCCCCGACCAGACTGCTGCAAGGAGATGCTCAAACAATCAACGCAATACCCGCTCTCGTGCAGCGGGTATTGCCGATTGACCGACCAACTAAAAACTTTGCATGGTAATTGGTAGCAACATTTAAGGTATTTTTGCCAATTTTCAGTCTAATTTGTAGTTATTTTCAAAAGTTTTTGTAATTTTAGGGACATTTTGTGTGTTGGCTGTCAAATTCACGGCGACTTCGAATCTTCAGTTCAAGGCAAGGTAGTTAGAGCAGAAAGTTTCAAACGAAATGAAACTAATAATGACCGTTTAACAGATTGATCTGATATTGTGTACACAGTAATATCATATCCCCATAAAAAACACTCCGTGTAAAAATACCAGCCAAGTCTCTTTACTTTAAAAAAATTCAACACCGAAAAGGAGTGATATCAAAAAAGGAGCCAAGTCAATGACATTTCCAAATATTTAATCGTATCTTTGAAATAAAAGTATAAACACCGAGAAATACTTTACAAAAGGACTTGGCGCATCGTTTTTTAAAAGACATTTTTCTATTCATTAGCGTAATATGCCATTTATATACAACCGTCATTAAGAACTTTTATCATAATAGGGACACATCTTTCAATTACATATTATATATACCTACTGTTAATAATTTTCTATTTGAATATGTACACATGAAACTTGTTGCCTATGTTTGTAATAAATACACAATAGATATATTCGTAATATTGTTTCGTGGTCAACATATTAATTAAGTCTCATGCGTTATACCTTCTCATCATGAAATAAATTTCTATTAATCCGCAATTTATAATAGTACATTTCACGAAGTACACAGTGACGGCACATTAAATTTCTTTAAAATTTTTAACTTTATACACTTTACACTTGAAAAATATATAATAGTGTTCTATCGATAGTTAGTAATTTATTTGACAACGTTTCATGATTTCCCTCAGAGTCAAGATCATATTATGAAAAGATACCCTTTCTAATATCACCATATTAACAGTGTTATAAGAATATATATGAGCGCACTTCTTTGTTATTTAATTCTTTTACCATATCACTTATCTATTACAACATGAAATCTTTCTTCTATCGCCATTGACAAAACTATAAAATAGCAATTACTAAAAGTAGCTTGATTCATAGCTTGAGTAGCTTGATGGCTCTAATAGAAAGAGGAAAAGTACTTAA
>OW203771.1:11110403-11195403 GCA_934045905.1 Leuctra nigra | reverse complement strand
AAGGATATCATGTGATTTTTGAAACTTAACAAGGAACCGTTCAATCAAGGGTTTAATCGATCAACTTTAAACTTAGCAAGGTTATTGGGACCAATATTTTTGGAAATTTTGGAGATATTTATACAAGTCTGTGACGAAATTAAAGAATTATTGGCTTTTAATGACATTTTCGATAGACATAATTTCGGTTCGAGGTGTTGCGTGTATCCGTGCTCGCTCATCAACGCGTTACTCAGAGCGTTTTCCTAGTTTATTAATGTGTGGGCGAACATTAAATATCTGATTTATTTTAACCAATTTAAGACTTCAGAATGTCTAAAAATCAAAATTCCGAGACGATAAGAAAAACAAATCTTCTTGTAGTTAAATTGTTGACTCAGTATATTACATATTAATAATAAATATGAAAAGCTATGTCGCCTTATTCAGAAATTAAATTGCTAAAATTTCAGAGAAAATTAGTTTTTATGGTAACTTTTGATTTTCTTAAAAACAAATATTTTGATTAACAAAAAAACGAGTGTATGACATTAACATTATTTTTGTATTTCAACCTTGAAACTTATTTGCAAAACCAAATTAGCCTTGGTATTGTTAGTATGTTGATAGTTAGTTCGTTCGCTTAAATCCGCTTTCAGAAGAGTTTGATCGAAAATTACCAAATTCATGATACGTTGCCCTTCTATTCAATTGAATTAAAATCAGTAGTAATGTACTAAGTTATCTATACATCTATTATTGAGTGGATTGTGTGCGGATAGAGTCGTTACGCGTATCGGTATTGGCTCACCAACGCGTTTACTCTGAGCGTTTTCCTATAGTTTATGTCCTAGCCGAAGATGTAATTTTATTAGTTATAAGTTGTCATAAATGACAAATCATCATATTTATAAAATATATATATTAATAACCAAATACGAGTTCTTATTTTATTGATGAGTACTGGATCTGAATTGACAACCCCAACTAATTTTACTACTGTATCAAAGTATATCAAACAACTCGAAGTATTTCTCAACACTTCGCACATATGATCAATGCCATGGATACGCGACATGATAATACATAATGGATAGCAAAATGTCATTATTCACACATATTGTGTTCCATTAATATCAATGAAAGTTTCATATTTTGATGAGGACAAAATATATTTCATTATACGACTCGCACATTATCTATTAACTGTTAATGTCACACGAAATCTAGCAAGAGGAGCTAGTAACATTTCTTCTAATGTGTAACTGAGAGCCAAGTTTCTTTCGCTCAGTGTGACAGGGCAAGATACATCATCTTCTTCGTCACTCCCTCTGGCCGAGTCCGTGTGTTCTTCAAATCTTTGCCCCTTGTATCTCGATCTTTTTATCCACTCAAACACTTTTTCCAAATCATCGTCTTTCAAGATCTCAACAATCCATTGATATTCTCAGATTCGGCTCACGAAATATTTTCTTCACATCGTACGCAATGAAGTTTTCTTCTGCTGTGTTGCCACTTCTTCGCGTTAGTCAACTTCTCGGACTCGCTCCTTTCAACATCTCCACATTTCAAGCGTCAATTTGGCACCTCAGCTACACTCTTCTTGTGGCAATCATTGTTCTCGCCGGAACAGTTTCTTTGCTCATGGCATTACCTGCAAGCTCGTCGAGAAAGATGTACATTCGTGTTAACTTGACCAGCATCCTCACTGGCATCACATCTTGTATTGCTGCGTTGGTATCACTGGCGACAGCATCGATTTTAAACGGATGTAACTTCAAAAAAATACTCTGCCTCTTTCATAACGCCAACATACTGTTATGTAAAGACAAAAATAATTTCGTCAGGATTAAAAGAATTATAATTTTAGAATTGTTCATAAGTATTACTATTCAGAGTTTAATTTCCATATTAAAATTTAATTACGCAAATAATATATTGATATTGATTGTACTTGCCTACCTAATGCTGTCAGAAATTCTTATTTACCGAGGCTGCATGAATTTAACTTATGCCGTCGTTTTTATATACACCCGATATCATGATATCAACAACAAACTTAAATCGTTTTTAAAAAATAATCGTTTGCAAGATCAGAACCGTGTTGTAACCAATATGACTGCAAGAGGACACATTAATGTCAGAAGATTACGGAGAGGGTTTAGAGTACTTGATTCGATGTCTTCACAAACTGTTATAGATATGTTGGAGGCATCGGAATCGGAAGTGGACATTTTAAGGCATCTTCGTAAGGCGAGTTCAAATTTGAATGAATCTTGCATCATCCTGAATTCAACATTCGGTTGGCAAATTGTTTTTTCTGTGTTATTCTATTTAGTTTATCTGCTCTGTATGATGGCTGGATTTTCCACAGAAGAAGACAATACGTTGTTGCTGGCAATAGCGGCAGCCGTAATAATTAATATTACAGCTATCCTTCTTGGCATGTCTCTGTCATGTCATTTGGCATGTGAGGAAGCCACTATGACGTCATTGTTGGTGCAACAATGTCTGCTGGTTGATAATATTAGTGTTGAAGTGAAGCAGGAGTTGATGGGCTTCTCGCAACAACTGCAGAGCAATAAACTCGTGTTCTCGGCTTGCGGAGTGTTTAATTTAGACACGACGTTGTTGCTGAGTGTCGCGGCCACGGTGACCACGTATATTATTATCATACTGAGTGCCAGTTTGTGAATGTTTGTTTCATTTGAATGAAATCTTTACAGTTTACAGGAATTAATTGTTTTGACATATTTCCAAATATTTTGTTTGTTAAGGTACAATGTCTTCTATTGTAAATATTAGGTTTTGTGTGATTTGAAAGTTGTTGTAGTTTTTGGGTGGATAAATTAATTGTAGAAAAATATATCATTGTCGTCTTTTTATTCGGAAGAAAATTTGAAAGTTACTATTTGTCTTGAAGAATGGAACAAATTGATTGATTGCTTACATGGAATGATTTGTAAGTATTTTAAACCAATGTATAATGTTAAGCACATATTATAGTAAACATAATTTGAATAAACGTTCATATCCCTTCATTGAAAATATTTATAAAAATATTGTGAAATCTAAAATATTCTAGAAATTATGATCTCCTCAGGTTTTTCAATTGGGTGATATTTATTTTTAAAATATTTGAGAGATAGTATCTGACCAACTTACTTCGAAGCTGTTTTTTTATACACCAGTTTTATTGATGACTAAAATTAAGTATGTTTTACTTAGCGATATTGTTGATATATCACAGTATTTTTAAAATGAAGATATCTACCTTTTCTCTGTTGTTTTATGTTTTAAATATTACGCTCTAGCCGGGCGAGAGCTTTACTGAGCAACTGAGCAGCTTTACTGAGCACTGAGCAACAAACCCACCCAAGGGCTCATTTGGTAGAGGGATATTTCCGCGGCAAGTGATTGGTCTCTGGTGCGAGCCTGGGTGCGACCAGATTATGTCCCATGTTGCACATTCCTCCAATTAAATATAACCCTAGTTTTTCTTCTGATTGCAAATAATTTGATTGTGTAGGTACTAGTGTGAGCAATTGCCATGTAGTGCGATTTTTTAAAAATATTTAATACCCCCCCCCCCCCCCCCCCCCCCCCCCCCCCCCCGCAGCACACCAATAATCGTCATAGTGTTACTAATGTTGAAGACTAATTCTTTGGAACATTTAAACATCATTGCACGCCAATCTTGCATGCTACATGATATTTCATTATTAATAAATTCATATAATATTGCATGCAAAGGGCAATTTTAACCCTTCCCGGTTGACAATTTAAATCATAGAGATAAAACTAAAAGCGTGCCGAAACCAAAAATTTAAGAGATTGTGTATTATAGAATGAAAATTACTACATAATTTTTTTTTTTAATTTACAAAGAAAGTTTTTTTGGGAGGCGCCTTTTTATAGTAAAAATTTTGATTTTACTCCCTTTAGTTGACCATACTCAAAGTTGCCCATCCCATACTTTTCAATATGAAATACATAAAATTTAATAAATACTGATGTTTAATAATTACATTTACCTACTTAAAAAAGTAAATATGAATATTATAAAGGTGATTGCACTTACGACACTAAAGTTGTTGAATAAAACGTAAATATTGAAGATATGACAATAAATAATACTGTAGTCCACTTCCTTGTGATATTTGTAAAACACTATTATTTGACATTTGGTTATTATAATTCAGAAAATTGTTAACAATCTCAAATATAATTTGATCGGTTCAGCCACCAATAGTGCAAGAACTAAAACAACAAACAATCGAAAACGACCAAAAGGGATTTAGACAAAACCAAAGACAAAAGAAATCAATACAAGGAACACAGCAACTTTGTTTTCCTTAATACATCTGTAGAGTTGCATTGGCTTTGAACGATGCCAGAAGGTCTGGGCAACTTAGTCCGGTTATTCTGTGGTCCGTGCAGACAATGTTCGGAGCAGCTCCACAGGTACAGAGACGGCAGCCTTTATTGAACTCCAGCACCAGCAGGAGATCGGCATGGGTCATCGTGATACGGTCAAAAGTACAGGTCACGTTCTGCCAAACAGCTTCTAAAAGTTAATAAAACATTTGTTGATAATCATTTTTAACTGTGTCACTAAATTATTTCCTCAAGAATTCTTTTTTCTTAACAAAATCTCATTCGTATTTATAACTTATTCTTACCCAACGCATTGCCCGAAGAAATAAGGTACATTTTCGTCCGCAAAGCTGAAAAGAAAAGAACCAAAGGTGTAATTTAGCGAAGGCCTCCATTAAGAAACCTGCGACGAATGCAACGCCATTGTAACGGGACGAGGGTGGTGAGTTTTTTAAGCTTTGCTTTCTCACGAATAGATTGAAACAAAAACAATCAGATATTGACGAACTTGGGAATGTGATATATTCAAGAACGTTTTCCCAATTCCGGTCAGGTCACGGCCATAAATATTAACACTGAATTGAGTCGAATAGCATCAGGATTGGGAATCTAAAAGTTCTAGAATAGGGCCTCAGGAGGCCTATTCTAAAAAAAATTCCCAATTCCATTCTGATGGAATCCGGTCACGGCCATAAGGATTAACATTGTATGAAATCGAATTCCATCAGAATTGGGAATTCAAAAGTTCTAGTATAGGGTCCCAGGTCGACCTCATAATGATAAATACGAAATGTCCAGTAAAATATTCGTACTCATCTTTTTGAGGTTGTTACAGATGTCGTAATCTACTCTAGTTGTGGCATTATTTAGTATAGATTGCACTCATGTTTCAGATTTCTTCAAATTAATGAGAACTCCGATCGTGTCCCTCTTATAGACGTTCGTTTTACTTATTTTCGAATGAGGTAAATTTCAAAAGAAGTAACGGATCAGTAAGTACTTCGGTCTCAATAGATCCTTTACTAACCAGTTTATACTTAGGTAGTATGTAGGTATATTGATTCTGAAGATGCTGAAAATCATTTTGATAATATGTGTAGGCGCAATCATTTTATGGGGTGAATATTGTTAAGGTGCTGCAAGCGCGAGCGATTTTGCTGCTTTTTGTAGACATTTTTTGCGATACGATTGGAGACGAAATGGGTAAACCAAATTATTTGAAATTTTAATCGTGATTAGATAAAAGACGAACTTAGGGTTATCCCTTGGTACATTTTTAATTTTTTGCTTCGTTAATTAGTAATAATTAGTGGATTTTTGGTGAAACATTAGCTATTTTCTCGTCTCCCTGGGCGCCGTATAAAATAAAATTTCAAAAATGTGCCAAGGGATAACCCTAAGTTTGTCTTCCATCTAAACATGATTAAAATTTGAGATCAATTGGTTTACGGGTTTGGTCTCCAATCGTATCGCAAATTTCATCGTTTTGAGCTGTTTTGTTGAATAACCGGCGCCTAATTAACTATGCAATAAGCAAAAATTAAAAAGGGCTACTAATATACAATCAGACTGATCATGTGAACATCCTGTAAAAGTTACACTCACTTATGAAACAATTTTTCTCTCTCAATTTTCTAAAACGGCCGAGCGCTAGTATCACCTTAATATTAGATAATATTTCATGATAAAATGTCAAGAAATTCTACTTACTCTAAAGTTATTGATTTCAGAGAATAAACGTGTCAACGTTAATTCTGAACGGTTTATTATGATTCAGATTTTTACACAAAGAGGATTTATAAAAATAATAATTTGGAATGTGGAGGTCTTGCATCAGCGTTGAATTTATTTTCATTTTGCAATAAAGAAGTTCCTTTTAGGAAAAGGCGTTTTGATAATTGATGAATATAATAGCTACTGTGTCATGTTGAGAAAAAATTAGTTACCATACATAGTGAATCATTCTACAGTTCACATTTGAATTATAAATGTTTATAAATGATTTTTTACTTATTTAATCCAATCCTGTTTGTTCGTTTGTTTGTTTGTTTGATATTAACCGTGTCAGGATATGTAACTCATCAATAGTACTAGAAAAAAACAATAGCGCAATTATTGGTAAGTATATCAAAATAAAGGTATCTAATTCAAATCTTTAATATCTTACGAGCCACCCAACCAACGGGGCAACAGTGGTTCAGATCATACATCGGCGCGTATCCCTTCAGCATAGTTTTATGGTAGTCAAGTTCGATGCCGCAGTGGATCCTCGTGCACCAGGGAGCTTCCAGGGAGCCTGAGACAAAGAACAAACCAGTTGGCACTCGACATTGGCGGAGGCCCAAGTTCGAATCCAGCGGCGTCCCTTCACGGCGTCAGGAAGCAAATGATGGGAAGGTTTCATGTAACATGACTACGATCATGGGGTGTCATTCCTGTGGGTTTTCAGTCTCTTAAGCTAGCTATCGTATTTTAAAATGTGTTTACTCTAATGTTAACTTCCTTATCAACTCTCTTAAAATTTAAGATAAGAAAATGAAAATGCGTACAGGAATCACCCCCCTGTTCTTCATCGTCATCTTCGTAATAGTTAATCCATTGCCTATGACCAGTGTGCAGATATTGTGTTTATAATATATCATATTCAATATATTACATATATATTATTATATTGTATTGACACTGATAGTGATGGGACGTATATTCTTATCTGCAGTGCCATCTTTACTCAAATCTCACATCAGTGGAGATTGAATTCTACTGTTTTAAATTCTGTTAAAAAGAAGTCTTGACTTCGAAAAAAATCCCTTTGTCCACTTTTTAGAGCAATTAAAACTTACTTTTAATTTAAACCCTATAGTTTGTGATTAATAAATTTGTCTCACATGAACTGACTGCATTTTCTTATGTCCCATGATTATGTTCACTTTCAGGAACGTTGTCTAACTACAGCTTGTTGATTGCAGATTGAACAAACAACAGGAATACAAATGAATTATATTTCAGGATGTTATCCATGTAAACTCACCAGTAAATCCAACGTCGCAAATACACATCAGGCATGGGTCCACGTCATTGGGTATTTGCGCTCCAATTGGATAAATAATATCCTTATATATGCACTTGAATTCTGATACCGTAAGAAATGCTGAGGAAGATAGCAAATACAGCATTAAGTATTTGTATTCAACAAGCAAACGCATTTCTCCATATAATTACTGATGTAGGGACACATTTGAACAAGAAAGCGGAATTCTTTGACCCGAGAGACTCTGAGTTATGTATTTCTCAGGCCTTGTGACTTACATATTTTCACAAATATGTACCTTTTCCTTCAAAAGTATCTAACCGGTGTTGGTAAAAATTTAAATGTAGATAACCCAAGTCAGTTTTAAATGTGGAACCTCTTTTTTTTTCTTGTAAAAATATTAAAACAAATTAAATCTTCCAGATTTTTTACTCAAAAATATCACTCTACTATCTTTTATAGAAAAAAGAGAAAATATTATCTTATTTTAATTTTAAAAGTTCAGTACCACAATAAGATCAAACACCCAGGACAATTTTTAGCCATTTCAAGCAATGATAGAGTAGTAATTGGTACAGAGGTCGATTAATACGAGAAACTTAGTACTGCTCGTGCGCTATGATCTGCTCATATTCAGCCCCAGTTGCTCAAGGAAATGTTGTTCGTGTCCCATGTACCTAATGAGAATATGATTTGAAACACATCGTCTCGGAAGTTTTACTCACAGCTGCGAGTTCCAGCGGGGCAACATTGCGATTGGCTCAGCACTTCAATGGTGTTCGCTTCGTTCGTAAGATCAGGACAAATAGTTTTAGTGTAAGTCCAACCAGGAACGCTGAGAAACAAAACCAAATGTAATGTCATCATTAACATGGCCCGAATCAGGACTTATTTATTACTTACAGTCAAGTTCTGTCCGTTGGCAGGCGTCATTCGACTTCCAAAAAGTGTTAACTAGAAGACGAAATCAATAGAAATTCATATGCTACCTAACTTTATCCATTCGTTTGATTCAAAACTTTGGCAAGAGCAGGGTTCGGCCAAGGATGGTGAATCCTATTCACTCACCTTGGGGTTCGGCAACCTTTTTTGGTCAAGGAGCCAATTTCCCGAAAATTCATAAATTAGATAATAATGGGAGACGCAGTAGAGGCAATCAAAATACACCGAAAATAAAAAATGTAATTACCAGTTTATTTTGATATCCCAGAAAAAAACACTCCGTGTAAAAAGGCAGCCAAGTCTGTTTACTTTAAAAAAATTCAACACCGAAAAGGAGTGATATCAAAAAAGGAGCCAAGTCAATGACGGTATGCATTTACGGTATGTTGAGTGACTGTGAGTGTACGGTACGACTTGTCTGTGTGGAGCGACCGCTCCACTAGATTTTGACGAAGCCCCCCCAGTCGTTGTCCCCCAGTTGTTGCCCCGCAGGGCGTTTTTCAGAATTTCAAGAATTTCAGAGTGATTCTGGGACTCTAAAATAACAAACTGAATCAAATAACCTTTACAATTGTTGCCCCGCAGTGCATTTTTTAGGATTTTAACCACTTAAAAGTGATTCTAGGACTCTAAAATGAACAAACTCAATCAAATAACCTTCTAATTGTTGCCCACAGGGCGTTTTTTTTTCGAATTTTAAAAATGTTTGATTCCAGGTATTTTTTTTTAATTATCAAGAGCCATTCAAGAACCATCAAGGAGCCGCATGCGGCTCCGGAGCCGCGGGTTCCCGACCCCTGGGCTAGAGGTACAAAGATGTCTATGGTCACCAACTCCAATCTATTTCTCCCTAGACATCTCTAAAGTGATACACTAAAGCATGAAGATGTGTTTTTGGTGTAAATAATGGTCAACAATTATTATTATCTGTATGTCGTATTGTTCTTTGCATTCCAAAATCTGCATTATGTTCATGGATATACTAATAATTCGTCCACTTACTTCTTCTTGACTTGACACACAATGTTGGTCAAACAAGGCAGTCCGATGTCATCAGTTAAAGCTTCACCTGGTGAGTAAGTCTTGCCCTTGTAAGTGCATTGAGTCTTCGAGCGCTGAGCTAGGTTAGCTGAAACAGTTATATGTTCAGCTTTGGAATAATATCTCGATCATCCCTACGCTTATACCCTCCCGCCATACAACGGAGATCGTACAGTGGTATACCAGCGCTCCGTTGTATGGCGGGATAGTATAAGCGTAGGGATGATCGACACATTTTTGCACGACCCTTCCTTACTGACGTCACACAAACTTCACACAATTATTATAAACACTTACATCAATATTGATTTAATTTCGTAACAACACAATACAAATGATTTTAAAATTCGAGCATTGATACAGATTTTCACATTGTACCTATGTCTTTAGTATGGGAAGGTGCAGACTATTATTAAAGAAAGCAAATTACATTTTTAGAATGTGAGGGACATTGCAAAGGTGTTGACGGATCTGCAATAGAGATGTGTTTAAGGTGAAGACAGATGGGTTTAATTGACTTAACTGATTGACTTGTTTTTCAAGAATGTTTGGTTTAAGGACGTTTTTAATTCGCGCCAAAGAATCAGTTATTCACAATTACATGTGATTACATTGATCACACGTATCAATTACATGTTACATGTTGGGTTGATTACATTGTTCACCTGAAAATTTGACAGATAACATCTCATTCTCCGTTTGTTGATAAGCTACATAGTTGCCAAGCTACAGCAGCTCTTAAAACCCCTTTTGGGCGTTAGGCGAAATTTGAACCGTCCATGGAATATTTGTTTGCATGCCAACGAAGAACAAAATAATTTAGTAATCTGAGGCTGTCGCATTGTTTAGCAGATAACGATACAAATGGACATTTAATGTGATAGTTGATCCTTCTTATAACAGTCAAGCTGTTACTAACAAGTGAACAAGTTGTACTTGTTCGAGTAAAACTATTGTGTCTCCTAGCCGAATTGTCTCTAAGGAAACTCGTGCCCACAATTCGGAAAATTACCATACGCTCGCTCAAAAATAGGAACCTCTATCAGATACTTACAACAATCGTACTTGATAGGGCAGAATCTGTCTCGAAGGGCAACGGTGCATCCCAGTTCAGTGTACTGTAGAAGACCATTCTCGTGGCTGCACTCAGCATCCAAGGAAGTTTTATCTGAAATTGAACACAAATATAACACCAAATTAACAAAAAAACAGATTCAATGATTATTAATTTTGAGAATGTTTAACATTCATTTAAAAACATTTCCCATCTTAACTAATTAGTATACCATGTACTGGATCAATAAACTAAAAGGATGAAAGTAATAATCATGTTTAGATCTACAAGAGCATACTCCAGTTATACCAGATATTGGGTTTGGAATATTCCTTGAAAATTGCCTTAATCTTGCAGAACTGATATACCGAAGCTCAAGTGATGTATGTAGTGACTCTATAAATATTAAGCTAAGAATCAGAGTTTATGTTTAGAACCATGTCTTTGTCATTTATGGGGATGATAAAACTAGGAAAACGCTCAGTGTAACGCGTTGATGAGCGAGCACGGGTACGTGCAAATTCTCGAACCGGAAATGCGTACACAACGCACAGAAAACATATACATCCATATGGAATTGATTATGATATCAACTTAAAAGTGTATGCTTTTCATCGAAACTTTAAAATAGCATCTAAGCACCTGGTTCATAAAGCAAATCAGAATCAATTTTCAATTGGCACTGGAAAACATTCATTTCGATACTTCATTACTGACAGATATTAAAAATGTAAATAACTTCATACGTTCTTAACTGATTGGGATGAAATTTTGTAAAATAAGAGACAATATTGGTCTTAATGATCATGCAAAATATGAGTTTGATCAGAATTATCGAAGACCGTTTTCATTTTTCAGCCTATCAGGAGATATTTATTTAAATTTTAACCAATGAATCTGAGTAACGCGTTGATGAGCGAGCACGGATACGCGCAACACCTCGAACCGAAATTCTGTCTATCGAAAATGTCATTAAAAGCCAATAATTCTAAAATTTCGCCACAGATTTGTATAGAAATCTCAAAACATTCCTAAAATATTGGTCCAAATAACCATGCAAAGCTTTAAGTTGATCAATTGAACCTTTATGATTGAACTGTTCCGTGTTAATTTTCAAAAATCACAGGATCTCCTTCAAAAAATATACCTGAGACCACTCATATGATATAAGTGTGTCTACACAATATCAGATCGACTGTTGAACGGTCATTATCAGTTTCATTTGCGTTTGAAAGTTTCTGCTCTAACTACCTTGCCTTGAACTGAAGAGTCGAAGTCGCCGTGAATTTGACAGCCAACACGCTAATAGTCCGTAAAATGTCAATAACGTTTGGATTTAAACACAGATTAGTATGAAAATTGTCAAAAATGCAGATAATGTTGGACCCAACCATCATGCGAAGTTATAAGTTGATCGTTCAATCGGTTATAGTTTAAATTTCTAAAAACACAGGAAAGATGGTTTTAAATTTTAACCAATGGGAGGATTTGGCTGAAACTTTGTTTGATTGGGTACAATGTTGGGGGTAATGACTTGTCAAAATTTCAATTTGATCAAAACAACCAATCGAAAGTTAATTTTTTTTAAATTTGAACCAATCAATGGATTTCAAAAAAATTAGGGTCTGCAACAATCAGAAATGTTACGTACATGTGTGCAAAATTTCAGCTCGATCGAAGAAAAACTCTGACCTGTATATCGTCAGTAACAGAAAAAAAAAAACAAACAAAAAAAAAACAGAGGTCCGTGCCAAAAGAGCCAAATGGAGACGCTCGCTTCGCTCGCTCAATGATGTATCGATTAAGTGAACTATTGAATTGATGAGAAGAACATGACAATCGCTCACCATTTAGCTGGATTGCATGTGTCTGGCTTGTAACTCCGGAGCCGGGGATCGCGAAGTGTGTAACTTGGCAGAGCAGCAGCTTGCTCTCGTCCTCCTTGGTCACTCGCCTGGTGATGGTTTGAGAGATGTTCTGGAGATTGTCCTTGAACGCCCACACATTGCTGAGTGGAGAGTCGTCGATGTTGTCTTCCCGGATGAGCTCGTGTCCAGACACGGTGACCATGTACCACGTGATGTTGGATACTGGACAGCTGTTGAGGGCTGAGCATGTGGCGGTCATCAAGAAGCCAGCCTCGTCTTCGGTCACTTCAACCGTCATTACAGGATCGCCAGGAGGAACTGCAAAACATGTTTCTTTCATGAACTATTCGGGTTTTGGTACGGGAGAGGGAGTATGAGCAGGTGTATGGTTTTGCAGGGTTTTCCCCTTGTTGGAAACCTCGAATTCCGAAAACGGCATTCGTTTATGCTTCGTTTGTGCCGGTTTGTACAGTAAAAAGTTTCGCTTGTGCCAAACCCCTTCAACACCCAAATTGAAAATAATTTTTTTGAAAAACGTGACCACAGCCCCTTTGGAAATTTGGAACTTCTACAACGGCAATCGTTTGTGCTTCTTTTGTGCAGTACTTATAACTGTATACAATGTATACTCATCTCGTCCGGAATGAGCAATTGTTTTGCATTCGAATTATCTGTAAAAGAGGCCGGTAATTGTAGACTTACTAGGTTTAAGTACAGCGACTTTGACAGACTTTTTATATTTTCTTGAATGATGTTTGTTATTCAAGAGTTGTGATTTGGGCAAAAGTGGGTGTTGATATAACGGGGGAAACGCTGCATGCACATGCATAACTAAGACATTGACCTCTGATTTAGTTGCAGCGTCTCTTGGTGCATCTACTAATACATGGTCGAAGTGTTCGAAGTGATGTCACAATTATTTGATAATATTGTGCAAACGGTCTTAACATTTGAAACTTTGGCCACCAAGCATGAATATAGGAAGATGAGTGTTTATATGACACCAGCCACATACCTGCAACTATGATTTCATCTGCAATCTTGACACGGCCTGATATCGGACTGTTAGTTGCGAATGAAACACCCGAATAGCCCGCGAAGTCTTCAGTCATGTTCATCACTCGAATGCCGCATTCTCCTTGGTCGAGACCGGCGCCGAAGTACACTGACTGCACCGCGCCATTCGCATCGCTACGGATGAAGTTGCAGTCACTCAGCGAGTAGTTGGTCGGCTCGTTCAGGCGATAGACGCGACTCAGATCCTGGCCAGGCGTCACGAACATGTCCCCTCGGGGCTCGGCGATGAAGTACAGATTCTCTTCGCCTGGAGGAATTGCAGAATTATATCACATGTGATACATTATTGCATGCCAATCATGCATACTACATGATATTTCATTATAATCTATGCATATAATATTGCATGCAAAGTGCAATTTTAACCCTTCCCGGTGGACAATTTTAATTATAGAGATAAAACCAAAACCGTGCCCATTCCAAAAATTTAAGAGATTGTGTATTATAGAATAAAAATGACTACATAACTTTTTGAAAATTTACAAAAAAGTTTTTTTGGGTAAAAATTTTGATTTTTCTCCCCTTAGTTGACCATACTCAAAGTTGCCCATTAACTATTAAGAAAGTTTGTGCTTTGTTGTGCTGGATGCATTGTTTCAGAATTCAGAGTTCGTTGCAACAGTATAGGAAGAAAACAATTATCGGTAGGGAGGGTAAACATGGACAGCGACAAACATTGGCACACGTTTCTAACATTCGGCTACTATAGTTTATTCTTTGACATAGGACAACCCTCACTGGTGAGTTAATAAAACACAAAATATATCTGAATGGGCATAAATACAACAAAATTTTACCTACATACCTAATATTTAGCAAATGTATCTGTGGTAAGTAAACCTGACTATTTACTTAATTACGCCTACCCTTTTCCGGGGATACCCAACAATTTTAACAAATATGTTAAGGTGCTGCAAGCGCAAGCGATTTTGCTGCATTTTGTAGACACTTTTTGCGATACGATTGGAGACGAAATGGGTCGACCAAATTATTTTAAATTTTAATCGTGATTAGATAAAAGACAAACTTGGGGTTATCCCTTGGTACATTTTTAATTTTTTGTTTCGTTAATAAGTAATAATTAGTGGATTTTTGGTAAAAAATTAGCAATTTTCTTGTCTCCCTGGACGCCGTATAAAATTAAATTTCAAAAATGTGCCAAGGGATAACCCTAAGTTTGTCTTTTATTTAACTATAATTAAAATTTGAGTTCAATTGGTTAACGGGTTTGGTCTCTAATCGTATCGCAAATTTTATTGTTTTGCGCGGTTTTGATGAATAACCGGCGCCTAATTAACGAAGCAAAAATGAAAAAGTGCTACTTATATACAATCAGACTGATCATGTGAACATCCTGTAAAAGTTACACTCACTTATGAAACAATTTTTCTCTCTCAATTTTCTAAAACGGTCGAGCGCTAGTATCACCTTAACATTCTAAATACGAGTTATCTCGTCTTCAGCAGTAACTAGACCGATAAGGAGGGGGGTGGGGGGTACAGGCTAAACCTCTAGACAGTATGAGTAATTTATCACCGTCTGTTTCGTGGTTTCGGAAACACTGTGAGTACATTGCAAAGGAATTGGGTTGGTTACGTCTGAAGTGTGGATGGTTCTTTGAATTCTGCTACTTCCAACTTCTTCCTGCGGCGACTTTGAAGTCATTGGGTCGTAAGAGGGACTATAATACATGCACAGTCCGCCTGGACCCCTATTTTCAAATAAGCTTGTACGAGCGCTCGCATAATCGAGCATGATGCCATAGTGACGTCATTCCAAACAAACAAGCATTCAATCTGCCACGTTAGTGTGTAAATCTTGTTTGGTCTGACGTCAGGGGGCCGTGAAACCGTATGAAATTTTTCTGGAACGATCGCGAAAATAAGTCCCCTTAGGAAACGGCGACAGAGTCTTCGAAACGTTTCCGCCGTCATTTCTGTACCACGAAGACATAAAACGTAACCAAACCATTACCTTTGTAAATTCATCACATTCATCTAGTCTTCGAAATCCACCACGTGTTTAACTCACCATCAGACACCTGCAGAGACATTTGATCGTAGACCCATTTACTTGTGTCTGTCCTGACACGGCAGTAGATGGCGCCACTGTATCCAGACGGTAGCCATGACATCTGCACGCCGCAATCTCCAGTTTCAAGGCCCGAGCCGTGGTAGACATGATTCGTGTCCACTAATTGCGAAGCTTCGCCATCATTCAGGTCGATCAGACCGAACTGGTCTCTGTAGAACTGACACGCAGCAATAGGCTGGTCCGCGTTGCAGGTGATGATCACCGAATCGTTGGGGTTGATGAAACCGTAGTAGTTCGGTTGTATTGCGATAGAGGGGGGATCAGAGCCTGAAAACAATCAATTAATTATGTGCTTTTTGAATTTTAAACTAGAACCGATTGACCGATCAACTTAAAACTTTGCATGGACTTTGGGACCATCATTTTAGGTGCAGACTTATCTGTCGTTATCTTCTAAAGTTATTGTCATTTTAAGGACATTATATTCTAAAATATTTAAATATACCTATGCAAATGTATGCCAATAATTTAATTATTTCATCTTGATGCTACAATTCCAAGTCGTGTAGATCGGTTACTTGTAAACGAATCGCATGCAGTACAAAGGTTCGCTCATCAACGCGTTACACAGAGCGTTTTCCTAGTAATAACGTAAGTGTAGTGTGTACACCTATAGAAACATTTTGATGCCACAACCTACGTCTAAAGTAAGTAACATCTTTATTCCCTAAGATTTACCGAACACTATAGTCCATTTTCACTATTTTCCGTTGCACGCTTTTATAGCCTGATATACTGCATCAATTTCCATTTGACCCAAGTCAACAAAATAACAGTTTAATTGAATGACTCATTTCACCAAATATGATTGGATGAACTTTAAATAACTGGTTTATGATGTCACCTCAAGAATAATGTAAATGGACTTTAGCCCATCTATCTGTGAGGTACAAATATAAAGTTCCAAACTTTCACATTCATAGACCTAAATCAAGGTCTACATAATAATATGTAGATGCTATTTTCATATCATTGCTGTTTAAAAGCACTGTTATTCTTTTCTCTATGCCATTTGAAAATGTCGCCACAATAAGTAATTGATAAGATAACAAACTAAAGTCATAACAATTATTAGGTACCTAGTACTAACATTCATATCTAAAATATTTAATTGCTTTTCCCTCACCTTGAAAAAAGTGATAGCTTTGTGTCGTGTGACACTTTACAAGTAATACAGAACTTATGAATTTAAACAAAAATGTTTTAGATATAAATATACCATTACAGAAACATGATGAAGATCAATTTTTATTCAGGGTCATTCCAATTTCGTCTTTACAAACTGACTGCGATTATAGGAAACAAAAATAAATTTACACAAATCGACAAAAAAAAATACAAATGTTTTCAATAACCTGAATGTTTCTCCAAGATCCCTAAAATGTGTTGTTACAACAATTTTGTTTAATTTTAATTCTAACATTCATTTAGTTTAAACTCTGAACTAATGGTGTAACTATGTTTCAAACCAGGTTTTAAGAATTGCAAAATGGTATATAAATATTATTACATGTAACGGAGATGCATGAGAAGAACTTCATGAAACTCCTTAATTGTATTTGTCCCATTGTCATCCACCAGCTCTAACGAATATGTAAAAATGTATATGCAGCGGGTTTGAACACAATACAATTCTTTCTTGTTGTTACCTGATATGTCACCTGCCTGAGAGAGCAATGTGGCAAGCAGCATCCAAGTCCTGCGCCACATCTTAGCGTCTAAACTGGCAGACACAAGAGAACTTTTTCCTCCAGAACAGCTGACTCGTGGCTCTCCAAGAACATACTAAATACCTTTTCGACTGATACTACCCAATAATAATAACATATACGTGGAATACCTTGCCAATTATTACCTCGATACGTCCTAGTTCAGCGATTTAAGTCATGGCCAACTGATAGTGAGTGGACAAATACAATTATAGCGGCCTAAGTTTTCTTGGCAATAAAAATCTACCTGCATATACAAAATGTTTTATTGAATATTAGTAAAAATAATATATTTTGGCTAACTGGGATTTTAACTGTCAAAATTGGAATTTTAAGAAGTAGGAAGAAATATTAGATATCAGGACTAAATAGACTATAAAATAACACATTCGAACAATCTTTCCCCCATAACTTTAATTCACACATAACACAAAATATTACATTACTTCCATCTGTCATGTATTGAGTAGAAAAAGGTTGACGATTCATTGAACGATTATTGATTGCAAAGAATATATTTATTATACATAATGATCACTTTAATAACAAGAGATACACTTGAACAATTCACGTCTTTGCTCAGTCACTCCTGACACGAGATTGATCCATCCTGGCCCCTGCCTAGTTCCGTTTTTCCTTTACCGGAAGTAAACTCAAATTAGCAACTATATTCTGGGTTACCAACATGACAAGATGAAACGTAACCTTGGTGTTGTATTGCCAAAACACCACAGTGCCCTCTCCTAAGCACAACACTTCTATGCACACATTAGTAAACAAATTACAAGAATTTCGGGGCTCTCTACACTAGTAAATTTCACTCTGACAAATCAAACAATAAACTTACAGTATGGACAAGTTACTGGATATGTTGTTTCACATTATCAATCGCTCTCCAACCTTGACCTTGCTCACAATTTATAGGATATAAATGGAACATTGAAATACATAATGAACATAAGAAATTACAGATCCCGTTTTGACAATGTGTCGTCTCGCATTATCAATCAATCTCCACCTTTGATACATTATACATGAGATAACTCATGAGAAACATCTAGTCGGGCGCTAGCTCGACGCTGCCAAGCACCGCTCTAATACAACGTGCGAGCTACTACCAGACTTATACTGCAAGCGCTTCGGGCCCGATTTCGGGGTGTCAGTACGCATGCAAGCATTTAGAAATGAAAGTTGAAAACCATGGTTATCGGGTATATTTAGCCACCTGACAACACCTAACCAAATATCAAAGTGCTGCGATCATCCCTTCGGGGTGAATTTTGGGCCTCAAACATGCAAGGATTGACTTTCATGTTAGTTAGTTAGTTAGTTAGTTAGTTAGTTAGTTAGTTAGGCACGGCCGGTTGGTTTGCCCATCTCCACAGGTTACACGGTTTGGTCTAGAGAGTTGAAATTTGGCAGAGACATAGAGTCATATTTATAGCAGTGCCCTTTGAAAGAAAATCTGAAACATTTTGACCGGAAGTGAAGTTATTACAATTTTAAATTTTAAATATTTTAAAAGTCAAACGGGTCCATCGAGAGTTTTGAAATTTGGCAACAATAAAGACAATGTATTGCTAGACACTCCACTTCAAGAAAAATCAATAAATTTAAACCGGAAGTGGGAAAATTATCAATATTTACGTTCCGCCCTTCTTCTTTGATACACTAAACAGCGGCTCTAATTCCCATCGGACTGATAGCTCATGTTAGGAAGGCAGCTGGCTTCGACATCTGCATAACACGTTCGATTCCCGATCCCGGAAAACTTTTTTTTTCATATATTATTTTTTAATTTGTATAAGCGATGATACCTTCATGGATATATATTCAAATGAGAGGTCCAGGGATGCTGTGAAGATCATCAATAGACCGAAACATCGCAATCGCGGCACGCCAGTTGCCATCGTGAACACTGAAGATATCAGGGAATCAGGAATTGCGCACGTCGTTTTACGCTCCACCTTTCTTCTTTGATATACTACACAGGTTTATAAATCAGTGTGGCGAATTGGCTCGGTCACATGAGGCAAGTGACTTCGATCACGGCGTTGCCGGGTTCGATCCCCGTAACAAACGTTTTATTTTTTATCTTTTTATTTACTTAAAAAATGTTTAACCTTCTTGTGTATATATTCAAAATGTTAATCCGAATACATTCAACGATTACATAGCTACTCTTTTTAATATTATTCTCATTGGACTCTAATAATGATTGTCAATGTATACGTTGTACGTAAAGTTGTGCAATAAAACAATTCGTGGTCATGCTAATCAACAGAATCTTGGTGGCTCAGTTACTAAACTAGAAACCACACAAAAAAGGCTCCATTACTGGGTGCACAAGGTTGTCCCAGCTTTTAATTTATTCGAATAATTTAATTATGTAAAATTCAGTTAATTAAGTAAATAGTAAAATACAGTAAAGGCTCCATTACCAATATTCAGTACATACAACTTTTCATTTGTCACACTTATTTAATTATTTAAAATAGAGTTAATTTGTCAATATTGGTGGCTCAACAAGAAACAAGAACAACACGAAACAAGAAACCACACAAAAAGGCTCCATTACGTGCATCCATTACGTGATCACAACTTTAAGTTTCTAAAATAAATTTAATATTTTAATTATGCTAATTTGTCAATCTTGATGGTTCAGTTACGAAACAAGAAACCACACAAAATGGCTCCATTACTAGGTATATTAGGTGTTTACAACTTAGTCAATTTTTTTTTATTATTTCAGATGTTGTAATCTGTCAATCTTAGAAGCTCGGTTACAATAAACAAGAAACTACACTAAAGGGTCCATGCAAGGTGTATTTATAGGTGTGTAAATTAATGGAAATCTGTGGGTATGAGAGATTTAAATTTCATTTCATCATCCAACAATGCTTACGTTAAAAAGTTAGAATACTAAAACGCTTTTAAATTGTCATGATTTATTTCCAAACTGTGAGTCAAAGTCTCATCAAGTGACATTGTTTAATGGAAATAAATGAAACTGAAACTGATGTTCCTCCTAATCTGACACTAATAAAATAAACATTGGTTTTGATGCGAACGTTATATACGAAAGTGATCTGGCTTGTTTACATCGGCAATACAATAATATTCTTCAAGTATCTAGGCAATAGCACGAAGTTGTTTCCTGGTTTGAAAATATGAAAATATTATCTTCCACAGCAACATCACAAAACAATATAATAATCACTAAATAAGATCAGTGGACTTATTAAAATGCAAGCTCGATAACTGTTTACAAGTACCTATAGAAGAAGACAACAATACTAAATGGACATCGATCGTATTTGCCATGAACAAACAAATGTAAACATTAAGTTGACCTGACAGGGAGAGGCAGAGAGGTGGAGATGCCAGGTATAGGCCGGCCCATGCTATCCGTGTACATAGGCGAGTAAGGCGGGTAGCGTAAATTTCATCACCCGTCATACTCCTTCCCACCAGCACTATAAACACCAGGTGGCTCAGCTAGTTAATCTTAACTAAGTTCCTTTTAATTTACATTGCCTTCCAAAAACCATCCGGATTTTATTTAAAATGTGTTGTAAACATCTGTAAGCCTGCACGCTTTACCAATTGAGTTTATACTTCGAAACTTTGACATAAAAGAGTGAACATGGGAGAATTTAAAAATGAGGAAACGCATTTGCAATCATCTTTCGTGTACCTTTCAGTTTACCTAGTGGCGACAAATACGCGTTTTACGAGATGAACGCACAAATTCCGGTTTACACCGGAACAATACACCTACAATTTACGTTATTCACATGACTCAAAGCTGTGAACTTTTAACAAATTATAATTTGATATAACTCAAATTCAACCAAAAGAAATGGACCCTTTCGTTATACTAACTTCGGAACTATTGAAATAAAAACAGAAAACTTTAGACAAGAAGTGACGTTGTTGGCGTTAACTGTAATGATAGGTAACACTTAATGATCAGTGAAAGCTGCTATAAACTTATACCCCATATGACATGTTGTACAAAAACAAAAACTTGTAAAAAAAACTGCCAAGCACCTTTCCACTTAAAACAATTGAGATCTAAAAGAAGGGCCAAGCAATAATATATTGTTTAAACATTTTCGCACTTAAAATTCGTGAAATTATTTCGCCCAGTTACTGCCGCCAAGCACAACACTAAAAACCTAATGTTGTGTCCAAATTTGAAGAATACAATCTAAGTGAACCATCATTGTAAACTTTAACAAAATTATAAAAAATAAAAATGACTTAAAGTAAATTTAAAATCGAAATTAAAAAAATTAAAAATAAAGCTTGGCGCATTGAATTTGCACCGACCATATTGTAGACTTTCTCTATCTTCTTCCTACTTTCTGTCTTTCTTCGGCTCCTTTATCGTCATCTTCTTTCTTATGTTGCCTTCTTCTTGACACAATGCGCCTAGCTTTTTTTTTAATTTTTTTAATTTCGATTTTAAATTTACTTTAAGTCATTTTTATTTTTTATAATTTTGTTAAAGTTTACAATGATGGTTCACTTAGATTGTATTCTTCAAATTTGGACACAACATTAGGTTTTTAGTGTTGTGCTTGGCGGCAGTAACTGGGCGAAATGATTTCACGAATTTTAAGTGCGAAAATGTTTAAACAATATATTATTGCTTGGCCCTTCTTTTAGATCTCAATTGTTTTAAGTGGGAAGGTGCTTGGCAGTTTTTTTTACAAGTTTTTGTTTTTGTACAACATAAGAATTAACATAAGAACATAAAAAAAATACACATGAGGTAAACAAGAGAACCCAGGAGAACATGAGGTAAACATAAGAATTTACAAATCCAATTTAACAATAGGTTTTCTTACACGCTTAGGATATCTGCGTTGAGGTGAACTGGTGATGCTTGGCTCTCCCTCGTTTACAACATCATTATTTACATTGATCACAACTTCTTGATCGTGTGGTACAACTACAAGGGGTTCATCATATTCCGGCAGAACGTTAGGTACAGAATCAGAATGGGTTGCATCATTGGCAAAATCAAAAGTATCCTCAACATTTCTCATTTCAGGCTGCTTTGACCCTCTGAATGCCAACAATTGATTTGCATGTCTTTTCCACACTCGAGCTGGATCATTCTCAATCATAACCATGTATGTGACCGGTCCTAAACGTTGTTTAATTTTGCCATGAATCCAACCTTCCCTCCTTCCTCGGTAATCTTTAACCAATACCGGTTGTTCTAACTGAAATACTACCTGCCTTGAACCTTTATGATCTTTAATCTGTTTGCTTTGTTGCTTACTCACATGTTCTCTGACATTAGGTTTGAGACAATCCAATCTGGTACGTAACTGTCGGTGTTCAGAAATAGCTTAGCAGGCGTTTCATTCGTGGTACAGTTAACGGTGCTGCGATATGCTAATAAAAACCTACTGACCGCCAGATTGAAGACTTTACCCTCCTTCAAGGCCGCTAGGACCTTATATTTGAAAGTTTTTACATTATTTTCTGATAACCCATTAGTAGAAGGATGGTACGGAGGCGAACAGGTGTGTTTAATACCATTGGATTGAAGGAAAGTGCTGAATTCTTCGGAAGTGAATGGTGGTCCATTATCTGACACAACATGTTGTGGAAAACCAAACTGCGCAAATAAGGGTCGCAGCTTAGCTATTGTCTGAGTAGCGGCGGTACTCGACATTTCAAAGGCCTCAACCCACTTAGAGTAGGCGTCAGTTACTAAAAGTACCATACGACCTTGGAATGGACCTAAAAAATCCTTGTGAATCCTTGAAAATGGGGTCTCCGGATAGTCCCATACATGAAGAGTATGTTTCGGTGGATCATTCCGGCTACTCACGCACTGCGGACAATTAGCTGCCAGATCCTGAATGTCTGCATCTAATCCGGGCCACCAAAGGTAAGCTCGTGCCATACTTTTCATTTTCACAATTCCTAAATGACTGTCATGTAGCTCCTCTAACAAAGGTTTCTGCAGGACTTTTGGGATAATAACTCTATACCCCCACATCACACAACCTTGTTCCACTGTCAACTCTAACCTTTTTTTGAAATAAGGTTTGAATTCCTCCTTGATCTGGTCTGCATTTTGCGGCCATCCGTACTGAACAAAAACTAACACTTTGTTCAGGATGGTATCTCGGCGAGTCATAGCCGCAATCTGCTTGCTATGAATGGGAACATTACCATTATCCACATAATGCAAATACGAAATTGCACTAGATTCCTTGTGTGAATGTGCCAATGGAATTCTCGAGAAAGCATCTGCCACGTTGTTCTCTGACTTGACATATCTAATCTCGAAATCAAATCCTGCCAAAAACACTGCGTATCGCTGTAATCTACTGGCTGCCATGGGTGGAATACCGTTCTTGGGTCCAAAGATTGATGTCAGTGGCTTATGGTCCGTTTCCAAGACAAAATGTCTACCGTAAAAATATTGGTAGAATTTCTTGACACCCCAATGTATGCTTAAAGCTTCCTTATCGAGTTAGGAATAATTCTGTTCGGCCTTGTTCAAAGTACGTGAAGCGTACGCTACAGGTTTCTCCTGCCCATTTGGAAGAATATGCGAAATTACAGCCCCTAATCCATACGGACTAGCATCGGTGGATAGCTTCAACGGTTTGGATGGATCGTAATGCGTTAGTACTGTAGCTGAGGAAAACAGTCTCTTAATCTTAAGAAAGGCCTCGACACACTGTTTATCGAAGTGGAATTCTTTGTCTTTCTCCAGTAACCTGTACAAAGGTTTCAAATTTGTTGCTAACATAGGAATGAACTTAGCGTAATAGTTTACTAGTCCTAGCACTGCTCGTAATTGCGTTACATCTTTTGGAACGGGTGCGTTGACAATGGCATCTACTTTTGAAGGATTAGTGTGTAACCCATGCCTGTCAACTACATGCCCCAGAAAGGAAACTGATTCTTTGAAAAATTCACACTTCTTGCGTCGTACATTTAGTCCAGCCTCTTGTAAGCGCTGTAAAACTGCACGTAATCTGACTAAGTGTTCCTCCCTGTCCTTACCGGTGATGAGAATATCATCAAGGAAAACAACGACTCCGGGCAAACCTTGCAACGTTTGCTCCATCACCCTTTGAAAAATCCCAGGAGCGGACGCTACTCCATATGGAATCCTATTATAACGAAACAATCCTTTATGCGTATTGATAGTCACACACTCTTTTGAACCGTCCTCCAAAAGAAGTTGTTGATAAGCATGCGATAAGTCTAATTTACTGAAATGTTTACCATTGTGAAGCGTTGCGAATAAATCTTCAATCTTAGGAACGGGGTATTTATCAATCACTAGACTTGGGTTTAAAGTGATTTTGTAGTCACCACAAATTCTAACACCACCCCCTTTCTTTAACACCGGAACTATTGGGGTAGCCCATTTAGAATGAGTAACTGGTGAAATTACCCCCGAATCAATCAGCCGATTTAATTCGGTTTCTACCTCAGGCTTCAATGCATATGGTAAATATCTAGCCTTTTGAAAACACGGAACTGCCCCCGGCCGTAAATACAGCTTAGTAGGGGCCTTCTTGTACGTACCCAATTCTTCCCGAAAAACCTCGGGAAATTCCCCTAGCACTGCTTCTACTCGAGCCTTGTCGCTATCAGGGGTTGAATCAGAACCCAAAGTATTGACATTGGTTACCTCTAGACTGGAGATTTTCAGTTTAGCCATCCATCCTCTTCCCAACAATGGTGGACCTCCTCCTGCGATGACGTACAACTGTAGTCCTTGCACTACCGACTGCCCTGAAAGACTCGCTTCTACCTGCAGCATACCTACGGGAACAATCTTCTCCCCCGTATAAGAACGAAGCAAAAGGTCGGCCGGGAGCAATGGAAGGGTTGCAAAATTCTTGAAATAGTAACCCTGTGAAATGGCAGACACTTCGGAACCGGTGTCGATCTCCATTTTTACATTTTGTACATTTTGAATATTAACTAGTACAGTAATGGGTGGATTAACCTCTGAATTTGCCTGCTTTGGCAAGTTATGCATAGCACTACTTATACCTCGCAAGTGATTCATGGTACTATCACTACTGGAGCTATCACTGACTGCCTCAGCATCCAGGTTCATGAATTTCTGACTTTTACTGGGTAACAATTTACATACCTTGCTCAAATGTCCCTTGGTATTACATTTATTACAAGTATATTCTCTGTATTTGCACTTTTCTCTGGTGTGATTAGATAATCCACACGAAAAACAGGAGTAGCTCTTTGAAGCTGTTGGTTGCACTGGCACTTTTTCTCTCTTCTTTTTGAATTTGTTCCTTGCTGTCGTATCTTGATGCGAGGGTGATGATGCGAAGCTGTGTACTGCTCTCTCTCTCTATGATCGCGTCCCAGTGTCGTTGCTTCTTTCGCTGCAGTTTCAAGTTTTAACGCCAATTGCGTAGCTTGATAGAACGTCGGGTTACCGCTCTCTAGAAGTCGTTCCCTTATTTTATCGCTTCTTAATCCGCACACGAACCTGTCGCGCAATGCTTCATTTAAATTTACACTAAATTGACAGTATATCGTTAGGTGTTTAATTCTGGCAATAAAATCTCTAACTGTTTCGGTTTCCAGTTGTGCTGCTCGATGAAACTTATACCTCTCCGAAATGATTGTTGGATCGGGTTGCAAATGCGTTTTCAAAGTGGCTACCAACTGGTTGAACGTTTGCGTTGTGGGGCTGATCGGAGAGCATAAACTCTTTAACAGGTTATACGTTGAAATTCCGATGACCGTAAGTAATGCCGGTCGTTTCCTGTCGTCAGGTACTTGATGAGCTGTACAAAAATTTTCAAACCTTTCCACGTAAGATGTCCATGATTCGATCTCAGAGTTATACTCGTCCATGTGCCCAATCGCAGTAATTGCGGCCATGTTGTTCGTGAACGGGAACTGACTTTACCGCTGTGAATTCGGCACTATCCTCGTCGCCACTTGTCATGTATTGAGTAGAAAAAGGTTGACGATTCATTGAACGATTATTGATTGCAAAGAATATATTTATTATACATAATGATCACTTTAATAACAAGAGATACACTTGAACAATTTACGTCTTTGCTCAGTCACTCCTGACACGAGATTGATCCATCATGGCCCCTGCCTAGTTCCGTTTTTCCTTTACCGGAAGTAAACTCAAATTAGCAACTATATTCTGGGTTACCAACATAACAAGATGAAACGTAACCTTGGTGTTGTGTTGCCAAAACACCACACCATCGATCATTAATAATAACTCAACAATAATTATTTACAAACTTGCACTCAATATGATAATAATATACGTGGTCACCGTGGCCGCAACACTCAGCAATAACGCCGTGTCTAAATTAAACACTCCACAAGCTGAGAACACGAGTTTATTGCTCTGCAGTTGTTGCGAGAAGCCCATCAACTCCTGCTTCACTTCAACACTAATATTATCAACCAGCAGACATTGTTGCACCAACAATGTCGTCATAGTGGCTTCCTTATGGGCCAAATGACAAGACAAAGATATGCCAAGAAGGATAGCTGTAATAGGAATTATTCCAGTTGTCAATAATTGAATAATTGAACGATTTTCTGCTACGGTAAATCCAGTTAGGTAACAGACAAGATAGACTAAGTAGAAAAAAACAGAAAAAATATTTTGCACACCGAACGTTGAATTCAGGATGATGCAAGATTCGTTCAACTTTGAACTCGCCTTTCGAAGATTCCCTAAAATGTCCACTTCCGAAGCCTCTTTATCCTCCAACATATCAATAACAGTTTGTGAATAGATCGAATCAAGTATTCTAAACCCTCGCTGCAAACCCCTGACACATACTTGTCCCCCAACATACATATTTACTGCAACATTCTTCTGATATTGGTGACCAGATGTATTATATAAAATAGCTCTAAGTTCGTTGTTGAGGTAACGGTATCTGGTGTAAATGAAAATAACTACGTACGTTAAATTCATACAGCCTCGATAAATAATTATTTCTATCAGCATTATGTAGATATACATCAGAATTATTAAATTAACATTCACAAAATATGATCTGAAGATTGTGAATAAACACTCCGTGAAAATACTAACAAATAGTTCTGTTATCACAAATTTTCTCATTCTGATGTAAATATTTTGATCTATACACAACAGGTAGTCAATATCATGAAATATACAAAGCAGTTGGTGGTAGTTCTTTCTGTTTACAATGGCAGCCGTCGCAAGTGAAACCAACGCAGCAATGCAGCTTGTAAGGCTTGTTAGCATTCCCGGCAAGTAGTAACGAATGAATGTCTCCCTCGATGGTTGTCCGGTGTAGAAGCTGAACACAAGAGCAGTCCCGGCAAGAACAACCACTGTCACAAGAAGAGTGTAGCTGAGGTGTAAAATTGATGTTTGAAATGTGGTGATGTTGAAAGGTGCGAGGCCGAGAAGTTGACTGACACGTAGAATTGGGGAAACAACTGAAGAAAGCTTCATTTTGTTGAAAGAAATTTGGTACATACAGGCTGTTCAATTTACGCTTACAACGCCGTTAGGGTGTAACTAAGCAGCACCATCCAGACCTTCCACCTGAATTCACACTATGGCAACCTAAACTCTCCAAAGTGAATCCGCTAACTTGAATGTGCCACCTAGTTCTAGCTGATTTTCATTTCGTTGTGTTGGTTCAAGCGTAGTACATCATTTCGTTGCCATCTTCACCACCATACTCATTGTAAAGAAGATTTGAACAAACTGTACGGTATCTCAACTATTCTATTGAGAGGCAGATTGACAAAGCAAGGAGTGTGAAATGGATCAGTGACTGCGCCAAGACGTAAAGACAGTCTGAGCCGATTTGGCCGAGCAAAGATGGAGAATATGAAGATGAATCTTGCCCGAACCCTGATTGCAATATCCTTGAAACAGAGTAATTAAAACCAAACTAACTTCGTATGAGCCACACTTCGATGTAACTTCTCTCCACTCTTACTCGGTGATGATTGGAATTGAAACGTTACTTGATAATGTGTTGGCCGATTCTTGGAAATGAGAAGTCTTCTTCAAAACGTCCAACTTTTACATTTACATATTGGGTAATATCAATGTAAATGATGATGAAGTGCTTTTCTTTTGTTGTCCGCTAGTGGAGTAATTTAGAGAAAACTATTTGTCTTGTCACCAATTTACATACGTTTTAATTTGACGTAATATATAAGGTATAATTTCGTGTGAGCAATTGTGAGTAATGTTTAATACTGGGCTATCATCAAACAAACGAAGAAAGAGAAAGTTGTAACGTAGGTTACGAAGAAGAACAACCAACATATTGTTTATAATTTCAACTGTTTTTACTGCCATCACCAATTACGGTATTCAACGTCATTCCCTACAGGACTACTATACAGGACTACTACTTCAATACAGGGACTGAAGTTGAAGACCGTAATTGGTGAAGGCAGTAAAAACAGATGAAATTATAAACAATATGTTGGTCATAAATTTTACAACTTGTAAAGTGAATGATTTAAAAAATATTGGTGATCTATAAAGATTGAAACCATTTAAGGAAGCTGTTTCCATTTGACAACAGTTAACATTGCTGATTTTTTTTTAATTATACGTCTATATTAAAAGTAAAAACACTTACAACTTGTGTAATGTATTCTGTTCAATAAAGTTTTTCATTTTATATAAGATTCTTAACAAAAACAAGATAATATTTTGCACTTAATTATGACAATTTCTCACTTTAATGTGGGCCAAACCTGGATATAAATGTGTCATTCATTATAATGAATCACCTTAATAATGATCGCCTTAATTTTAAGGGGAGGGAGACACAAAATGATTGACCATCGTTATTTTAATGATTTAATATTTAATTTGCAACAACAAAATTACACTAATATCTTCACTTTAAGAATAAATACATGATTAAATATTTTTGAATTATAGCTTGATAGACACATTTGTATAAACTAATCTATTTACAAACTGGCACTCAGAATGATAATAATATACGTGGTCACCGTGGCCGCGACACTCAGCAATAACGTCGTGTCTAAATTAAACACTCCACAAGCTGAGAACACGAGTTTATTGCTCTGCAGTTGTTGCGAGAAGCTCATCAACTCCTTCTTCACTTCAACACTAATATTATCAACCAGCAGACATTGTTGCACCAACAATGACGTCATGGTGGCTTCCCCACAGGCCAAATGACACGACAAAGATATGCCAAGAAGGATAGCAACACTTGGAATTATGCTCGTAATCAATTGGAGTAATACCCGATTTTCTTCAGCGGCAAGTCCAACCAGATTAGAAACTAGCGAAACTAAATAAAATAATACAGAAGTTAGAATTTGCAACCCGAACGTTGAGTTCAGGATGATACAAGATTCATTCAACTTTGAACAGGACTGTCGTAGCTTTCTGAAAATGTCCACTTCTGATGGCTGTTCTTCAAAAATGTCTAATACTGTGTGTGAAGACATCTCATTACCTGTTCTGAATCCTTGATGCAACCTGTTGCTTTCTACTTGTACTTCAAACGTATCATTGAATGCAATGTGATTCTGAACTCGATAGCGTTTATTGTAGGGAAAGACGATAAGTTTGTTATTAATCTCCCGGAAGCTCGTTTTAATAAAAACCACAAAAGCAATGAAATTGATACAAGCTCGATACAATATTGTCAATTTAAGAGATACATTGATTATGATTATAATACCCATTAAATTGAATGGAAGAAAATACATGTTGAATAGGTTCGATATATTCTGAACAAAAACGCAAACAAACAAGTCGAAAATGACAAATCTTCTGCGTCTAATGTAAACATTTCGATTTATATTTAACAGGCAGTCAACATTATTAAATAGACTAAAAATGTGTTTGTAGTTACTACTGTTTAAAATGGCGGCCGCGGCCAAAATGACCAACGAAGCAATACAGCTCGTGATGACTCTGAGCATGTTTGGAAAGTAGACACGTATGAACAACTTCAGCGGCTGGTTTCTGGGGAACGCGAGGAGTCCAGAAACAGTTCCGGACAGAATGAAGACTGCCACAAGCAGAGTGTAGCTGAGGTGCCAGCAAGACGGTCGAAATGTGGAGATGTTGAATGGAGCGAGGCCCAGAAGTTGGTTGATGCGGAGAATTGGAGACACGGCTGAGGAAAACTTCATTTTGTTTGTTTAGGAATTAACTGTTATGTTCACTGAATCGTTTCGTATATACTTACTTCACGGACCTTGTTTCTTGTGTTAGAGGTGTGACTTGATCAATTTGAAATTACTTTGCGGATTGCCGTCGTCGGTAATACACCCCAATATGCATAAAAGTAAAACCATCGGTACCCAGCGCTGTGCGTTGCGAAAAATACCTACACATCCTTTTGCGGAAAATCAGGGGAAAATAATTGATCTACAAAAGTAAACAGTGATTTAATTATTTTAAATCAATATTGCCATTAACTTGTACTTTTATGTATGTTATCGTACCTACTTTTCAAAATAATTTAAAAAATTAAATCAAAACAGTATGTATTTAATTAAAAACATTAATTTATTTGTTATCATCGCTGGTTGAATATGTTTAGTGGAGTGGAGATAGAAGAAATGCACAATGATTTTCATTTATGTGCAATGATTCAAAAGTTCTATGTCAAATTGATGTCAAAACTTCATCAGTTTTGTAAATTTCAAGGTAATGAAAAAGGAATCAAACGAACACATCATACTGCAGGTTTGTATCAACGAGTGTAAATCTCAAAGTTCTGATACTTTGGCAAATCATTTCTAAAACTTTAGTTTGCTGAGTTAGAACACTAGCATTCTGACACTCCAAATTGCAACGGAAGGGATTGTGTATTTGTTAGTAAAGTGAAGATGATTGCCAGCTGGGCAGACTATACGATGTTCAAACTATGCGTGACATAGACCTCTGTATCGTCATACAGTATTATACAGTACTTTATAGAGTCATACCTTGCGTTTACTCTATGTCTGCCAGACTGCTATGATGGCCTACAAGCATATTGGACAACGCGTATATATGACGGAGATCGTAACAAGACGGGAAAGGGCAAGACTAGAAGAAAAAAAGTAAGACAGTAAAAAAGTATCTAAGTCACATTTTTGCCATTTTGAGCTAGGACCGATTTCCCACAAATTCAAATACGTTTTATTTGAACAAATTTTAAATCCGTTAGTCCGTCAATGTCCTTCACATTTTAGTGTAAAAAGACCCTAAGGCTAAGTCTGTAAAAATCTCTTTGTCCAAGGCTGACAACTATATTTAGAGGAACGTTAGACTAATAGAATATTATTTTACGTTATTGTTAAATATATTTACTTGGTTTGTATAGTTTTATTCATACAAAAACCAAATTGTACGTAATGATATGATCGAATATTATGCATGAGATTAGAACCCGAATTTTCACTTTTCCTATCAGATACCTATCGATGAACTGATCAATGTAAAGATCATACCAAAGAAAATAAAGAATATTTCTAATAATTGACTAATTTGTGTTAGTATCCCAAGTAAAAAAGCTTCAATTTAGTTTCATTTTGTGAATACTAATTAAAAAGTCCCTAAGTCTACTTCTTATAGTTAATTGATAACAATTCAAGTACATAATCCGTTTTATCTTACATTTTGATTTTTTGACCTAAGACAAACATAACAAGTAGTGTCAATCGAGAATAAATATGTCATAGATAATTAAATAATTTCAATATTTTTTTTATATTGGGGATTTCTTACACTAGGTCACCTAGATGTAACGAATCACAAGGTTTGTGAAGATTATAGGAGCTGGTGAAAAATGGTGGACGAGCAATTGGTGAAACACAGTTCTTAGTTGCACTTCACTCCACCATAACCTGTTCAGGAATGAATTAGGTACATCATTTTGTGTATGTAACGATTGAACATATCAAAACGTTAATTCTATTTGATATCAAACATCAATTCATATCAATTTGATATCATTTTATTTCAATTTAACAAATTACGCTGCACGAAGACGAGTTGACTCAATTTTGTTGTCTAGTAGTGCATAAAGAGCTGAGGAAAATTGATGTTGGTGATTATTGTATATTCTTACTTTCAATCTTCTTCAAAAGGATCGATAATGTAAATTTATTGAACATAATTTATAATTTTTTTCATGGTAAGGCTTCTGAATCAATATAAAACTGACGAAAAGGAATATTTTAAGCATAATCAAGGGTTTGGGGAGGGGGGATATAAGATGTAATTTCAGGGCAAATATTGTATGACCATTAAGAAGGAAACACATTTTTAATTTACGAAATATAATATTTACAATATTAATCATTACAAACTAGCATATTTTTATATGCCTCTCCATTTTTATACAAATCTTTCTCATTACAAACTGGCACTCAGTATGATAATAATATACGTGGTCACCGTGGCCACAACACTCAGCAATAACGTCGTGTCTAAATTAAACACTCCACAAGCTGAGAACACGAGTTTATTGCTCTGCAGTTGTTGCGAGAAGCCCATCAACTCCTGCTTTACTTCAACACTAATATTATCAACCAGCAGACATTGTTGCACCAACAATGACGTCATAGTGGCTTCCTCACATGCCAAATGACATGACAGAGATATGCCAAGAAGGACAGCAACAATAAGAATTATACCCATTATCAATGGCAGTAACTCATTATTTTCTTCCGTGGCAAAGGAAGTCAAGTAACAGACTAGACAAACTAGATAGAATAATACAGAAAATATAATTTGCAGCCCAAATGTTGAGTTCAGGATTATGCAAGATTCATTTATTTTTGTACATGCCTTTTGAAGGTTCCTTAAAATGTCCACTTTCGATGGTTGTTCATCTTCTAAAATATCTACTACAGTTTGCGAAGAGATAAAATCAAATATTTTTAGAGTTCTACAATTCCTTTGTCCTTCTTCGTACGTATTCACCGCAATGTTGTTGTGATCCTGAATTCGCTTATTATTTAAAATCGCCTTAAGTTTATTGTTTATATCCTTATATTTGGTGTAAATAAAAATGACAAAGTAAATTAGATTCATACTTCCTCGATACAGAATACATTCTTTAAGCAATCTATGGCAAATAACCACGAATTTCACTAAATTAAAAGTAATATAATATAATTTTAAAATATAAAACAAACTCAGAAGAACGCTGCTAATGAACACTTCTAATATTACAAATCTTCTCAGCCTCAAGTAAATATTTAGATTTTTATACAACAGTCTATCAATTTGATCAAAAATACCAAGTATTTGCTTGTAATTATGTCTGTTTAAAATGGCCGCCGTCGCCAGTGATACCAACGTTGTAATACAAGACGTGATGCCTGTGAGAATGGCTGGTAAGTAGACACGTATGAACATTTTCCGTGAAGAGTCTGCAGGGAAAGAACTGAGCGCATAAACAGACGAGGCAAGAGCAACGACTGCCACAAGAAGAGTGTAACTGAGATGCCATATTGATGATTGAAATGTGGAGACGTTGAAAGGAGCGAGGCCGAAAAGTTGACTGGCCCGGAGAATTGGAGAAACAGCTGAGGAAAGCTTCATTATTTTCGTGTCACTGAAATTAGTTCACTCTTAATAGACGGCTAAGTTGGTGCACTCAATTTCAACGTTTGCAAGTAACAGCTGGACAGAGGGCATATTTAAGGAGTCTGACTTTTTCTATAGTGTCTGGAAAAAACATAGTTAAATACTTTATAACCGAGAAGTATGTTATATCAATACCTTAACTGCTAAACCACGAATTTTCTTATTTTTAAGGGGGGTTAGTCACAAAGAATGTTTGATTTCATTTTTTTTTATTATTTTTTTCAAGTTTATTTTAACTGAATATAAGCCTTATATAATATCACCGTCTCTAATATTGAAAAAATATATTTTTAAGTGTCTTCTAGGGTCATTCTAACAACACTGTGAAACTTCAATTGTGCGTATCTTAAAACTATACATTTATAAGTTTAGGAACAAATATTACTTAAATAGATGGAGAGAAGATTTTTTTGTGTTACTTTATTACAGCATAAACTTTAAGATAGACTAAAATGAACCGTCAGGGTCTGATATCTTGTCCTAAATAAAATTGTATTCGATAAAAATGTGTCAAAAAAACTTGTTTACTAATTATTGAATTAAATTAAAACTAAAGAAGTGTCATGTATGGTTCTAGTATATCTACGTATCTATAGTTGTTGCTACAACATATCAAAATTGTATCTCTAAAGGTTGCCAAGAAACATTTTTCTAAAAATTTCCATTACATGGCAAATCCTTTGTGACTAGTACCAACCTCACGTATTGATTCAATCAATAAATAGATTGACAACTCAAATATGCAGTGGAAATTCGGACAATAACTTGTTTCTTGATTGGCTTTTTTTTATTTTTAGCATCGTTTGTCCGCACTTGTATTATTTGTTGCGTCACATGAGATCTGACCGTAACGTGAGCTATTGTTCAGGAGATTCTGAAAACAGTTTAGGAAGTCATCAATCGTATAAAATAGAATTCATATAAAATGTATTTTTTTTATAACTTGCAAACGAATAATATTATGTATATTAGGTGATAAATTTACCTCAAAATCTGACGATAATTATAACGATTCACTTACTAAAGCTCATCTGTTCATAGTAGAGATCAATCTGGTGGTTATTAACTATTTCCTTTCGGTTTCATTTGATGCAAATAGTAAATATGAAAAAAGTATACTTTTTGATACTCGTCCGTGGTTTTGAGTAAGGGTCGATATTTTTTGCGAAAATATGACACACGATCACAGTGATTGTCACAAGAAGATTTGAAATATTATATTTAGTATTCGATGATAATAAAGGAGTGACCACTCGTGGAAATGAGATCAGTATAGTCGGACAAAAGTGGAGAATATGAAGAAACAGAACTTGTTACAGCTTCGCAAACTCTTGCATGACGAAACTTGCCGACTCACAGCGCTTTCTGCATTCCCCAGTAGAATTGATTATGATTGAGTATTTATGTTGTTGATTAAATATTAAGAAAAAAAGCTCAAAATGACAGCAGTTCACTGATATAATGTACCTATTTATTGATTCATTTACTACATCAACAATGTGATTACAAATTGTTCGTACATTATGATTATGGTGATTATGTCAATCATCTTGTCACTCTCAATCGTGTTTGAGGTTTGCTAATCGATCATATGGATTTATGTAAAACAAGTAGGTAGTTTCTTGGTTTCGTGAAGTAAAAATATGACAGGCGTGTGACGGATGCTAAATAATTCAGTTTGACAAGGATTTATTGAAAACATACAATTCAATGCAATTTGCTTGTATTGAGTTTTAAAAATAAATTTACAAATAATATCGTAATTTAATATATTGATTATCTGATCAACCGTGCAAAACTATTCTGTAATAAATAATAATACCTATAACAATCGTATTATTATTCTTATAAAATCCATTCACTCTAAGAATTATGTAAGTTAAGAATTAAGATGTTAAATCATGGTTGTATGAATACTCTACGTTGTTTAAAATATTTGTTTTGAAATTAGGTTATTCTATTTTTTCTCTCTTTCTGTAAATTGTCTATCCCCATAAAAAACACTCCGTGTAAAAATACCAGCCAAGTCTCTTCAACTAAAAAAAATAGAAGAAATCTAAAAATTCAGCACTGAAAAGTAGTGATATCAAAAAATGAGCCAAGTCAAAACTTAATTTTAAAAACCAAAATATACTTGGCGCATCGTGTATATAAATAGTATAGAAGCATATGCCAAAAGTCAAATGTACCTAAATATATATAATATACATATAATGCCCTTAAAAACGATGCGCCAAGTATATTTTGGTTTTTAAAATTAAGTTTTGACTTGGCTCATTTTTTGATATCACTACTTTTCAGTGCTGAATTTTTAGATTTCTTCTATTTTTTTTTAGTTGAAGAGACTTGGCTGGTATTTTTACACGGAGTGTTTTTTATGGGGATATCACTTATTTTTTTAGTTTATTTACACAACTTGTAACACACATCGGAGCAACAATGACTAATTACTTTAAAAAATACGCCATTTCCGAATTGGTTAATACGAAAATAGGTGTTTGGTGCTCAATATACCTAAGCTTAAAGTGATATTCCATGAAGAATTGCGAAAGCTTCGTTCCAATCAGTCCAGCCGTTTTCGAGATATGGTATCACTTCCGGTTTTAAAAATGGCGACTGAAATTACTGCCACCTAGAATTTATTTCTATAAATGTTATGTATCATTATAAGCCTTCTGAATATGTAGTTATTGTAGTAAGAGGTCATTAAAATCTAGTTCTTCATTTTCATGACGTCATTTCCGGTTTCGGTAATAGCACATCTCTACTTTAACTATTGATATTCTATATAGATGACCGTCTGAATCATTTGGCGCTGGTTTAATTCCTAACGGTCTATCCGTTTTCGAGATATGACGTCACTTCCGGTTTTAAAATGGCGGCTTCCTGTTGGTTTTATAAAAAGGCACCTCAGACGCCAAAAGTGCACATGTGGTAAAAATTTCAGATCGATCGGCTCAGCCGTTTAGGCTGTGGCGGTGATTGCGGTGTTTCCTGATATCATCATCATCATCATCAGATCAAGATAGGTTTTAAAAGGGGTGTAATTTCACGTTTTTCACGGCCCTCTAGCTCGCAAACGGCATAACATATTGTTCCCTAATTTGGTATATATAGTGAGGTGGGCCATAGCTCGAAATTAAGATATATCGCAACAATGTGAGATTTTCCAATTTTAAGATCCAGTAGGCCGAAAATGCCATGTTGTTGCTTACAGTAAAAGTAGTTGGTCTGCTCCTCAGTTTATTATGCATTTACGGTATGTTGAGTGAGTGTGAGTGTACGGTACGACTTGGCTGGGTGGAGCGACCGCTCCACTAGAAACATAGACATATTTTTTTGAATCCACTTATTATTTTTTATTATTAATCCACAGAAAAGCCGTTTGGCTTTGTGGAAAACGGAATGTATTGTATTTTTGTATGTTTTTGATAATTAATAAATAAATAAATAAATAAATGTCAAGCCATTTATTATAGATTGCCATCCAGCAAACTATTATAGAAACATAATATTGACATTACAAAATATCATAACAGATATTTTACATTTATTAAAACCGTATTTAAAATTGTATTAAATGACATTACTTGGCACTGGCAGAGGATTGCAAGTTCGTCATTCTTACGGGCAATGGATTCCAGTAAATTAAACGATTAAAATACTTTAAATAGTAAATAGTAAAAAAAAAAATTAAGTATAGTGATAAAATGTAGGTAGGTATACCAATATTATATTCACAGAAATTAACTAGGAAAACGCTCTGAGTAGCGCGTTGATGAGCGAGCACTGATACGCGCAATACCTCGAACCGAAATTCTGTTTATCGAAAATGTCCTTAAAAGCCAAGAATTCTTGAATTTCGTCATAGACTTGTATGAAAATCTCCAACAATTCCTAAAATATTGGTCCCAATAACCACGCAAAGTTTTAAGTTGATCGATTGAACCTTTATGATTGAACGATTCCTTGTTAATTTACAAAAATCACAGGATCTCGTTCAAAAAATATTTAAATGGTCATATCAGTTTCATAATAATATACGTTTGAAAGTTTCTGCTCTAACAACCTTGAAGTGAATTGATCCGAAGATGCCGTGAATTGAGAAATTCGAGAAATATGACAGCCAAAACGCAAATTATCCGTAAACTGTCAATAACTGTTGAATTTAAACACAGTTTAGTCTGAAAATTGTTAAAAATACAGATAATGTTGGACCCGATGACCATGCAAAATTTTAAGTTGATCGGTCAAACGGTTCTGGTTTAAATTTCAAAAAGCACATGAAATATTTTTTTTAAATTTTAACCAATTGGACGATTTGGCTGAAAATTTGTAAAATAAGAGACAATTGGTCTTAATGACCATGCAAAATATAAGGTTGATCACATTTGTCGAAGACCATTTTCATTTTTAGCCTATCAGGAGATGTTTATTTAAATTTTAACCAATCAATGAATTTCAAAAAAAATTGGGGTCAGCAAACAGAGAAGGTTGTCTCTACATGTATGCAAAATTTCATGTCGATCGGTGAAACTGTGCGATTTCTATTGCTCCATTTAGCAGACAAAAAAAAACAAAAAAAACAGAGGTCCGTGTCAAAAGAGTCAAAAGGAGACGCTCGCTTCGCTCGCTCAAAAATATAACAATTACTATTAGCGACCATTTTCATGCTTAATAAAAGTGAAACGGTAATTAGACTATAATAATCGAATTTAAGCCATAACGTTTCGTTTCAACACAGTACCACGATTACAAAAATATCGTATTGATCATCTTGAGGTCGTACCAGAGGATAAAATGTACTCCTTTGTGTTGTGGGCATTATATTTAGTCTAGTACGCTTAAAAAAGATCGCTGTGTCAAAACTAAAAAAAACTTGCCTTAAGCCGAATTTCGTCAAGAACTAAGCTGAACTAATTAAAAAGTGCTAAAAAAAGTTAAACAGTTAGAGAAGCAGTCAAAATAGATGAAGTGATTTTACAAAAGCAAGGTTCAGCTTGGGAGGGACGTCTTCGAGCCAGAATATAAAATCATGAGAGAACACTTTTATTTAAATAAACAAAGTTCACTGTCATAACATTATTAATTATACTGCAGCCACTAGGACTCAGTTAGACAATAATGAATTGACAAGTAGAAGAAATGTGTAATAGATCAAACCTAATATTGATTATAAAGAAGATTACGTAGAATGGAAATGGAACCCTTCAATGACAAAATAACGATGTATGTATGATATCAATTATTTATTAAATTTGAATGCCGGGCAAAAATTATTAAAAAATAATTCCGTATGATTTTATTTATGTCCGTGATTTTTATCGCCTCCAGGAAAATATTTTAATCTGCTAACTTTAATTTTACGATGTAAAATTTTATGTTAATTTGTTAATTTTACGAAAAATAACGATGTATGTATGATATCAATTATTTATTAAATTTGAATGCCGGGCAAAAATTATTAAAAAATAATTCCGTATGATTTTATTTATGTCCGTGATTTTTATCGCCTCCAGGAAAATATTTTAATCTGCTAACTTTAATTTTATGTGATATTTGTTTCATTATTGTTTGAATCTGCTTATTGTTCTGAAGAAGATTTCGACATGGAGTTCAAACAGTTGGCATTATAAAATAACAAATCAGGATTAAATATCCCAAAGATAGTGTACAAATTAAAAAATATATGTGAATCATTAGTATTGGTAGTAATTGGTACTCACTTTCTAGTTAACTTTTCTAGGTAAAGTAGGTCTAGTTAACTTTCCGTATGAAATATGTGTTCTTTGGATTATTAATAATTCGCCATTTACTCAGAAAAATAGATTGTCAACTCAAGCTACGGCTCATATCAAATTTGTCAATAATTGGGGGAAGGTGGGGGTAAGGAAGGTAAATTTTTATTTTACATTGTAGAGAAAAATTGCAAATAAAATTTTCAAAATTTACAAATATTATACAGCTAATACTCCATCTATTATAATAAAAGGTAAATCTAATAAAATTTAAAAAATATATTTTTTGTGGAAGAGGGCGTTGTAGGGGGGGGGGGGGGGGGAGGGGACGATTTATTTACTTGTGTACTTCTTTGTGAACCCTTTTTGTGAGCATGATTTTCCCCCTAGATGAAGATGAAGGTCTATTATTTTTAGTCATTTAATGCATTGATTGTGAGAGCGTGTGCACCGTAAGACTTGTCTTGCGTGAGGCAACCGCCCTACTAGACAAGAATAATAAAATCATTGTTTTCTAATAAGTTTTTTATTATTTTTGTTTGTATTCATGGTGCTGCTGGGGCATGATTTGCATGTGAGAGGTCCGGACTGGTTTGGGTCTCAAGGTTGTCTGCATGCTGAGATGAAAGATGGTTAGTTGTGTGCGAGGAGTTGAGCTGACAGCATCGTGGTTATTCAGAGCCAGACGATCTGACAGACTTGCTTCAAGCTTTACCAAAACATCTTTGAACAACAATCACAGGCGGCGGGGATTTTATTACAAGGTAGATAGGTCTTAAAGTACAAAATAAAGTAAACATATTTGATTATAAATTGGTTAACAATTGTGAGGTGTGTAAAAGGGTTGGTTTTTGGTTATTATGTTCCATTAATTCTACATTTGATAAACATGATTTTTTTTAATACTCTCTTAAGGTGCTGCAAGCGAGATCGATTTTGCCGCAATTGTTGCAGGCACTTTTTTGGATACGGTTGGAGGCAAAATAGGTTGTTGACGAAATGATTTGAAATTTTAACCATGATTAGATAAAAGACAAACTTAGGGTTATCCCTTCGTACATTTTTAATTTTTCACTTAGTTATTTAGTAATAATTAGTTGATTTTTGGTGAAAAATGGTACTTTCTTGTCTCGCTCGGTGCCGTAAGTATGAAATTTAATTTGAAAAATGTGCTAAGTGATAACCCTAAGTTTGTATTTTATATAATCATGATTAAAATTTTAGTACAATTGGTTCCCGGGTATGGTCTCCATTCGCATCGGAAATTTCATAGTTTTGAGCGGTTTTGTTGAATAACCGGTGCCTAAAAACAAAGCAAGAAGCAAAAATAAAAAAGTGCGACTAATATACAATCAGACTGATCATGTGAACATCCTATCAAAATTACACCCGCTTATGAAACAATTTTTCTCTCTCAATTTTTTTTCGCTT
The DNA here is from genome assembly GCA_934045905.1 of Leuctra nigra. Taxonomy (NCBI): domain Eukaryota; kingdom Metazoa; phylum Arthropoda; class Insecta; order Plecoptera; family Leuctridae; genus Leuctra; species Leuctra nigra. The sequence continues at coordinate 11,154,420 of OW203771.1, read as the reverse complement.
GTAATCACCTTAAAGTCTGATAATAATATAATATATATCACGATACATTGTTAACATTTTTCTCTTGATTTATTGTAAATAACTTGAGCCGTTTAGAAGTGACAGCATAAGGCAGTGGGCCAAGTCAACGGTTTAATTGAAAAATCTAAAAATACTTGACTCATCGTGAATAACAGCCCCAGGTGGCCAACACCCTCCCCCCCCCCCCATCCAGCGAAATCAAGCAGAAAACACTTTTACGAGCGAGTGTAAAATTTGTCGTAAAAAATCACTGCTGTGCACTCTGGCGCCTGGTGGGTGAAGTAAGTCAGGGGGGTCTCGTCATTACTGACAAAAAGCAAGTGAATTCTAAAAATACATTAGGTACTGAACTTGTATTCCGGAGGCCCGGGTTCGATTCCCGCGGCCGTCCTTCCTAACTGGAGTTTTTTTCGTGGTATTCCCTCAGTCGACAGGCAAATGCTGGGAAGGTACCCTACTAATAGGCCACGACCGCCTCCTTCCCACCTTCCATCCTTACCTACTCTTCACCATCATCTCCCAATCATCATCATCATCATCATTCATCTGTCGCCATTAGCCTCGCTGCAGAACAGTGCGACGTTAAGCCCCATTTAAAAAATTAAAAAACCACTAGATTAGCAATACAACGTGGGTGCGTACGACTTGGCTATTGTGGGGTGACCGCCCCCCACTTGATTAACCATTTTCCTGATTATCTGTTATTGTCTTAACTCTAATTTTTAATCAAAGGGTACGGAATCATCAATTGTTTCAATTAATACAATCCAATGACAACTATATAATGCCTTCATGTCATGAGTCCCCAGAGTAACGCACATTCGCATTGCGTGCTTCAGCCATCAGTGAGCAATGACATCGTCGACGCCCTGGTGTCACTCATATCAGCCAAGACTGTGCCAGCTGTTGAAGCATTGAGAGCGGACTGTGCGAGTTGTTATTAGTTGGAACTCATCCGGCGCCATGGCAGACACAGTGCTGCAGATACAGTGAGTCAAGCTAATAGTAGTCATTATTTACTTCTTGACGTCTGAGGAGCTACATTTCAAAACGCAACTTCGTCCGGTTTGCGTTTTTTTCTGTTAGAGGTGAAAAATATGAGCAATGTTCACGCAGCCTGATTCTCGAACTTGTAAAAATCACATTATACCAAAATGTTTTTAATTATGAATACACAGGATTTCGTATCTTTTCCATCCTATTGCCAATAGAAAATCGCGTTTTTCTCTGTTCAATGATTTTGAAATGTAGCTCCTCACCTCTATTGATGTAGAATTATTTATATATTATAATTTTTTTTGAGGTTATGAGAAATTGGCACAGAACCTTAAAATTTGTTTTCTTTTATTCATCATTAATAGGGTTCCTGCTAGGATGTTTCGGACATATCCTTATTTCGTTTTTTGTTCAGACAAGTCTAAAAATAATATATAAATATGTTTCATGTGTTCCTGATTTCAAAAATATGTGTTTCATTTTGCCTGAAAATGCAGGCTATGACTTAGAAGGTCTAAGTCATAAGACCTAAGTCATTAGACTTCTAAGACTTAGAAGGTCTAAGGTCTAAGTCTAAGTCTAAGTCTTAGAAGGTTTAAGGTCTTTTTGTCCCTTTTTAAAATTATTGTGGAAAATAATATGAAAATATGTTTGTTGCAAGTTACAACAATTTTATGAATTTTGGTCTAGACCACAATTCATAAAACTTCCATCGACCATTTGGATGGCAATCAACAATTGACACTTGATACATTGACACGTTCATACAATAATTTTAGTTGATTTTAATATATTGCTTGGTATTGCTTGGTTCTTTTTCGGGATTTTGTGGTCCTTTTTAATAGTTTTAAGGTACTATATGCCTGCCTTTTTGGACGTTGCATAGGTCATAAACATTCTAGCCCTAATCATCAAAATTATGTTTTTATGTATTTTGATTAACAAAATTTTGTATTTTATGTATTTTTTAAAATATGAATAACTTTGTAATGAAATTATATTTGTTATTACATAGTATTTATATTTTGCAATAATGTATTAATTAAAGTTAATCATTAATGAAAGTATTAAATTTATTGGTAAAGCTTCTTATATTTCTAAATAAAAACTAGTGTGATATTATCGAAATGCGGTCACATTCACCATATTTCCATGCTTATTTTTAGTTCCATGAGTGTTTTTGACAGTTGTAAAATATCTTCACCGCACATATTTGACATTGATTCATTCTGGCTTTGAAACAATATTTCAAGTAGGAAGAGAATCAGTATGAGTAAGTTCATTACATAGGCTTTCAGGTAGCGTTTCTTAAAAACACATTATTGTCCAGTAATTTTGTGATTATACCCACCACTAATTGCAACAGAAGGTTTCAATAACTGAATCGATTCAGAAAAATGCCCTCTTCAACATATCCAAAATCCTTCAAAATCCGTGCACCGGAAGTACTTTTTAATCACATTTTAAGTTTATTTCCCAAATTAATTCCATCTTCCAAAAAAAAAAATGGTTTTTCATATAACTTCGATTTTGACGAAACTTAGGAGAATTGTTCACCAACCTATATGAACACAAATAGCTCTTGGAGCGATTTTCTCTAAATCTTATCGTTTGGGAAATATGACCCATTGAAAAGTAATATTTTAATCAGTTTTCGACGATAGGTCACTTTGCGAGGTCTATATTTCCCAAACGATGAGATTAAGAGGAAAACACTCAGAGAGCTATTTGTGTTCATTTAGGATGGTGAAGAATTCTGCCAAGTCTCGTCAAAATCGGAGTTACATGATTTTTTTTTGGAAGATGGAATTAACATGGGAAATATACTTAAAATGTGATTAAAAAGTACTTCCTGTGCACGGATTTTGGAGGATTTTGGATATGTTAAAGAGGGCATTTTTCTGAATCGATTCATGTATTGAAACCTTCTGTTGCATATAGTGGTGGGTTCAGCTCTTTTTTTTGCTTTAAATTTCTGACTGGGCTCTCCATATTCCTACATTTGAGTGACCACAACGACAGCGAGTATGTTTTGCTCCTGCAGGAGCACTGATGCACCGGAAGCCAAGAACCCAAGACAAAGGCGATGCAATAGACTTGTTACTTACTTGGAGGAGTACTGCGCCAGATCATCGCTCCATGGGCTTCAATACGTCGGCGACAAACAAACACCTACACTTGACAGGTGGGTTGAAGTAAATCAGTTCATCGAGATAGGGCAATAGTCCAAACAATTTACACGATTTATTTAATCGTGAAATTCTCATCTTGGTGGATAGACTATGAAATAGTGGTCTGTGACATACACGGGATAAAAACAAATGTATTAGTTTGCATACACAGGAATTAATGTACACTCAACAAATGATTAAACGGTATATGAAAATAAATTGATTGGCTGAAAAAATGTGATGGCATCTTCTGATGAAGTCTATACTATTACTCGTCATCTACCTCTGTGAGCTCTGATTTCATTGATAATAACAAGGATTGATTGTCAAGGAACCTGGCCAGCAGCCAATCCGTTTCGTTCAAATGTTTTATGATTTGTCGGGTGATTTGTCTAGGTAAATTTTACGTTATTTTATATTTTTTTTCATATATGAAAGATGATGGGCTAAAAAAGTGTTTTTTATTGATTATAAACTTTAAAACACTGAGTCTAAATTTGACTAATAAGAATGATTTTCATTTGTAATTTATCTCTTTTGGTTAGCATTTATGAATGCTAATTGTACTTAGAGCAATTAATTTTATTAACTTTAATATGTATACTTTATTTTAAAAATTTCGTCAGGTAGTTTTAAAGTAAAATGTCAATGATTTCAAGAATTGATCTATCCAGATTGCGACAGCTAAAACATAAAGATGTTGAGAGATATAAAATAAATGAACTAACAATCTGATGTAGAAACTAACGGTAGTTTGATTAGACTCAGTTAAGGGAAGGTATGCACGAAGAATTATTTTTTTTTATTATTTTTTTTTATTTTATATTATTTTTCTTTGATATTTTTTCTATATGAATAATACAACTTAAATGCAAAATCATTGTTATATACTCTCTAAAAAAATATTTTGAAATTGTCTGCCCAGCTCTCTTCATGAATCTTATCATGTAAAATTATTATTGTGGAATTTCAATGGTGCGTATCTCAGAACGATACATTTTTAGCTTTGGGACAAGATATTTTCTAAACTATTATAGCTAGAGTATTGAAATTTTTTGTGTTAATACATGATAGCATAAACAGCAAGATAGACTAGAATGAACTTTCTGGGTGCTATATTTTGTCTTTAATAAAAAAAAGGGTAAAAAAAATTGACAAAAAATATATGATTACTAATACATTCATACATTTTTTTTTAAAAAAAGTGTCATGTTTGAATCTAGTCTATTTTAATATTTATATCTGTTGCTATATCATATGAAAATTTCAAATCTCTACCTCAAACCGTTTCCAAGAAAAATTGTCCCAAAATTGTCTAATTTAACATGGCAAATCCTTCGTGCATACCTCCCCTTAAAATAAACTTGATTAATAAAGAACGTAATTGCATCAAGCCAATTGAAACATACCAATTATTGTCGGAAAAAAGAAAACAATCTTAATTCTTAATTAAATCTTCTTAAATCTTCATAGGTATTTTCCTAAAAATCTTCTTAAAAATCTTAATATTAAGAATTTTTTTCGTCTATCTCAGAACTTCTTGCGCAACGACAAAGGTCATTTTCTAGATGAAGTACCAATAGGAAGTACCGATAGTCCCGAGATATCCATTATTGCCATTCATACATGACGTGTTCTCTTCAGGGTGATCTGGATGCTGGTCTGGATCTCGAGCATGATTCTGGGAGGCGTTCTGATTGGTCAAGTCTACCACAAGTGGGACACGTCACCTGTGATCGTCTCTCTCGCACCTTCAGAGACGCCCATCTGGAAGATTCCCTTCCCAGCAGTGACTGTGTGCGATAACACCAAGGCCAGAGCATCCGTCTTCAACTTTACTGACGCATTCAGTCGATACGAGGAGGATCTTCCCATATCTGATGACGAGTGAGTGGAGAATGTATATTATTGAGCGAGCGTCTGTGTAGCGAGCGTCTCATTTTGCACTTTTGGACACTTTCTCTGTTTTTTTTGTGTGTGTTTGGACCGACGGCACAGGCCACATTTTTCTTCCGATCGAGCTGAAACTTTGCACACATACTAATATCATTCTAACTTAATCGTGTATAGTTTTTAAGAGCTGCCCTTTGATTGGTTCAAAAATTAAAATATCTCCTGATTGGTCGAAAATCAAAATGTTTCGATTAAGTTCATATTTTGTATGGATATTAAGACTACCATTTTATCTTATTTTACAAGTTTTCAGCCCAATCATTAGAAAACTTATGCTTTTATTGAAATTTTTCAATGTTTGCTACTGTCAGAATTGTTCGGGAAATTCCACTGCTTTCTGGATTGTTTTTTGTACCCAAGTGCTTGTCCAAGTGTATCAATAAATAAATATTCTCAGTTTCAATGAAAACATATTATTGTTGATTGTGTGGATTATATTACAATTCATAAGAGATGTATATACCTACATAGGTATTATTATTTTTTTTAAAATATTTATCGTGTTTCACAGTTATGTTAGAAGCAACGTTTCGACTAGCACATAACACATCTCATATTTTACACATTTCCAGCCCAATCGGTCAAAAATTTACAGACTTATTTGTATTTTAAGCGTTTTGAATATCTGTTCACAGAGATTGATGGAGAAGTACCTATCAAATTCATGGTACATTGACCTGTTATTAAATTTTTCCAGAACGTTTATGGAAAGTTTCTATGAAAATCAGTAATGATGTACTTATAGTTAAAACGTTTTCCTAGTTTATTTATTGTGGTACCTGCCAGAGGTAGGATGGCTATTGCAGGACTACATAGTATGTAGTATGTAGCTCTTTAGCTGTGTACAGAAGTTTGATTAGACAGTGAACATTACTCAGGACATGAATATCAAATAGTGAACATAAACAAAGAAGAGTTTCATAAGTGGGTGTAACTTTGATTGGCAGTGTTGTGACTTATCTATATAAAATTATCTAGATAATTAAATAATTGGTTATCTATATTGTTACTATTGGCAATTATAAAAAATATAAAATCCAAATGTATTTGTGTGTATGAACATGCACAAACCTCAAATGTCAGATGATAAGAAAATGGAAAATTTCATTTAGTCACATTAGTTGGCTTGTTTTGACGGCCCCATTTTTAAAAAACTTGAGTTCCAAATTTAGGATTCGAAAAAAATTGGGGAACAGTAGTATTTGTTAAAAAAATTATCTATTATCTATATCAATTATCTAGATAATTTTTTTCTTTATCTATTATCTAGATGATTTCTTTGAAATTTATCTATTATCTTATCTAGATAAATTTTTGGCAGGTTATCTTTATCTTTATCTAGATAAAAATAAAATTATCTAATCACAACACTGTTGATTGGATGTTCACATGATCAGTCTGATTGAGTTTAGTATAAAATTATTTCATTTTTCCTGGCGTCTTGTTAATTAGGCGCCGGTTTTTCAACAAAACCGCGTAAAAATATGAAATATCCGATACGATTAGAGACCAAACCCGTTAACCAATCGATCTCAAATTTGAATCATGAACACGACGAGTGATAATGATTAATATTATTATGTTTCAAAAGCATTGTTAATAATTCTATCTTCATTGATTTATGTAATAAATGTCTCAGGTTGAGCAATCTAGAAACTATTTCGCTGGCCTGTGTGCTCGACAGCCATGACTGGGAAGAAAGATCGAATGATACGTCCGATACAGAAGCTGTGCGCACTCTGATTGAGGTACTTGCTCGAGATTAATTAATTATATTATAACCTCGAATAAATGTGAAATCAGATTATTATGTCCAAATGTTTCAAAAATAAATTTGATGCCCCGATGTAGGCTGCTTAAATTGTAAATTGTTGCAAAATCTGATGGCATCAATGAATTGCAATAAATTGACACGAAAAAACACTGTTTACATATAAGATTTTTGAGCGAGCGAAGCGGGCGTCTCCTTTTGGCTCTTTTGGCATGGACTTCTGTTTTTTTTTTGTTTTTTTTGATTTTGTTTGTTTTTGTTTTTGGCTGTTCATAAGAGTAATAGAAGTCGCACCGTTTCACCGATCGATCTGAAATTTTGCACACATGTAAAACCAACCTTTTCTGTTTGCAGACCCTAATTTTTTTGAAATCCATTCATTGGTTAAAATTTAAATGAATATCTCCTGATAGGCTGAAAAATGAAAACGGTCTTCTATAATTCTGATCAAACTCATATTTTGCTTGATCATTAAGACCAACAATGTCTCTTATTTTACAAAATTTCATCCCAATCAGTTAAGAACGTATGACCTTATTGACATTTTTAATATCTGTCAGTAATGAAGTATCGAAATGAATGTTTTCCAGTGTCAATTGAATTGAATCTGATTTGCTATATTTACCAGGGTGCTTATAGATGCTATTTCCAAGTTTCGATGAAAAGCTATACTTTAATGTTGATTGAGTGATCAGATTTCAATTCAATATGGATGTATAATATGTTTTCTTTGCGTTGTGCATGCATTTCCGGTTCGAGAATTTGCACGTACCCGTGCTCGCTCATCAACACGTTACAATGAGCGTTTTCCTTGTAATTATAATTATAAGAAAACATGTTTTGTTTCAGCTTGGGACTGGCAAGGATATGATTGGATATTTCAAATACAGCATCTTCATCTCTGAACTGAAGCAGTGGGATCCAGTGTTGACTGAAGAAGGCGTCTGCTATACTTACAACATGCTGGGAACCGGGGACTTGTACACAGATGAAGTGTAAGTTCTCTTGCAGTTCTCTCTTCATCTCTCGCGGATGAATGATTATGAAGATGATTGGGAGATGATGGTGGAGAGTAGGTAAGGATGGAAGGTGGGAAGGAGACGGTCGTAGCCTATTAGTAGGGTACCTTCCAGCATTGCCTGTCGCCTGAGGTAAACCACGAAATAAAACCAGTGAGGAAGGCCGCGGGAATCGAACCCGGGCCTCCGGAATACAAGTTCAGAGCGTTACCACTCAGCCATACCTGTTCCGTGGGGGGGATTATAACCGGGGTTGGTAAAACCATAGGCGTGCGCACGGGGGGGGGGGCCGGGGGGGCCTTGGCCCCCCCTAATGGGTCAGCCTCAACTAAAAAATTACAAAAAGGGGTTCTCATAGTGTCAAAATTTTGTTTTAAATGGGTTTAAACCAAGTTGCTCAAATCACTGGACTCAAGTACTGGGTTGATCAAAAACACAAAATTTTGGAAAACAATGCCTATAAAGTACCTTCCAAAACACGATATTTCATGAATTTCTAGGTTTTTCCCATAAAAATTTCTTTTTAATATGCCTCAAAATTGCTCTAATATGATGTATGACCTTCAGAGAATATTTTCTAAGGGGCTTCGCCCCCGAACACCCTTTCATATCTATTTATATTTTTATGTCGTTAAAAAAGTAAGTTTTGGGAACAAAATGCACCTTAAAACGTCTCAAATTCATTTTGAAGTGCCCAAAATACTAAAACGCTCTGCCGGACCAGGTTTTGGGATTGTAGTGAAAAGGTGTGTAAAATTAAAAAAAAATTTAAAGAAAATGCTCCTCACAATGTCTCAAAATTGATTTCAAAGTGTTACAAAACCAAAAAACGCCCTGCGGGGCAAGGTGGGGGGCGCGCCCCCCACACCCCCCTTTACCCGTGTCAATTTTTTTCCTTGGACTTTACCCCCCTGTCATTATTCCTGCCGGCGAGCATGTTGGCCCCCCCTAATGATTTCTTCTGCGCACGCCTATGGGTAAAACTCTATAAAAGGGCTAGTAACCAGATTTTAATTTTAAAACGTCTTTAGATATTTTATATTTTCAGTGCTACCTGTGAAACATAATTTAACCTCGCTTGTTCTCCTGCAGTGTGTTCGATCCGCCCTTGACGAGGAGAAGAAAGCAGAAGCATCCCCCCAGCTGGACGATGACGTCATCCTATGTGCAGAAGGCGACGTTGTTCGACCAACCTCTGCGCGCCTTCGCCTCGGGACTTGACAGAGGCTTGGAGCTGCATCTCAAGTCCAAGAGAGAGGACCGAGACGACTCGTGCAGGAGGAAGAGAGATGGATTCAAAGCACGTGCATAGGGGCAATAGCATTTTAGAGTTCACCTCGCATTTTAGAGTTCACCTGACTATGATTTATCGATTTTGTTCATAATTTCTACTTGATTTATTTGATTATTACACATTTTTTTTTAATATTTCATAATATTTTAATTTTTTTCAGCTTTTTTGGTCCTTTTTCTTTGGTATTTTCTATTCGCATGAATTTAGATTATTTTAATTTTAATCATGATTATATATTTAGTATATTTTTATGATAATGTTGAATTTTTTGATCATTTTTGGATTGATTTATTGATTTTGTTCAAGATTTCTACACAATTTAATTGATTATTTAAACATTTTAATTGTTTTTTTATATATATATATTTTAATAGTATTTAAATTTTTACAGCTTTTTTGGTTTATTCTCTTTGGCATTTTTTATTTGCATGAACTAATATAATTTTTTATTTTAAAAGTGATTATATATTTAATTATAGTATATTTTGTATGAATGTTGATTTTTTTTATATATTGTCTTTTATTCATTGATTGATTTACTTGTTACAAAATAACGATGCAGGTCAAATGGACAAATGGGATTTCACCTCATTGTCATCTGGTTGTGGTTTGTTTGAGCTATTTAAATATTTTCTTAAACATTTTACATTCGAATTGTATCGAATGAAATTGAATCGTTCTTCCACTTCAAATATTTATATCATTAACAATTTGTACAATGTTTGAGAAGAATTAAACTCAAACGAAGAGGGATTTTATTTTCAATCTAAACTTCAATCTTTTGTCTAAACTCTAAACAAGTTAAACTTCATTTTAAGTAAGTGCTGCCTACCTTAAGATGGACATAAACAAATATAAATATTCGTCGAGTTAATCAGATCAGTCAAATTATTTATAATTACATACTTTTTGTACATAAGTGGGTAATGTTTTGCAATGGGGTGTCCCTTTCCCAATACCAGCAAAACACTACTTTTGTGTGTGTTTGAAAATAAATAATATGATTTTTAAGCTAATACCTCAAGTTCCAGCTCTGATCGGTCAGCACAATGAGCTGTCAGTCGTCATCATGCTGATCTGTTGGTTTCAGATGATGCTGCACAATCCTGGAGAAATGCCTAACGCGAAAACGCGCTTCTTGGATCTGCCGCTCAACAGTGAAATGAACGTCGCAGTGACACCGAGCATGATCGTTACCAGCGACAATCTCAAGAACTACTCGCCACTCAGGTGAGGCTGTCTATGATGATAACTGAAAGTAAATGCGTACTGAAAGGAAATGATTACTTAAAATCGCGGAATGCAAGCCTGTGACTAAGTATAAAGTTTACAAATGAAATAAATAAATATTGGAAATATATTTTGATTTATAGATTTATTTATAATTTTCTGTATACCTACTTTATAAATTTTGCTATTATTTTAAATAATTTTAATGCAGTATGAAATTAGTACTAGATTTGAGTTTAAGTAGTTTCTAATGGGATCTAGAGAAACCGGGCAATTTATTTGAAGTAATTTGCTATTTATTAATCATTGAGCGAGCGAAGCGAGCGTCTCCTCTTGACTCTTTTGACACGGACCTCTGTTTTTTTTTTTTTTTTTTTTTTTGTATTTGTCTGCTAAATGGAGCAATAGAAATCGCACAGTTTCACCGATCGACTTGAAATTTTGCATACATGTAGAGACAACCTTCTCTGTTTGCTGACCCTAATTTTTTTTGAAATTCATCGATTGGTTAAAATTTAAATAAACATCTCCTGATAGGCTGAAAAATGAAAATGGTCTTCGACAAATGTGATCAACCTTATATTTTGCATGGTCATTAAGACCAACATTGTCTCTTATTTTACAAATATTCAGCCAAATCGTCCCATTGGTTAAAATTTAAAAAAATATTTCATGTGCTTTTTGAAATTTAAACCAGAACCGTTTGACCGATCAACTTAAATATTTGCATGGTCATCGGGTCCAACATTATCTGTATTTTTGACAATTTTCAGACTAAACTGTGTTTAAATTCAAAAGTTATTGACAGTTTACGGATATTTTGCGTGTTGGCTGTCATATTTCTCGAATTTCACATTTCACGGCATCTTCGGATCAATTCACTTCAAGGTTGTTAGAGCAGAAACTTTCAAACGTATATTATTAAACTGATATGACCGTTTAAATATTTTTTGAACGAGATCCTGTGATTTTTGTAAATTAACAAGGAATCGTTCAATCATAAAGGTTCAATCGATCAACATAAAACTTTGCGTGGTTATTAGGACCAATATTTTAGGAATTGTTGGAGATTTTCATACAAGTCTATGACGAAATTCAAGAATTATTGACTTTTAATGACATTTTCGATAAACAGAATTTCGGTTCGAGGTATTGCGCGTATCAGTGCTCGCTCATCAACGCGTTACTCAGAGCGTTTTCCTAGTATAATACAACATTTGAAAGCGTCTAGATTATTCAGGAAAATACGAACTATCGTATATATAGTCCCTACTAGTTCTGCAGAAGATATAAGTTAAACAATGCCACCTGGGGTGGGATCACATAAAATGAGAACTATCTTGTCACGGTGACAAGCTTCTCATCTCAATGTTATTCACGGCCTTCTAGACTTCTAGGGTCTTGTCACCGTGATAAGTAAGTTATCATTTTATGTGATCGCACCCCTAGCCATGTAAGTTTTATGGGAATTTTTAAGAATTTTTTGCAATATATCTTCATTTGTTATTAGGTGGTATATTTCAGGTTAATGTGAAGCATAGTAAGGTGTAGTAATATATTGTCTTCATCTAGACGGCAGTGTAACTTCCCCTCTGACCGTCAGTTGCGCTTCTATCGCGACTACACGCAGGAGAAATGCAACTCCGAGTGCCTGACAAACTTCACACTTCTTCGCTGTGATTGCGTCCCCTTCTACATGCCAAGTGAGTTCTCTCCTCTCTTTCTATCATCATCCTTCTACATGCCTAGTGAGTTCTCTCCTCTCTTTCTATCATCATCCTTCTACATGCCAAGTGAGTTCTCTCCTATCTTTCTATCATCATCCTTCTACATGCCAAGTGAGTTCTCTCCTCTCTTTCTATCATCATCCTTCTACATGCCAAGTGAGTTCTCTCCTATCTTTCTATCATCATCCTTCTACATGCCAAGTGAGTTCTCTCCTCTCTTTCTATCATCATCCTTCTACATGCCAAGTGAGTTCTCTCCTATCTTTCTATCATCATCCTTCTACATGCCAAGTGAGTTCTCTCCTATCTTTCTATCATCATCCTTCTACATGCCAAGTGAGTTCTCTCCTCTCTTTCTATCATCATCCTTCTACATGCCAAGTGAGTTCTCTCCTCTCTTTCTATCATCATCCTTCTACATGCCAAGTGAGTTCTCTCCTCTCTTTCTATCATCATCCTTCTACATGCCAAGTGAGTTCTCTCCTATCTTTCTATCATCATCCTTCTACATGCCAAGTGAGTTCTCTCCTATCTTTCTATCATCATCCTTCTACATGCCAAGTGAGTTCTCTCCTATCTTTCTATCATCATCCTTCTACATGCCAAGTGAGTTCTCTTCTCTCTTTCTATCATCATCCTTCTACATGCCAAGTGAGTTCTCTCCTCTCTTTCTATCATCATCCTTCTACATGCCAAGTGAGTTCTCTCCTCTCTTTCTATCATCATCCTTCTACATGCCAAGTGAGTTCTCTCCTATCTTTCTATCATCATCCTTCTACATGCCAAGTGAGTTCTCTTCTCTCTTTCTATCATCATCCTTCTACATGCCAAGTGAGTTCTCTCCTCTCTTTCTATCATCATCCTTCTACATGCCAAGTGAGTTCTCTCCTCTCTTTCTACCATCATCCTTCTACATGCCTAGTGAGTTCTCTCCTCTCTTACTATCATCATCCTTCTACATGCCCAGTGAGTTCTCTCCTCTCTTTCTATCATCATCCTTCTACATGCCCAGTGAGTTCTCTCCTCTCTTTCTATCATCATCCTTCTACATGCCAAGTGAGTTCTCTCCTCTCTTTCTATCATCATCCTTCTACATGCCAAGTGAGTTCTCTCCTATCTTTCTATCATCATCCTTCTACATGCCAAGTGAGTTCTCTCCTCTCTTTCTATCATCATCCTTCTACATGCCAAGTGAGTTCTCTCCTATCTTTCTATCATCATCCTTCTACATGCCAAGTGAGTTCTCTCCTCTCTTTCTATCATCATCCTTCTACATGCCAAGTGAGTTCTCTCCTCTCTTTCTATCATCATCCTTCTACATGCCAAGTGAGTTCTCTTCTCTCTTTCTATCATCATCCTTCTACATGCCAAGTGAGTTCTCTCCTCTCTTTCTATCATCATCCTTCTACATGCCAAGTGAGTTCTCTTCTCTCTTTCTATCATCATCCTTCTACATGCCAAGTGAGTTCTCTCCTCTCTTTCTATCATCATCCTTCTACATGCCAAGTGAGTTCTCTCCTCTCTTTCTATCATCATCCTTCTACATGCCAAGTGAGTTCTCTCCTCTCTTACTATCATCATCCTTCTACATGCCAAGTGAGTTCTCTCCTCTCTTTCTATCATCATCCTTCTACATGCCAAGTGAGTTCTCTCCTATCTTTCTATCATCATCCTTCTACATGCCAAGTGAGTTCTCTCCTCTCTTTCTATCATCATCCTTCTACATGCCAAGTGAGTTCTCTCCTATCTTTCTATCATCATCCTTCTACATGCCAAGTGAGTTCTCTCCTATCTTTCTATCATCATCCTTCTACATGCCAAGTGAGTTCTCTCCTCTCTTTCTATCATCATCCTTCTACATGCCAAGTGAGTTCTCTTCTCTCTTTCTATCATCATCCTTCTACATGCCAAGTGAGTTCTCTCCTCTCTTTCTATCATCATCCTTCTACATGCCAAGTGAGTTCTCTCCTCTCTTTCTATCATCATCCTTCTACATGCCTAGTGAGTTCTCTCCTCTCTTACTATCATCATCCTTCTACATGCCCAGTGAGTTCTCTCCTCTCTTTCTATCATCATCCTTCTACATGCCCAGTGAGTTCTCTCCTCTCTTTCTATCATCATCCTTCTACATGCCCAGTGAGTTCTCTCCTCTCTTTCTATCATCATCCTTCTACATGCCAAGTGAGTACTCTCCTCTCTTTCTATCATCATCCTTCTACATGCCAAGTGAGTTCTCTCCTCTCTTTCTATCATCATCCTTCTACATGCCAAGTGAGTTCTCTCCTCTCTTTCTATCATCATCCTTCTACATGCCAAGTGATACTCCTCTCTTTCTATCATCATCCTTCTACATGCCAAGTGAGTTCTCTCCTCTCTTTCTATCATCTTCGCAATTCCCTTGTTCCTTCTGCACTTGGTACTGACAATAAAGAGAACATTTGATGGTGGCAACCTCTCACTGCTCAGTTAATTAAACACACATTTAGAGTAGAATATAATCATAAGAAATACCTTCGAGTTATTTCGTCCAAAGCAGTAAAAAGTTTATGTTGCGAGCAGCATTCGGTGCTCGCTTATAACGCCATGTTAAGAGTGTTTTCCTGGTTTAATGAAAATCACTCTGTTTCTCAAAGAACATGTATTTTCTTTTCAGGAACTGAGGACATGGAGCTATGTGGGACCAGCAAGAGTGAGCGAAAATGCATAAGTAAAGCAAAATGTGAGTTAATTAACATTATGATTTTTTTCACATACGCCCAGCGCAAGTATACAGTGATAAATTACTGAAACTCTAGAAACAGTATTTGAAAATTGAAGTTCAGTAATATGATTGTCATCATCATAATAAAGTACATAGCACAACCTTTTGTCTATGAATTCGGTATGTGTCTTCCGCTGGGCCATATCTAGAAATTTTTAAATTGATGTTGCGATAATTTTGGTTCTATGTGTTACACTCCCTGGTGCTCCCTAATCAACACAGCCTATTCAAGTAATATCTACAAATGCACTACTAGCTAAGTGGTAAGAAGATGTTTAAAGATCGCATTCATGGAAAAGAACTTTAGCGCGACATACACAGACTGTCATTTTAAAGAACCTCCATATTGCAAGAAAGCAAAACTTAACTATCAAGTTTATATTTTTCCAGACGATATGCAGTTCGCTTTCTTAAAGATAATAAAATCCAATCTCGAGAAGTCAGAATCATCGAGCAACAATTGCGATTGTCTGCCCGCGTGTACAGATCTTACCTATGACGTGGAGACATCCATTAGAACACTCGAGAAACAAGACCCTCTCAACACTTCGCTGTAAGTACAGTGAGGATCTAAGAAGAGCCTTCCTGTTCAAGCAAGCGGTGGAAACCATTACACAACAAGACTATTGTCGATTGACAATTCGATGCATTCAACAAATGAAAACCTCGCATTCGAAAGTAACAGTTTGGCTGCTGGTCAGGTGCTTTGACAATCAATCCTTGATGTTACTAGAGTTTATGACGAGTTAGCATTGCCTACATTGGAAGGTGCATACATTTCATACTCAGCATATCTCTTCTCTTTGATTCGAATATGACGTTTTGATTTGTTTGGCTGAGATAACTTCAAAGCTGTTATCTCTTAAACATGTCGTGAAGACATTCTCAACTTATTGTTCACTAAATCTTGTTCTCAGCCATAGACATTATATTTCTACCAACCACTTCTTTGCAGTGCGGATGAATCTGTTGTGCACATCTACTTAAAAGTCGAGAACTTCATCGTTAGCCAACGGAGCGAGCTTTTCGGCATGACTGAATTCATTGGTAAGTTATCAGTTAGGGCAACGTGATTTTCTATAAATCTATACGCATTCGGATATTTGTACTGTTAATCGTGTTGCAGCTTACACTGGTGGGACGCTGGGGCTGTTCCTCGGCTTCAGTCTTCTCAGTCTCTGTGAGATCTTCTACTTCGCGTCGTTGCGCGCTTGTCGTGCGTTCTGGTAGCAATATGGACAACTAATAGGCGATGGAAGCAATGTACTACGCACACAACACAATGCTACGCTATCTGGCCCAGATAGCGTAGCATTGTGTTAGATAATCCCAGATAATCTGGGAGCAGTTCGGATTACCAGGCGCACTCTGGTAGCAATATGGACAACTTATAGGCGATGGAAGCAATGTACTACGCACACACTGCTAAGCTATCTAGGAACAGTTCGGATTACCAGGCGCGCTTGTCATGCGCTCTGGTAGCAATATGGACAACAAATGCAATGGAAGTGATATAGCCATAGTCTATACGCACACACTGCTAAGCTATCTAGGAACAGTTCGGTTTACCAGGCGCGCTTGTCATGCGCTCTGGTAGCAATATGGACAACTAATGCGATGGAAGTGATGTACTACGCACACAACACAATGCTACGCTATCTGGGAGCAGTTCGGATTACCAACGCGCTTGTCGTGCGCTCTGGTAGCAATATGGACAACTAATGCAATGGAAGTGATGTACTACGCACACACTGCTACGCCATCTGGGAGCAGTTCGGATTACCAGGCGTGCTTGTCGTGCGCTCTGGTAGAAGTATTGTGCAGAAGAGTTGTGAATTGAAATGCACAATCCAAAATGCATAATGTGAATTGAATTTAGATCCTTAAGTCAGGAGTCGGCAACTTTTTTTGTAAAGGGGCCAATTTCCCAAAAGGTATAAATTAGATAATAATGGGAGCCGTAGTAGAGGCAATCAAATATAATGCACCTAAACTAATAAATTGAATTCCTAGTATATTTTGATATTTTGACGAAACCCCCAGTAGGTACCCCGCAGGGCGTTTATTTTTAGAATGTCAACAATTTAAATGTGATTCTGGGACTCTAAAATGAACAAACTGAATCATATAACCTTCTAATTATTGCCCCGCAGGGCGTTTTTCCGAACTATAATTTTTTTCGATAGCAGATCTTTATTTACCACTCAGGAGCTGTACGTTGCCGACCCCTGTCCTAAGTTGTACTATTCTCGTGGAAGTTTTATGGTAAAACAGTATTACTCTTAAACAGTTATATATTTATTGTGTAATGTATCCCCGAGTCTTGATTGTGCTGCTCGTTTTAGAATTATTTGAACACTAATAAATGAATCGCAACGTGCTGATGAGAATTTCACACAATCTAAATGGTAACATTCTTTGCTGAACATTAAGATGACGAGCCCAAAGGTTTTGAATGCTGCCATAAGGGTTGTTGGCTGCAAATTACAGTTGTGATTTAATTGAGTTTATGCCAGACTGTGAATTATTTATTTAAACGTGAATAATGAATCGGTTTTCCTGCATGTCTAGTGTGAAGACGAATAAACCATTATTTTTCTGGAATGAATAGTCATCAAAGAATCTTAATTACAAACTCACAAGCACAATGATAAATCATGATGTGCAAATTACATTGCCACAGTATTGATTTGCCCTCTTTTTACCCACCAAGATTCTAGTTGATATTTCAACGAAAGAGTTATCAGTGAAAATGTCAGACTACAAAATTAAAACAAATGTTTCTAATGATTATTTGTGGGGCATTGTATATTATTTTAATTAAATAAAAACATTTTTTAGAGAGAGTTGCTTATTGACTTACAAAAATCCAATTCAGACTATAAAATGAGTGTAGGTATAAAGAGAATGTAGCGAAAGTGGACACTCACTTTTGTAAATGTAATACTATTTTGTCTTAAAATATAATTTGTAAAAATAAAGTGATTAACTGGGGTGTCTTGAGCCAAAAGCAGGCACCAGTAGAGCTTATTTGGCCTTGACGAGGACAAGCCTATATGTTGCAGGTCGTGAGTCAAGATTTTTTTTAAATTAACAGCCATAACTCTTTTATATAGCAGTAAAAGTAAACTTTGAATATAATAGGTACCTATAATGTCTAAAAGATATTGAATTGAATAATTTATCAACAGGGGTTCATGATGTAAAGGGATGTGCGTTATGAAAAGTATCCGACCGAACAGGGGCTCGAACCCAAGACCGACGGACATTAGACACAACGCACTGATGAGGGTTAGAGATCTTCGAGGAGAATGGAATGAAGAGAGAATGCTCACTACAAACTGTCATACCACCGGTGACGATACTTATCTCTTTGCACTTTTTTTTGTCTGAGGCTTAACGTCGCACTGTTCTGCAGCGAGGCTAATGGCGACGGATGAATGATTATGATGGCGATTGGGAGATGATGGTGAAGAGTAGGTAAGGATGGAAGGTGGGAAGGAGGCGGTCGTGGCCTATTATAGTAGGGCACCTTCCCAGCATTTGCCTGTCGACTGAGGGAAAACCACGAAAAAACCCCAGTCAGGAAGGACGGCCGCGGGAATCGAACCCGGGCCTCCGGAATACAAGCTCAGAGCGTTAACCACTCAGCCAACCTGTTCCGTAACTCTCTTTTACTACCGTCGGATATTTTTCACAACGCATATCCCTTCCCATCATCCTGACTCCATGGGAGTTTTCCACAGAACTTACATTCTTAGGGGTTCATGATTTAAATCCAATTTATACAGAATAAATCATTAGGTACTTAGTTTTATTTCACGCCAACGTTATATTTATATTTTCTACAATAAACAGTGAATTATATTGAATGATTCTCTAAATATATCACAAAACACACACTTTACAAACTGGCACTCAGAATGATAATAATATACGTGGTCACCGTGGCTGCAACACTCAGCAATAACGTCGTGTCTAAATTAAACACTCCACAAGCTGAGAACACGAGTTTATTGCTCTGCCGTTGTTGCGAGAAGCTCATCAACTCCTGCTTCACTTCAACACTAATATTATCAACCAGCAGACATTGTTGCACCAACAATGTCGTCACAGTGGCTTCCTCACAGGCCAAATGACATAATATTGTAATACATATTGAATTCCAGATAATGAAATTAAAAATACACCAAACATCAATGAAATATAATGTTATTTTGTATTTTTTTATTTATTATACCAGATTGGTTATATATATAACATTAGTCACGTCAAAAACACAAAATCCATTAACATTTATTATTACAAAAATCAACAAAACTACAAACAGAATAAAAACATTTTTCCATGAGAAATTTTCTTAATACATTTTAATCTTAATTCTTTATCAATTATTTGAGCTTGATTTATAAATTGCGATATCTTCTAACTTTTAATACTAGAGTAAAAACTAGAGTAAAAAATAGATACATCTAAACACCTACATCTATCAAAAATGTTTCGCGCGTTGTAGATTTGAGTTGACGTATCTCGATGGTAGCGCCATGCAAGCGGGAGAAAGTCTCTCCCTCTCACTGATACAGCAGGCTCTGAGCACATTTATATCGAACTGTATGCGGATTTGAACCCCGACATATTTTCCTGCGAGCTGCAAGTGTAATAAGATGTGGTTGGAGTCGACGGAATCAAGCTGTCCGTCTCTGCACTCTCGCGATCCTGCAGTGGCGGATCGTTCCACTGCTGCAACTCGGCACTGGCGAACTGCATGTAGAACAAGCCGGCCAGGAAGTAGAAGGCGGCGGTGATGTAGAACACGATCCGCCACTGGGACACCGAGTCCTGGAACAATAACGTCATCAGTCAGTGGCGGATCGTTCCACTGCTGCAACTCGGCACTGGCGAACTGCATGTAGAACAAGCCGGCTAGGAAGTAGAAGGCGGCGGTGATGTAGAACACGATCCGCCACTGGGACACCGAGTCCTGGAACAATAACGTCATCAGTCAGTGGCGGATCGTTCCACTGCTGCAACTCGGCACTGGCGAACTGCATGTAGAACAAGCCGGCCAGGAAGTAGAAGGCGGCGGTGATGTAGAACACGATCCGCCACTGGGACACCGAGTCCTGGAACAATAACGTCATCAGTCAGTGGCGGATCGTTCCACTGCTGCAACTCGGCACTGGCGAACTGCATGTAGAACAAGCCGGCTAGGAAGTAGAAGGCGGCGGTGATGTAGAACACGATCCGCCACTGGGACACCGAGTCCTGGAACAATAACGTCATCAGTCAGTGGCGGATCGTTCCACTGCTGCAACTCGGCACTGGTGAACCTTGGCAGATTTTTCTTGGAAATTATAATGTAGTAACTAATGTAATAAACTAACTAAACATAACACTTTTAAAGATTTTTCTTAATGAATTTGTTAATTTGTAAAAAAAAATTGCGTATTAATTCCATTACTTCCGGTTGTTGCTACAACATTAAAACCGTCAAGCCATGGACATCTGGTGTCATACCTCCTCCAGTACGACGACGCCGACCAGCAGGGGGCTGAAGGAGGCGATGATGTTGCCGGCGGTGTAGCTCAGTCCCATCAGCGCCCCGGCAAAGTTGGGCGACAGATCGACGTAGTTGACGTGGAATCCCAGGAGGATGCCGGCGTTGCAGCCGACGGCGATGACCAGCAGTTCGACGGCGACGTCGGCGCCGGTCGTGCTGCAGAGGAGGATCAGCGCGAGGCACGGCATCCACAACCCTGTTCGCAAGGCATTGGGACACGATTAGTTCGAACAGCTTGGGTGATATGATGAGAACACGGTAACAAGACCCTAAGGCCACGGTTATGAATAACAGTGACGTGAGAAGCTTGTCACCGTGACAAGAAAGTTCTCATTTTATGTGATCGCACCCCTGAATACAAGAAGTATAAATGGGAAGAAAGATACAAGTCACTTTTATTTAACTTGACGCGGGATAACTCACATTACGAGTTGGTTCAGTCCAGGGTCGACCTAGTCCCATGCCCTCCCCAAATTCGCGGGCCCCTCGAGCCAGCTCCCCCCTCGAGATGGTGATCCCCCTGAAATCGGGTCCCACCGGCCCGAAGCCTCCATCCTCCTCTCTGAACTGGCTTTCCCACCAGTTTTTAGACTCCCCCGGATCGGGACCGTTCGGTCGACCACTCCCGAAGACCTCTCTTATTATTCAATAAAGAAAAAACAACTCTTAATGTGCGCAAAATGACCTCGCTGTCGACGCGCCAATAAAGATCACCAATCTAATATAATCGAATGAAAGATGAGTTTCCTATGCATTTGACATCCCATGTGTACATCCTCCGTTACACTTGGCAACAAATAAATCGAAAGTACTAATCGAATTGTCTGAAAATGATTTGATTGCACCAACAGGAGTAGTATGCGTACTCACTGGCAGGCGTGCGCAGGAGAAGTCATTAGGGGGGCCAACATGGGCGCCGACAGGATTAATCATAGGGGTGGAAAGTCCAGGGGGAAAATTGACTCGGTTAAGAGGGTGATTTTTTTTGGATTTTTGACACTTTGAAATCGATTTTGAGACGTTTTTAGGAGTATTTTGTTTACAAATTCATTTTTATTATTTTACCACACCTTTTCACTACAATTAGGTGTGTGGGAGGCATGCCCAAAAACCGGGCCTGGCAGAGAGTTTTTCAGTTTTTTGGCACTTTAAGATGAATTTAAGGCGTTTTGTGGTGCACTGTGTTCACATAATGCAACTATTAGTACGTTAAACACCATAAAACTTTATTTTTTCACGACATAAATATACGATGAAAGGGGGCTGGGGGCAAAGCCCCCGACAAAATTTTCTCTGAAGGTCACACATAATTAGAGCAATCTTGAGGCATATTAAAAACAAATAATTTTTAGGGGAAAAAACTAGAAATTCATGAAAAAAATTGTGATTTTTGAAGGTACTTTATAGGCATTGTTTTCGTGGTATTTATTTTATTTTCTTCAAAATATTGTGTTTTTTATCAACCTAGTACCTACTTGATTCCAGTGATTTGACCAACTCCGGTCTGCCCCGGGGGGAGATTTTTTTATTTAAACCCTTTTAAAACAAAAATTTTACACTATGAGGACCACATTTTATAATTTTTCATTTGACTGACCCCGTGCACAAGCCTATGCTAACTGGGCATCTAGCTCTATAGGTAGTAGATGAGCCCTCAATTCATTGATAATAATATGGATCAATAGTCAAAATACTGTCAGTCATTCTATTTTATTCACACCACGTTTTATGTTTTGCTGAGTAATTCAACTCAATCCATGCTATAGAACCTCTCAGTAATACAACATGAGTAATTCATATTTTTTTAAATCTACAACAGGAAAACAAACAAAGCGAAAATTTGGAATTTATTGTAGACACGAATCGCAAATCCTTTAGTTTCGTGACTTTTAACATTGGGAAAAAAACAAAATGGGGTGGATTGGATTCACGGTTTGATATTTGGTTTGATCTAATGTGAGTTTGTATGTGACTTTATTATTTGAGGTTTCTGATAATGGTGGTAGATGGCACTACGAGCGTCGAATCGCAAGTTGTCGCGATTTATGGAGACACGAATCGCGACCTGCGTGCCATATGCGATTTATATCGCACTTATATCGTGAACGAGATTCACGGCTTCCTTGCTTCACTCACCGATAGTGTTGAAGATTTTCCTCGCTAGTGTCAGCGAGATGACCTTGCGGTTGGTGAGCGAGTCTGACGTGATGGCCAACACCAGACCTGCGATGAATGTCACCAACCAAGGCAGGGCGGAGAGAGCACCGTTCTGCACACACAGTAAGAGAGTAATGTATGCATAGTAATGGGACTTTTTTATATGCTAAAAAAATACAAATAAAAAAGGTACATATTTATTATATTTATGAAATATTTAATAATGTGAAATATTGAAAATATAGCCAATAACCAGTGATTTAACAAGATCACTGCATTTATAACTATTTGTATGCACAACTGTTCATAGGAAGTTTTTTCAAAGTTTGGAATGGTTTATATTTTTAAAAAAATTCAGGCATTAAACGTCTGTAGGCAAAACTAATAAACCATTTTAAACTATGAAATGTTATTCATTGAACAGTTCTGAAGACCAGTACAAAGCCTTATTTCATGATCAATACTTTGGTAAAAGATATTATAAAAATCAATTGAAAAACTCTTCAAGGCCACGCTCTCAACTATAATATCTCTCTCTAATATAAAGTTATGAAATGAGTCAACGCTGTACCTCCTGAAGGTTGAACCCAAGAATGTCCTTCATGTAGGTTGGCAGCTCTGCGGACAGCGTGAAGAAACCCCAAGAATGTCCGATGTTGGCAGCAATGATGGCCCACATAGGCCCTGACGTCAGTATGGCCTTCCACGGAGTTGCCAACCTCTGAGAGATAAAAAAAAGGCTTGACGCATCTTTTTATTCTGATAAAAGCCAGCGATAAACCCAGGTTTTTTGAGTATTGGTCCCAACCAAGTCAGTCCAGGGTCGACCTAGTCCCATGCCCTCCCCAAATTCGCGGGCCCCTCGGGCCAGCCTCCCCCCTCGAGATAGTGATCCCCCTGAAATCGGGTCCCACCAGCCCGAAGCTTTCCTCCACCCCCCGGTCTGTCACCATTCTGAACTGGCTTTCCCAACTTTTTCAGACTCCCTGGATCGGGGCCGTTAGGTCGACCCCTCCCCATGTCCTCCACTTATGATCAACAAAATTAAAAGTAAACATAAATGTGCGCAATATAACTTCGTCGTTGACGCGCCATTAAATTTCAATGAAGAATATCTAACTATTATACTAGGAAAACGCTCGGTGTAACGCGTTGATAAGCGAGCATTCAGGGATGCAACAGAATATCTAAGTATGATCGACCCGAAATTCCGTAAATAATCCCTGAAAAACGGAAATTATATACGAAATGTCCGCACGGCTAAGAACCTGGTCAGGTAAACGATGGAAAAACAATACAGAATGTCCAAATGTATGTTATATTCCACATTCGGCTTCCATGTGATCTTTTATTTGGTATATGAAGGCCACACAGAAGATCACAAAACTCCACATTCAATGCATATTCAATCTCATAGACGAAATGTCAATTCACTGTCTCCAGTTTGACCACAACCAGAATAGTAATATAAATTTTGTGAAGAAATTGACCTGATCCGTTACTTCGTTTGGCAGTAGACGCCAGATGCACACACATACAAAAAAAAGAGATTCGAGCCATACATTTTAAGTGGAGACGCTCGCTCCGCTCGCTTAATCATACTGTAAATAGCAAATATTTCTTGCTAGTTGCATGTAAAAGGGTTTCATTAATTTTTGGTATGAATTCCTATGACGTGTCGCTGTAACCCCCTCACCCGACGAGGACTTGGGTCGTCCGTCACCTTGTCAATGTTGTCCTTGGTCTGCAGCGAGTCCTGGATGTAGGCGCGCTCCTGTGCCGAGATGTGTCTATCCAGAGCCGGAGTGTCCGCGCCCAGCCACATCCAGAGCGCGGTCCAGACGATCCCGATGCCCCCGAACCAGTAGAATAGTGACGGCCAACCTCCGCTGCCCGTGGACATCACTCCGCCCGCTGACAGGGCCACCACGTTGCCCATGTGGACACCTGAATGACATTTGGGGGGGGGGGGGGGGGGGGAGAATTACTCATATTTTGAATAAAACAGCGGAAGAGAGTGGTTTCGTTGGCGCAGCCCCCGAGAAAAACTTTAGATTAAGGTCATTCGTTTAGGTGCAATTTTTAATCGCAGTGTATAGCTATTTTGGGGAATTAAAAATTCCAAAATATCCAAAAATAAGTCTAAGTGGTTTAAGATTAGGTAAACATATTGAACTTATTACGTACGCAAGTCCGGGGCGCAAAGCCGCGGAAAACTTTGGATTTTATCTCAATTCTAACCATTTTTGAACGTTTTTGACATGATCTGTCTATTTTTACGTGTTGTTTTCACATATTATTTTAAATGTTTTTTTTTATGAATCCTTGCTTTCGGGGGGGGGGGGGGGCGGGCCTCGTCCTCCCCCCCCCCCTTCCCCACCTCCTGAATACGCCCTTGCCAGTAAGTCAATGTAAATCATTATCTTGCTCATGTTACAAGAAACTACAAAAAGGAAGTAAATTTATTAACCCGTGTGTGGTCGCGGGGGGGGGGGGGGGGGGGGGGGGCGATATTGAACCCATCCTTTACATTTTCCCTGTGTCTTCATAGATAGAAGCAGTAGATTGTTTTCTTCTAAGCACCTTCTAGTGAAACCTTTAACTACATGACAGATTTGACTGGAAACTTTTATAAAAGAAATCGCCTGATGATTGCCAGTTACTTCTGTGGGGTCAATGTAACCGACGCGACCACTCCCGTTACCATTTATACACAATGGGGAATAGGTGAATGTTATTTTGTTTATATACAGAATAGCCTCAAAGGCCAATGTGAAATTTTACTATATTTTTGTAACTTTTTTCCATAATTAATTTATTAGTTTTCGACATTTCACTCCTCTGCAAAAACAAGCTGTACGTCACACGCCGTGTTCCCTGTGTTACGGGATGCATAGAACCGGCTCTGGCTAACATTATTTATACGGCCCGACTCGGCGTGTGACGTCAAATTGTGTTTCATGGACAGCTACAATCTACCAAACTTTGTAAATTCGTTCCTTGAAAACTATTCATCACACAACAAAAATAATACCACATCTGTCTTCAACAACATCTCAACTTTCATAAAATATTTATTATTCTAAAATCTAAACTTTACTTCACTTCCCTATAATTCACCACAACAAGGTCTGAATTTACTGTCAAATTACACTTCAAATACATTTTGAAAATATGCATAATTCAATGGCCATGGAAGGATACATGATACTGTTTTATCATTCATGTTATAAGATCAATATAACCGTAGTAGTCCAGAGTCTAAAGCCAAAAAAATGACCTAACCCCCCCACTAATTGCAACATTAGAGTATTTTATATCGTTGGATTCAGAAATTATAACTGTATAACATATCAAAAGTCTACCAAAATCAAAAACAGGGTGGCTGCCTCTGATTGGTCAATTAGTGAAACACAATTAAATGCTATTATTAATTTACAGAGTAATGTAAATACATCGAATATGGTATCGAATGAAAGCTCTTTTCAAGTAGAGTTCAGAAAAAAATATTACAAAATTCAACATTTTTACCAAGGTCAAATATGCTCTAAAGTACCCAGAATGGCCTCTATAGAGGCACGCGACTTCAAATGGCTGCCGTAGTTTCATCCGTAGAGCTACAGACGTGCTTTTGGTGTCATTTGATTAGGAATACAATCTTGTGTATCATATCAAAAGTCTACAAAAATCAAAATAGTGCTAATGATAATATTTTGAGAATTAGTAAATAAGAAAATTAAACAAAATTATATAGAGCATTAACAAAGTAA
Organism: Leuctra nigra; assembly: GCA_934045905.1. NCBI lineage: Eukaryota > Metazoa > Arthropoda > Insecta > Plecoptera > Leuctridae > Leuctra > Leuctra nigra. The sequence goes on along the minus strand of OW203771.1, from coordinate 11,127,990 downwards.
TTAAACAATTCATTTTATGATTAAATGTTCAGTTCTTGCAAATGTCTCATTTGTACCCTCCTGAACGTTTTTGGAAGAGGAGACATTTGATTCGACCCAGTATTTTCAAGATGGCGGCCAATGATCAATGCGGCCACTGCAATTACAATATCTCAGCTCCCGTTGATACGATTTTAATTTTTTTTTGTTTTATATTGAAGCTGAATAATGTCTTTATCTTTTTTGTAGCAAGTATTATTATCATATCTCGAACAGTTAAAAAGTTACATTACAAATTACTGATACTTTTGGATTTTCGTTCTAAATGATTTAAGCCTATTTATAATGTTGTGTGTATGTCCACAAGTAAATTTTTTCAAAAACGATACTCTGGACATTTAATTAGCTTTCATATGATATATAATTTGTGGGGTATTAAGTCAACAGTCGCTGAGAAAATGAGTTTTTAGAACATGAACCTACCCTTGAGATGGCAAATTCATATTTCTGAATGTTTAAAACCTATTTTCTCAGCTCCTGTTGACTTGATAACCCACAAATTATATATCACAGGACAGCTAATAATATTGCCAGATTATTTTATTTGACAAATGTTTTCCGTGGACATACACACAACAATATAAATAGGCTTAAACAGTTAAAAACGAATATCCAAAAGTCAAATTATCAGTAATTTTAAATATAACTTTTTAACTGTTCGAGATATGATAATAATATTTATTACAAAAAATATTAGGACATTATTCAGCTTCAATATAAAAGAAAAATAATTAAAATCGTATAAACGGGAGCTGAGATATTGTAATTGCAGTGGCCGCATTGATCATTGGCCGCCATCTTGAAAATACAGGGTCGAATCAAACGTCTCCTCACCAAAAAATGTTCAGGAGGGTACAAATGAGATATTTGCAAGAACTGAACATTTAATCATAAATTGCATTGTTTAATTACTTTGCTACTGCACTATATAATTTTGTTTAATTTTCTTATTCACTAATTCACAAATTATTATCATTAGCACTATTTGGATTTCAGAAGATTATATTCTTAATCAAATGACACCAAAAGCACGGCTGTAGCCCTACGGATGCGACTACGGCAGCCATTTTAAGTCGCGAACCTCTATAGAGGCCATTCTGGGTACTTTAGAGCATATTTTACCTTGGTAAAAATTTTGAATTTTGTAATATTTTTTTCTGAACTCTACTTGAAAAGAGCTTTCATTCGATACCATATTTGATGTATTTACAATACTCTCTAAATTAATAATCGCATTCAATTGTTTTTCACTAATTGACCAATCAGAGGCAGCCACCCTGTTTTGATTTTGGTAGACTTTTGGTATGTTATACAGTTATTTTTTCTGAATCCAACGATATAAAATACTCTAATGTTGCAATTAGTGGGGGGTCAAACCCTTTAGACTCTGGACTATAGGGTATTCAAATTTGATAAGAAAATGCTAAATTTACCGATTTAAACATCAGGAATTTTCTAAAATATACTATTTTTCCCATTATTTATTACAATCAATAAACAAGTAATAAAGTAACATGAATTGGGGTCAGATAAACACTTCAACTTTGAAACGTCCTTCAGGACAGGAGAGGCAAGTTTGTGTACCTGAGAACACCAGAGCGTTGAACTTCCCGCGCTCTCCCACAGGACTCCAGCTCACCAGCTGGACGAAGCTGGCTGGATTCAGCGCTCCCTAGGGACAAGATAATTCATCATGCATCGCATAGCATGCCATGCGTTCAGTGGTGTCCTTACAAATGATTCTAACCCAATTTAAAAGTCAAGTTGTCCTATCTTGGTTGCATTGAAAGTCTAAGTTTAAGACTGCTGGGAGTGAGTTTGACCTTGAAGAGTTTTTTAATCGATTTTTATCAATATCTTTTTCCAGTGTAATTGTTAACAAAATAGGGCTATGGACGTGAATTCAGAACAGTTCAATGAAAATAATGTCATAGTTTGGAATAAGTTATTAGTTTTATTTTGTCCAACAGGTGTTTAGAACACAGGTATTTAGAACCCGAAAATTTAGTAATTTTCGGGTCAAACACCTGTTGGACAAAATAAAACTAATAACTTATTCCAAACAATGAAATTATTTTCATTGAACTGTTCTGAATTCACGTACATAGCCCTATTATGTTAACAATTACACTGGAAAAAGATATCGATAAAAATCGATTAAAAAACTCTTCAAGGTCAAACTCACTACCCAGCCGTCTTAACAACAATTAATATCTCAGTTCGATAAACCGTTTAGTTAGACATGGTTTATTGACGCGGCCCCTCAATTATTGAAAAAAGTCTCAATTTAAGAGGATACTTTTTGTAGAAGTATTATTTTTATAGTATAGAAATAGTATTTTATGTTATAGTATTATTTTTTTATTTATATAGATGTTTTTATAGAAGTAGAGTCTAGTCGGGAGCTTGTAGATCAGATGGCAAGTGAGAACTACAAGTGTAGGTTAACACTTAAAAATAACCTCTCCAATCTTTGCCACAGCCGATTGCCAACATTCGGCGAAATAGAAGGATTTTTCAGGCGGTGTGATATTATTTACTTATTTTAACGCATATTTCACGTAACACCGCAGCACGAGAGAAGAACAAGATTATAACTGATTTTAAAGATTAAGGGATCCAGTAATTAGAATCGTTCTATTGGGATATTTCATCCTGTAGTTTTGTTCTGAGGAAGGTTCAAATATGTGAATCAAAACTGTCGACATTACAATAATACACCTAGGATGAAATATACAAATAGAAACGATTCTAGCCTAAGTACAAGATTGATTTCAATTTCTTACAGGATTAGTGCGAAAATTCTACAACTTAGACAGACAAAAGTAACACTGTTTTCGAGTGTGTATGAAAATGACCGCCCACCTGTACGAGCCCCACCAGCAACCTGACTGCAAACACGAGTCCTGCGCCGCCCACGTCTGCCGCCAGGGGCGTGACGATCGTGAGCAGTGACGACGCCAACACGACGCCGCCGACGAGTAACTTGGGTCCGAAGCGCTTGGCAAGGAGTCCGCCGGGGACCTGAAGTATCAGATGACCCCAGTTGTAGGCGCTCAGGATGACAGCCTGCGTCGCCAAACTCCATGCGTATTCCTAGGACAAGCACTTAGTTGCACTCTCTAGAGGACTCCGTTGAGTGATCACCCAGTTGTGCGCCGGGGACCTGCAGGATCAGATGACCCCAGTTGTAGGCGCTGAGGATGACAGCCAGACTCCAAGCGTATTCCTAGGACAAGCACTTAGTTGCACTCTCTAGAGGACTCCGTTGAGTGATCACCCAGGAGTGCGCCGGGGACCTGCAGGATCAGATGACCCCAGTTGTAGGCGCTGAGGATGACAGCCAAGCTCCACGCGTATTTGTAGGACAAGCACTTAGTTGCACTCTCTAGAGGACTCCGTTGAGTGATCACCCAGGAGTGCGCCGGGGACCTGCAGGATCAGATGACCCCAGTTGTAGGCGCTGAGGATGACAGCCAAGCTCCACGCGTATTCCTAGGACAAGCACTTAGTTGCACTCTCTAGAGAACTCCGTTGAGTGATCACCCAGGAGTGCGCCGGGGACCTGCAGGATCAGATGACCCCTGTTGTAGGCGCTCAGGATGACAGCCAAGCTCCACGCGTATTCCTAGGACAAGCACTTAGTTGCACTCTCTAGAGGACTCCGTTGAGTGATCACTCAGGAGTGCGCCGGGGACCTGCAGGATCAGATGACCCCAGTTGTAGGCCCCAAAATATCCCAGTTGAGGCTATTGCATCTTTCCTTAATTGTTATGGAAGGATGAAGAGGTAGAGCTGGTGCCGAAATATAAGTGAAAAATAGGAATTCACACGGAAAAAAGTTAGTAGCTTCTGGAAATTCCGTACGAACGTACTTGCAGAGGACTACGTTGGTAAGCGAGCCCTCGAAATGTATGGAAGATCTTGCGAACAGATTATCTTTCAGATTATCCATGAGTAAAGCGGAACTATAATTGATCAATGCGAATATAATATGAATACATTTTCCTGTAAAATAAATAGACCTTTCTTGCAAGAAATTAATAGGTTAACAAACAGGATGTTTTATAAAATAATTTGGGCTGATCACTTACTTCATTTGACTGGTAATACGAAAAACTAAAATAAAATAGAGATTCGTAGTGCTAAGATTATTTTATTATAATTATAAGTTGAGCCTATTTTCTGAACAGAGCCGAGGCTCCACTAGTGAGTATGTAATATAGAAAGGGATGAGAGGAAACCCGGTACCGGCATGTAGCCTACTCCAGACAAAAGACACCAAGGGGGCCAACGGTTTAACGTCCCATCCGAAGGACGGTGTGACATATACACTGCCCTACCAACCATAAAGCACCCGAGTGACACAAACCTTGTTCCGAGAAAATTTACAAAACATGTTTCAATCTCTGCCATGCCTTAAAATTAACTTTTAATATTTTTTAAAGTGCTAGGTGACATGAAATTTTGTGCTTTATCTGAATATGACGAAAAAATAGGACATTTTAATCCCTTAACCCTTTTTTGGCATTTAAGGCTTTTACTGGAGTATTGTTATCGACATTTTCAATGTTAGATGCTTATAGTCAAAATGCATCGACCTGGTTTTTCTGGTGTCGGTACTCGTTTAAAAAGCCCCATCTTCCCCTTAGTAACTCTACAGTATTAGTCACTTGGGTGCTTTTACCTGTGTACTGATGGTATTTTTCGATAACACCCACAACTTCAAACCATGGTTTGACCCATTGAAAGTTGACTTAGGGTTTTCTTAACGAGCACAATAGATACGAAATGATCTGCTGATTACAATGATACCAATAACTCCATATTTTCAAAAATGTCACTTGGGTGTTTTATGGTTGGTACGGCAGTACAGCTCGGGCCTCCAAACCCCTGTGTCCTACCGGGTAGTCCGGGTTGGCGCCCTGCTTGTCCACCATGGCCACAATGGTCACGGAGATGTTGAAGCGATGTGTTCCAGCAATCACTTGGCTCAAGAAGAGAAGCGCAACTTGCAGATGTCGCACGCCCAGCCATCCTGAAATAGAGGTTCACTTCATCCATGATGATGAAATTTCGGGGTGGGGGGGGGGGGGGGTCGACATTAATAATATTTTGAAAAATGACAGTGTGAAACAGGGGATTCAGGGGCACCACAGACACCCGGGAGGGTGTCTGTGGGGCGAAGCCCCCTAGTTTAAGCCCCGCAGGGCGGTTTTTAGAATTTAAAACAGTTAAGGGCCGGTCTTTCAATGCCTTGCTAACTTTTATACAGTCAATTAGGACTATTGCCATGGCAACAGCCAATTACATTCCTAAAATGACCACTAACTAACTGTTAAGAGCTAATTGAGACTTTAGCAGAGTATTGAAAGACCGGGCCTAAAAGTGATTCTGGAGTTTTAAAATGCACAAACTGAAGCAAAAAAAATCTCCAATTGTTGCCCCGCTGCCCCAGAAGATCATTGTTCGTTTAACCGCACATTATTTTACGAATTAACCACTGCAAAAATAAAACATTTTTTTTATACAAGGTCTTAATATGGCTCTGGCTGACACCCAAACCATCCATCACATTGTGAACAGCTTTTAGTTGCGGGCATTCCACGGTGAACTGGCTGACATTGTTTTAGATGCAACTCCACCATTCATTGATTCGTTGTGGAATTTTAGGCTCTTTAGATTAATTGTTTTATTGATTTTTTTCTATCCTGTATAATGCTTTACGCTTAAAAAAAACATCTCAATCATGCATCCGTCGGCATTAGCCTAGCTGCAGAACAGTGCGACGTTAAGCCCCAGACAAAAGAAATTAGTCTGTAAATACTTGCTGCTTTTGTTGAAAATGTGTAACATATTATGAGAGAATGGTGGTTTTGATCACAATGCCAAATTTGAACTTAATAGCCGAATTTTGATTTTCGACCGATCGAAAGAAATATCTTGCTGAAACTCTGTTAGATTTGAGACAATGTTGGTTGCAATGACCTGTCAAAAATTTAATTTGATCGGACTAACCAATTGGAATTTATATCCACTATTTTTTTAAAATTGTAAATAATTGTAATTTAATTTAATTATAAAATTTAAAATTTAAATTATGTTTTTTTAATTGTATTGGAACGAATCAACGGATTTCAAAATAATTATGGTCTGCAACGCCCAACGTCTGTAAATGTGAAAAATTTCAGCTCGATCGGCGAAAAATGTGACATGTATAGAGCGGTACTGACAGAAAAATAAATAAAACAGTGTGAGGTCCGTTCCAAAAGATCAAAAAGGAGACGCTCGTTCGCTTACTCAACAACAAGTATTCGAGAAAACAAGGAACACGACTGACCTCTGGTGGATTCTTTGGTACTAGAGATAGGGTGTATAATGGAGGATAAGGCGGATATTTATATAAATAAATTATATTATGATGTCGTGGACGTTTTCGGAACCATCTTGTAATGACATGGCAGTGGTGACGGTTTGTTCCGTTGGAGGTGCTGGTGGCCCTGATAAGGGCCGTTCGCGACGTTTCGAAGGATGTACTTCCTGTATGGATGTACTTCGGCCCTTATCAGGGCCACCAGCACCTCCAACGGAACAAACCGTCACCACTGCCATGTCAAATTATATTATATTTGCTTTAAGTTGTTTGTTAGGGCTGAAAAAGTAAACTTGTAACTAAATCAAAATCTCAAATTGTTTCTCCTTTTTCACTGCCCTATGGAAGCACGAACTTCTAAATAAAAAGTACATCTAAAAAGTTTCCTGCCAGAAGTGGCTCCATCACGTATCGCTTTTTTGTTCGAATAGGTAATCAAAACTCACTCCAATTCGCCTTCTCCGTGTTATCCGACGCCTCTCCTGTTGAAACCGACGCCTCTCCTGTTGAAACCGACGCCTCTCCTGTTGAAACCGACGCCTCTGTTGAAACCGACGCCTCCCTCGACGCCGCCTCCCTCGCCGACGCCGAAGTCGACGCCGCCTCCCTTGACGCCGCCTCCCTCGCCGACGCCGATGTGGACGCCACTGGCTCCATGTCAACCTCTTCACAACTCCAACTTCACGAACATGCGGGCTAATCGCCTCTGCCTCGTGCAGTTGTCATCACACATGTTCATCACTGGTTACACTTGAACTGCTGGATGATGAGATGACGTAACAGTCTTTGCACACGGTCTGTGTTCCACAGCATTGCTCCATGTAGTACGTCAATATGACATGGTTCTGATCCTTGTTGTCATGTGGAACTCAAGAGTTGATGTTATCAAGAGTCGGCTGCACGCGGAGGTATGTGGACAGTGGAGATTTCATAAATATCATTACTTTTAAAAACCATTCAAAATACGATACAGTCTGTTTTTTTACTGTATAAACTCTCACCAGATGGAGCCACAGTCAGTTGTTCTGCTAGGCCGAGAAAGACTTCATTGCGCGCTCACCTTGCAATGTTGTCTTTCTCGGCCTAACATAACAACTGACGGTGTCTCGGTCTGTAGAGAGTTCAAATATAGAAAAAACGAACTGTACATGTGAAAAATATTAGAGTTCCATCATTTTTTAATAACACCACTTATTTGTGGCAAAACTCGTAACAAAGCTGAAATCTCTCTTTTCAGTTTTGACAAGTTGGACACAAATAATAAGTTAGTATTATTAAGAGAGAATACAAAATTAGCCAAGTTAATTACTTTTCAAAATTTTCATAAATTGAATGGTTCAAAAGTTATTGACGTTTTAACAAATATATTATTAGTGCTGTTTTGAACATGTTTTGAATTTATTCCAAGAAATTTATAATATTTGGTTAAACTATTTCCTTGCTATTTCTAAGGTCTAAGAGCAGCAACTTCCACACGAAGATTAATTCACATGCAATACGAAGGCTCACTTATCAACGCGTTACACAAAGCGTTTTCCTACTTCGTAATATCCGATTTTATCCATCCTGTTTCACTACAATTCGAATTGTGCTTTTGAAATCATCATGACTGGAATAATATGTCCCCATTCCTGCAATCTAGTGTGTTATTAGAACTATAGGTTGTGTGCATCATTCCACTCGATTTGAAACTAGCCGTTGAGGTTAGCTGATGATTGTATCATTACCTAGTGACAAGAAACATAGCATTCAATATTGTTGTTGACATCCTGATTTCTATTGCATGATCATAATAACATTTTAAATGCTACAATATTTAGTTTAATCTATATAATTTATACTCTTTTGATGTTTTGGACAGTTCTAGAAAATCTTATTGACAACTCCTCTCTTAAAATTGTCCATTTCAGTTATTGTTCAAAATTCAAAATGTTCAAATTCAATTCCAGCCATATGAAATACCGATTTGGGAAATTCAATTGGTTTATGATTGATATTTTCCAATTTAGGAATTATACGGACATTTTAACTTTCTCTATATGTGTTTGCTTTTTGTACTATTATTTTGTAGTGTATGTTTTGTTATATTATGTTTTTTTTGTTTCAATTGTAGTGTGTTGACGACTTGAGAGTAGACAATTTGTCAATTTCGAACTCTATTGAAATTTTAAATAAAAAATTAATTTTAATTTATTGAACAAAAAAATAATAGTACAAATAAAAATCAAATATATACGTATTATTTCAAAATTCAGTGAAGTTTAAGTAAAAAAAGTAGGTATATTATCACTTTAAAAAAAATTTGAATGATTCACTATAACGATATTTAAATCTAACATTCTATGAGATTCCGAACTGCCACACAAACACACGTATGAAATCAAATCAATGTTCCTATGGACTCTCGAATCTTACAGACAGACAATATCGAGTTGTTTCAATGAGATGAGAGTTATATCAACCGCACTCCGAGCTCCACTGATGCATTCCTGTTTATCCACAACTGCTGCGAGTCAAGGTAGTCTGTGACATCACGATACAGAACAGGTTTCTCTGCAAGTGCATCTTATGTAATAGAGCATTCTGTATGCGTTTCCTATGATATAGACTGCAGTGGCGTCGTTCCAGGGGGGGGGGGGGGGGGCAAGTGTCCTTCCATGCAAATACTTCATAAATTCGATAAAAAATTATTGTTTTAAATTCCAGTAGATAAAACTTTTTAGTTTTCATGTGTCGATCACGATAGCTCTGTGACGGAATTGTAGTCGTGAAAACCCTTTGTAGCAGAAAATCTACTATTAATTAATACCTCGATACAGAATTGATATTCAGATATTAAAGTGGTCCCACTGCTCCAGCCATGGTGCTTAGAATTCGCCATAATTCATACAAATCTCTGATGAAATAATACCTCAAACAACAGCATAAAATAATTATATCTTACCATGTGCTCCAATTATATGTTTTTAACTGAAGTTCCAATTAAACTATCCCAAAATAATTCATATTTGTAGTGCAACGTTGTCAGATTTATGGTAAATTTCACACATTGTACACACTTTCTTTCTTATTTGGCCCGTGACCCCATATTTTCAAACGGCAGTCTTATTCTAAAAATTATTATCTTTAATTTGAGACTATTTTTAATAATTTGTCATTCCTCTTGCGGTTTTAGGAGCAATTTAAGGCCAATTTTCCGGGACGATTTCATGTCTCCCTGTGTTATCTTATGGGGAAAAAGATGATCTTCAATCAAGAATATCTAATTATTTCATACCGTAAGGGGCAAATATTTTTTGCTAGTTGTATGTAATATGGTTTCACTAATCTTTGGTATGAATTACAGCAAATTCTCATTCCTATGCCGTAACCCTGGAACCCCCTTAATTAAATAGATATGAATTACGCCCGTTACATTAGGTAACATTATAAAAGTTTATAACATTCGTTTTTTTATATCTGCTTCCCATTTTGTAAAGATTTCGATAAAAATTTAACTTTATGAAAGTGACTGAGAATTTGTTTGTAGTTACTTCTGTTTGAAGTGGCTGACGATGATTATTGATATTTGATAAGTGGTTTGATATTTTTAGTAAAATAATCGTATTTAACACTTTGAGGTCGCACCAGAGGTCAAAAAGTACTCCAGTGTGTGGCATTATTTAGTTTATTGGGCTGTTATGGGTCGTTACTATCTGATTTGTTTAAAGTATTTAGTGGGAAGACAAAATTTCAAAAAAAACGCTCTGACGAACCCTTCTTAGTTGTTATACCATGTTATACTTGGAACGAATGAAAGAGAATGAGTGAAGACACGGCTCGCCAAATACTTCGACCAAATTTAAGTAAAATAATAATATCTAGATGTTCTAGACGCACAAAGTATGATTCTTCACTCCACAACATCGCGACGACAATTGATGTTCAATGATAGTCTTATCAAATAAAGATTTTTTTTTGCTTTTAAATAGTACTTAATGAATTGTCCAAGTGTATTTTTTCAATAACAAAATTATCTTTAGTTGAATGTATCCTCTCCAATTTTCCGCATTATAATTTTTTTTTTTTTTTTTTTTTTTTTAATGATGACAAACTGCCTGTAATGGCATTATACCACATTACATTGACTAGGAAAACGCTCAGTATAACGCGTAGATGAGCGAGTCTTCGTACTGCATTTGATATGAGTTTGCAAGTATCAGCTGCTCTACATGCCTTGGAACTGAAGCATCAAGAAGGCTGGGATGAAAATGTAGTCATACATTTTTCAAATATTTCAAGATTATAAAATTAAATTTTCTTAAAATTACAATAACTTTTGAAAATAACGACAGATTAATATTCTAGTTGGCAGAAATACCTTAAATGTTGGTCCCAATGACAATGCGAGTTTGTTGACCGGTCAATTGGTTCTAGCTAAAATTTCAAAAATCACTGGAAATTATGGTTTTAAATTTTAACCAACGAGAGAATTTGGCTAAAACTTTGCTAGATTGGGGACAATTTTGGTTGCAATGACTGCAAATTATTCGGACCAACCAATCGAAAGATAATGTTTCTTAAATTTGAACCAATCACAGGAACCCTTTCAAAAACGATCCCAGCAAATAAAAACAAACACAAAAAACAGATCAAGTGCCATAAGAGCAGGGCCGGCTTAGAATACATTCTTGATGTACGCGAAAAATGATAAGGCCGCCTATTAAGGGCGTACGCAGGATGACATTTCTGTGGGGTGGGGGGGGGGGGGGGGGGACTTCTTAATAATTTGAAAGATTACGGTCGCATAGGGGGTTCCTCCGAGAAAAATTTGGTTTAAGGTCATTCGATTTGGTGCAATTTTGAATCGCAGATTAGTTGTTTTGAGAAATATAAATTAAAAATGTCCACAAATAATTTCAATCATTTTGGTAAGTTTTCGACATGATCTGCGTCTTTCTTTGATTTTTTTGTTCACATATTATTTTAAATGTGCTGCTTTCTTAGATGATGCTCTTATTTCGGGAGGGACGCTCCCGAATTTTTTACACTTCATGGTCATTTTGAAGTAAATCGACCCCTTTCTGGTAAAATTACTGCAACATTGAAATCAATTTTTCTTGGTTATTTTTCATGCGAATACAAAAAATTCAGGAACATATCTAGGAGAAGGTATTAATTAACATAACATGAACGAGATTTGTTTGGAGACAACAAAACATTAATGTCGTTTCCCCAATAATTATTTTATTTCTTCCGAGCTTGAATATTGGCTAAATAACATGATGACATAAAATAATAAATATTCTAAAATTGCTGAAAGTGCCGCCTATCCGAATGTGTCGAACGTACGTCGTTACGCCTGAAGCCAGCCCTGCATAAAGGTGGATTCACACGGCCGTTCCAAACTTCGAGTTTGAAACTCAAGTTTGCCAAAGTTCCGAATCGCCGTTCCAAAAACTCCCGTGTGAACTATGAAAGTTTGAAACTCAATCCTCACAGTTCGAACCTTTTCATAGTTCACACGAAGGTTTTGGGAACGGTGATTCGGAACTTCGGCAAACTTGAGTTTCAAACTCGAAGTTTGGAACGGCCGTGTGAATCCACCTTAAGAGTACCGTACTGACGCTCGCTCAATTATTCCAGTGGCCATCTTTTTCTCCAACTAATTTTGAAATGGTCGATTACATTCATAGGTAATTGATACAAAATTATGAAAAATTAAATAACATTGTGATCTGGGATCTAAATTGTTTATTGCTTCTTCAAAAAGATTAAATACCCAATTTTTACACTCACACACAAATATAGTATTATAGTATAGTACATTTATTCAATTTGACATCACAAAATGTTTGTTGAATACAACACAATCCATAAAAACCTAAAAAGGTTTTACAACTCACATTATTTACAAACTGGCACTCAGTATGATAATAATATACGTGGTCACCGTGGCCACAACACTCAGCAATAACGTCGTGTCTAAATTAAACACTCCACAAGCTGAGAACACGAGTTTATTGCTCTGCAGTTGTTGCGAGAAGCCCATCAACTCCTGCTTCACTTCAACACTAATATTATCAACCAGCAGACATTGTTGCACCAACAATGATGTCATAGTGGCTTCCTCACAGGCCAAATGACATGACAGAGACATGCCAAGAAGGACAGCAACATTTGGAATTACGATAGTAAACATTGGCAGTAATACAAGTGAACGATTTTCATCGGTAGCAAACACAACCAGGTAACATACGAGGCAAACTAAATAGTATAATACAGAAAAAAGAATTTGCATTCCGAACGTTGACTTCAGGATGAAGCAAGTTTCGTTCAACTTCGAACATGCCTTTCTAAGATTCCTTAAATTGCCCACTTCCGATGGTTCGTGGTCCTCCAAAATATTAGTAACAGTTTGTGAAGTGATCGAATTAATTATTCTAAACCATCGCTGCACGCTGCTGTTACACATTTGTCCTCCAACAGCAATGTGCTTCTGACCTTGCACATATTTATTATTTTTAAACGATTTCAGGTTGAAGTTAATACATCTATATCTAGTAAATATAAAAATAACTACATAAATGAAATTTACACATCCTCGAAACAAGATTGGCATAATCAGGGACACATTGATTACGGCCATTACTACGCGTGTTAAGCTAAAAGTGCCATAAAAGAATACATAAACATATGCCATATTCAGAAGTATAAAGAACACGAATAATTCAAATATTACAATTCTCCTCAGCTTGTCATACTCATTTCGATTTTTACACAACATGCTGTCAATGCCTTCCAACAGAACAAGTATTTGTTTGTAGCTACTTCTGTTTAAAGTGACTGACGTTGCCAGTGATACCAAAGTAGCTATGCAACGCGAGAAGCATGTGAGAATGCCAGGTAAGTAGACTCGTATGAACATCTGCCGTGTCTGAGCTTTTCCTTGGTTCTCTTGCAGCACAAGAACACTTCCAATAAGAGCAAAGACTGCCACAAGAAGAGTGTAACTGAGGTGCCACAATGATGTTTGAAATGTGGAGATGTTGAAAGGAACGAGACCAAGAAGTTGGCTAGCGTGGAAAATTGGAGACACAGCTGAAGAAAGCTTCATTCTGTGTCATTTATAAAATGTCTCGTATATACTGAATCTGAAAATATCCTTTATAGGGAATTACCAACTCCTAAATTGATGCACCCAGTAGAAGCGTGATGAAAATTGTGAATTTTCGAAGTAATTTTGAACGTAGCTTGTTCTAAACGATGCACCAAAGTAACTATAGGTCTCGATTCACTCCACAGTAACTTATATTATTGAAGACTGCATTTTTAAGATATCAAACTAACATTGGGTTTGTCGATTAATGAAAATATTGCCCTTATCAAAATGTCAGAATGTGTACAATGTATTGAATAATCACTATACATGACGAATTCCCCTTACAGGCACGTGTAAAATTATTTGTCATTACTGTCATTACTTGGCATTATTTGGCATTATCATTACTGTCTGGGGTTATTCAATACTTTGTACACAGCACAATCATCAGCATTATTATTTCAATCACTATTTACGTTAGAATTTGATAGATGAGGAATAAAGATGCAAAACATGTCACCGCCTAAAAAAAATATTTGAGTTATACCGTGTGGCCCAAAAAAAAACGTCCAACGGGCGAGACTGGCGAAACTACTGCATATATCGGGCTGCAAAATCCACCAATGATACAATACATACTATGGTCTAATATGTGAAAGTATTAACAGCATAACTTTTATAGGAAAAAAGTAACAGCTGTTCAAATTTCGTTGTCGTAAAATCGTTTATACGGAGCTCAAAAATAATGCGTCCAGAAAATGTCCAGTGGCCAGGACGCTGTTTACTCGAAACTGCTGACGATATCAAGCTGAAAATTGCATATGTTATTTAAAATATATCACTTTCGATTGTGTAAAAAATTCAATTCATTTGAATCAATGAAAAGAAAGTTATGTTATCTAGAATATGCGCTTAAAAAGCAGAATACAAAAGACATAAATTCTCAAGTTTTGTTTCACATGTTAATTTTAGAGGTGAAATTATCTTCCGAATTTCCTGTTTTTAAGCTCAACTTCAAGAGGCCATAACTTTCGTTTCACTGATTCAAATGTATTGAAATTTGTATACAATAGATAGTTATATGTTGTGAAAATAAAGGTGTCCATGCCATTGGACTTTTTCTGAATGCGCGCTCTTTGAGTTCCGTATAATCGATTTTTTGACAACCAAATTCGAACAGCTGTTACTTTTTTCCTACAATATAAATGTTTTTGAAACTTTCACACATCAAACGTTGGTATGCTTTTTATAACATGTGAAATTTTCGGACTAATATCTTAAGTAGTTTCTTCACAGCGGTGTCTCGCCCATTGGAAGTTTTTTTTGGGCCACCCGGTATAAGTATATGTACGTTATTATTATGATTTTATTCCTCCACATTCAGAAATAAAAGGTGCAAGAAATAATATTATTCAATTTCAAAACGTGGCTTTTTAAACTGAATCCGCTTATTATTTCTGTTTGTCTCCGAAACATTCAACGCGGAGATGGCTTATTTTTGCATCTAACCCCCTCATATTATTATATAGACCTTTGTCAATAAATTTGTGAATAATGTCACATTTGCTGGCATGCAAATAAAGCTAGCATTTTAAAAGAAAAGAGAGTTAGGATAAATGCTACATAATTGAAGAAATCACATGAATAATATTGGAGCTAAAAATACAGTTAGGTAATATAATGTAGTATTGAAAGTTAATTCTTTGAAAGGGGCCAGTTGCGTGCGATTTCTTTGACGTAGCCTGTCAAATCATTACTGCTTCTGGACGAGTTTTTTTTCCGAAGTGGACTTTGATGAGATAAGTGTGATTGTGAAGGTAGTATGACATTTTTGTGACCTATCAAAGGGAAACCAGACGCGTAGGAAGAGGGGGGGGGGGGGGGGAGGGGGGTAAATGTTTCCCCCCCACTTTTCATTTTGACACCCCCAGATTTCACTCCCCAGATATACAAAAATTTTGATAAAGAGATCAAAATATGCACAAATTTGCTCCATTATGAGGTTGAATTTTCAAAATGTTTTTAGGTTTTGCATAACTAATTGAATGTATTAATTATCCAATGGGACAATAACTTATTTGTCCAACATGATCATCCTCATGAATAAAATGTAATATTATACGATTAAAGCTACGATACCAAATCACATACATATTTTTTTATTGCTTATAAGCAATAAAATTATATATTATAGCAATAAATTATAGCAATATATCGCTGTGGCTTTTTGCAACCTTTTTGAAAGGAATTCCAAAATCGATTTATGATAGATTCTCTTTTGCTAGAAATTCAAATAATTGCCTGCAGGGCCATTGGGAATTTTATCGAATAACAAAATGTACAGATTATAATGCATTTTCTCTAAGGTTTCCCTAGACCTATAATAATGCATGTCACACATTGTACATTTCTTTGAAAAGAATGCCAAAATAGCTTTAAATTCGATTGTTTTGAATCAAAAATTCAAAAAAGGCCCTGCGGGGCTGGGGGTAACTCAGCCCGGCGCACTACCTTTTAATCACATTCATCGGTCCCCGATAATTTTGACCCCCCACTCAAAATAAAGTTTCTACGCGCCTGAGAGGTACAAATTCACAACAATTACAAGTAATTATCACTTCATCAATGAACAAAATTTGCAATGATCATGCTCACCGCTCTGAACGTGCGCATGCTCCACGCTAGCTACTCACCGCTCTGAACGTGCGCATGCTCCACGCTAGCTACTCACAGCTCTGAACGTGCGCATGCTCCACGCTAGCTACTCACCGCTCTGAACGTGCGCAGAGACCACGGTATCCCCATTCCGCGCAGCACAACGGGCTTCTCACTGCGCGCGATCATGATCATCATCGAGCGCTTGAATCCCTCGCTCGCTGTCAACCACTCACTCGAGTACATGGAGAAGCCGAGACCAATGCGAAGTAAACGTTAAGATCACGATGTCTTTGCTAGAGAATGTTGCGAAGAAAATGACTGCTTACATCTTCGCCGAGTTTTTCGGCAAACCAGCAGATTGTGAAAGACATGATTCCAACTATGGTTTTTCACCATAGTTCACCATGAAATTAACCGATGAATGCTGTAGTAATACACAAATTAAGATTATTAGCCATCTTAAACGACAGATTAATCTAAAATTGTCAGAAATACAAATAATGTTGGTCCCGATGATTATGCAAAGTTTCAAAGTGATCGGTAAAACGGTTCTATCTTTAATTTTCAAAAAATCACAAAATTCGCAGGATCTCGTTGAAAATCTATACCTGGGACCGCACACACGAAATTTATGTATACAAATTTGTACATGTTCAAATGTACACATTGTACCCTTCACATGTACACATTATACCCTTCACATGTACACATTGTACCCTTCTAATGAGTGTGACATTTTTATGTTTAAGCAAGAGATGAGACGTGAATTGAATGCTGGGCCGGAAGAATGAAACCAGCACTTTTTTCGAAATAGTTTTTTGTGTGAAATAAGCATGGTGCATGTCTAGGTCTATCCACTGCCAACTTAAAATGTTGATTTTTTAAATGTTGGCATTCTATAAATTGAACATGAATGTTGGCTGCCATGGAAGAACCATGAATGTGATTCTAGATAGCCGACGGTGCGGACTGCATTTTGCCACCAAAACTGTTAATTCATTTAAATAAAACGAAGAAAACAGAACTGGTGGATGGATAATCAACGAAAGTATTTTGAGAAACTCGGAGGAAAGTATACAAACCGAAAGGGTACTGAAATATTACCCTTTCCAAATAAATACTTTTTGTAATAAATTGTGTGTTCAGGTACCCATTTATTGAATGAAACCTATATAATAACATCCACATATCTTCCAAACTAAGTCATTGTGATAAAATGGCTTTGCAGATAGTTTTTGGCTATTTACTCTGAATAATGAAATGGTTGGTTTCATGGTTCTTCCGGCCCAGCATTTTGATTTTTATATTCATGTAATCAGATGCATCTTGTTTCATATTAAAAACATTATAGAGAAACTTGATTGGCCACGAAAATAATGTTCGTCTGGCGATTCCTTCTCTGATTTGGTCTGCTGCCATGTTCTGGATGTTCCTCG